>CM076582.1:349245230-349312730 GCA_034641835.2 Pinus albicaulis
CCTACATCTTGTGTCTCTTGTCTTGTGATATTCATACACACATAATTGGGTAATTGCTTGATGAAAGATAATATAACAAAGAAGTAAAAGAAGCCAACATAACTCACAAGTAATTATCAAGAAAAGAGGAATCAAAACTTAAATCTACTTGCATTGATTTCTCAACACACCTCCACCTCCTCCTTCACCTCCATCTACACCTCCATCCTCACCTCCTTATTCACCTCCTTCATCTCATAGACCTACTCCTCCTCCCTCTCCAAAAGGACATGTTAAGTCTCCTTTGATTAAGCTTGATGTCAAGTTTGAATTGCCTATGTACAATGGGGAAGTAAATGCTAAAATTTTAGATAAATGGGTTCATCAAATTGAAGTCATCTGCAGGATTCAAAATATTGTTGATGATGTTACAAAGATCCAACTTGCTTCTATTCGCTTGGAAAGTACACCCCGCATTTGGCGGGAGGCCAAAACTCAAGAAGATTTGAAGAAAGTGGTAAAATTATCTATTATTGGAATTATTTTATAGTTTCATTAAGAAGAAAATTTTATCCATTAGCTTACATGCAAAAATCAATTGTGGATTGGCTAAATTTTAGACAAGCTAAAGGCCAGAGTGTCCAAACTTACACACAAGAATTTGGAAGAAGAGCTTTAATCTTGGGTGTTGATTTGTCTTCACAAGATACTCTGCTTAAATACATAGGTGGATTACATAGTTATTTGAGGCATACTATACTTATTTTTAATCCCATTGGTCTAGATGAAGTATGTGTTTAGGAAACTCATTAGAATCAAGAGGCAAGAATGTTCCTCAAGGGACTAGCAAGAAACATTTCAAATCTGTAGACAAAGGAGAGGGGAAGTTTAAAGGCAAAGACAAAAAGAATGTTACAATTAAGAAAGAGGGAGAGAAAATTACCTGTAAAAATTATTTAAAATAAGGCCATGATGAAGACCATTATTGGAAATTACATCCATAAATGAAACCAAAGAATTTCAATAACAAGGGGAAGCAAAAGATTGTTGCTACAACTCAACAATATCTAGGAGCTGATCCAAGAGATGAAACTAAAATCATAGCCATGGGAATGAAAGGTATACCTTCGAACACAAGTACTAGTTCTTCTAGTAAGCCTATAGAACCTCAAAATTATAAAGAAATAAGTGAGTTTTTTCATATCAGAGTCATTACAAAACATACAAAAGTTGATACATTATTTTATAGTGGATCCCATGTCAATCTTATTTCTGAAGCAATTGTCAAGAAACTAAATCTAGAAAATACACCTCATACTAAACCTTACCCTTTGCGTTGGGTATGCGATGATGCCAAATTACAAGTGAAAAAAAATTTAAACTCAAATTCGCCATCACTGCTAATTTTATAGATGAGGTAGAGCTTAATATCGTGCCACTTGATATTTGCAGGATTCTTTTAGGGAGTTTATACTTGTATGAACGAAAATCCATATTCTATCATCATGAGAACAAACATCATATTTTTAAAGATGGATTTGAGTATATTGTTAGAGAACATTACAAGAAGATGAAATTATCCCTTGTAATTGTTGGTCAGATGAAAAGGCTTGTAAATGTTAGTAATGATTTTGTGTTGTTTATGATTAAAGATAAAAAATATTGTTGAATCTGGAGCTTTCATAGTATGTGATTCTAAACTCAAGCATTAATTAGATGAAGTTGTTAACACATGAAAAGATGTTTCAAGAACCTGAAGGGTTTCCTCCTAAAAGAGGAATCCAACATTAGATTCACTTGCAGCAGCATGCACCACTTCCAAATATTTTCATGTATAGAATGTCAGTTTTGGAGAATGTAGAGATCAAGAAGCAAATTCAAGAGTTGACTGACAAAGGGGTCACGGGCCTAGCACATCTCCTTGTGGGTCTCCTATTGTATTGGTTCTAAAGAAATATGGTACATGACACATGTGTATGGATTTTTGAGTTTTGAACAATATCGCAGTCAAGAATCACTATCCTCTTCCTCTCATTGATGATTTGCTAGATCAGTTAAAGGAAGTTGTTTACTTTAATAAGTTAGATTTGAGAAGAAGTTATCATTAGATAAGAATTGTTGAAGATGATATTTGGAAAACAACTTTCAAGGAAACAAGGTGTGTTTGAATGGTTGGTTATGTCATTTGGGATTTGTAATGTACCTACAACCTTCATGAGAGTTGTGAATGATGTGTTGCGACCATTTCTTAATGATTTTATCATATTCTACTTAGATGATATTCTGATTTTAGTAAGACTCGTGAAGAGCATGTCAAGCATATGAAATGAGTTCTATATGTATTGAAAAAGGAAAATTTGTATTTGAAGATGTCTAAATGTGAATTTGGGAAAACCTATTTCGTTTATTTAGGTAATATTGTAGGAGGGGGTGAATTGAAGATTGATCCCTCAAAATTTGACGTCATTGCGAATTGGCCTAAACCCAACATTGTAACAGAAGTTAAGAGCTTTTTGGGAGCATCTCAATATTGGAGAAAATTTATTGCTAACTTCTCACTAATTGAAGCACCATTACATCCTTTGACAAGTGTAAAACAAGTCTTTTTGTGGGGAGCCAAGAAACAGAAAGACTTTGACACATTGAAATATAAAATTAGTACAACACCGGTTCTAGCACTTATAAATCTTAAGTAGCCATTTGAAATTCAAACCAATGCAAGCGAATATGCTATGGGAGCAGTTTTAATGCAACATGGTAAGCCAATATGTTATCATTCTGAAACCTTACCAATGCAGTAATTAACTATCCAAATTATGATAAAGATTTTTATGCTTTGGTACAAAGTGTTAAGAAATGGAAGCATTATTTTATGTGTAAAGAAACAATTATTCATACTGACCATCAACCTTTGCAATATTTACAATCGCAAACCAAGATACAAAAACATTTCAGGTGGATGGGATTCCTACTACAATTTAATTTGGTAACTAGGTATACGAAAGGTATATACAACAAAGTTGCAAATATGTTATCAAGGCCTATTGTTAATACATCTGTCATTATTAAGCATAACTCAATCATGCACGAAAGTTACATTGAATAGTATGCTCAAGATGAATATTTTAAATATGTTATTTAACTTTGAGTCAAGAAAACCATGTTTAAGAGTTGGATTATCATGTTCATAACAAGTTGTTCTATCATCCTCGCAAGTTATGTGTTCCACATGGTGAAAGAATCAATGTCATAAGGGAAGCCCACACTTCTCTTATTGTTGTCCACTTTAGTGTAGGCAAAACAGTTGCTCAAATTGAGAGGTATTGTTATTGGCCTCACATGAATGAAATTGTTTCAATATATGTGAAACGTTGTTCCATGTATGCTAATAGCAAGACAAGTAATAAGAAATTAGGTTTGCACACTCCACTTCCCATTCCTTCTCGTCCCTGAGATAGTTTTATATATGGATTTTTTTTTAGTACTACAAATTTCTAGGAAAGTTCATGATTATTTATATGTTGTTGTGGATCGTTTCAGCAAAATGTGTGTGTTGATGCCATATAAAAAACATGTTAAATTTGAAAAAACCACAAAAATATTCTTACAAAATGTATGGGTTCGCTTTGGGTTACCCACTTCTATTATTTTTTATCAAGGTTCTTGATTTTTCGGGAATTTTTGGTCAAGTTTATGGGAATTCGTGCACACAAAGTTGAAGAAGACCACCGCATTTCATCCACAAACTGACGCCCAAATAGAAGTAGTGAACAGAAAATTAGTACATCTCCTTCAAGGATATTGTGGTAAGCATCCTAAACTTTGGGATGAGCATTTTCATTATATCCAGCATGCTTACAATCGCGCCAAGTATTCATTTACACAAGTATCCCCATTTGAAGCTTGATTGAGTTATTTGCCAAAGTCTCCTTTGGATTTCATCTTTGGTAAATATATTGCAGTAGATGGACATAGTGATGTGGAAAAAGCCAAGCAATTAATTGAACAAATTCAGCTAGTGCATCAAAGAGTACAAGAAAAACTAGAGAAAACCAAAGCCAAGTGCAAAGAAATACATGACAAACATCGGGTTGATGATGATTTCCAAGTGGGAGATTAAGTTTAGTTGTACATTAGCAAGGAAAGACTACAAGGTGAAGGTAAAAATCTCAAGCCAATCAGATATGGTCCTTTCACAATCTTGGAGAAGATTGGTAACAATTCTTTCCTATTAGATTTGCCACCTTACATGAAAAATTATTTTATTGTGAATGTGGAAAACTTGAGATTGTATGAGCCTCCAATGATTGATTTTTCTCCTGAATATTTAAATGAGTTGCGAGAAGACTCAATTCTTGATAGGAGGATAAGGACTTCACGTAGAGGCAATGTGGAGTATCTTCGAGAGGGGCTCAAAGGTACCAATATAACTAAATCAAGGTGGATTGAGATCAGGAAAGTGATGGGGTTGTACCCTCACTTGCATGTTGAATAAAAACAGAATTTTGGTGGTCCAAAAGCTTCTAGTGTGGAGGAATGATCTACGGGATCAAAAATATGCTCAAAAATAAAAGTACTCAAAATATCCCGAAACTAGCACTAAATCATAGATCTCATCACTCTGATTCCATCGACACTTGAATCACTTAAATCTGACATGGTATGAGAAAGTTATCGCATTCTGAAGTTTTTGACAAACAACTTAAAAGTCAACTTCTAGGGTTAACTGGCCAGACCGTATGATGATGTGGCATTGATGTCAGTAGGATGACTAGGCAGTATGGTAGTCATACAGGCCAGTCCTCTAAGGACAAGTGATTTGTTTCTATTGGTTGACATGATTGTGGTTGTGCCAATCACAAGCCACCACACGGCCCAATGAAAGTTTTCCACGTGTCCCTATGTAAGGATGCCATGTGACTTAGATTTTGGCGCCAAATTTTGTTTGTTAGATCGATCGAAATCCCTAGGGTTTGACCCCATGACCTCACCGCCACAAGTCATTGCCTTACCACTGCACCATCGGAGTTCCTTGTTAATACATAATCAAACGATTATTGATAAACAACTATGTTTGGCGGTTTAGGGGAGGGGAGGGGGGCAAGCTCGCCTAACCGACATAGCCCCAAGTCACATGTGTTATCGCATGACTGTGGTGAATGATGGGAGGGGCAGGGTGCGTGGTGTTAGTCATCAGTAATTTTTGCTTTTGTAGATGACTAAATACTTATCCTAGATTTCTAGAAACAAAGTTCAAGAACATTGTGAGTTCTAGAAATCTCACTGCTTTCATTATCCTTAGGATAAATTTTCACTATTTCATCATCCCATCATGTCAAGATCAGCTCACTAATCCTAGAAGACCCATCATGGACTCATATCACTCATTTTGTCTATGTTTTGTCACATGTGGCCTTAATCCTCTGTTTTTGTTGTAGCCTAAACCCTCCACTGCTACCTAGAGCCACCAATCAACCAGCTCTCTTATATATCCAAAATACCTCAAGCATTGATGGTCTCAAAACTATCTCCGTAGGATCTTTAGATAAATCAAGAACTTTGGATTTTGGATCTTCAATACATTAATCTATCAAAAACTCTGTTTTACACCTAAGGATCCCAATTCAAGATTTCAAGCAAAGGCCAAGTCCAAGGAACCTTCCACTAGGTCACCTAGGGTTTCATAGGTCATAGGGTTGTTTTGGTGTTCTAAAAAAAAAAAAATTCCTATGTAAAGAGGCTACATTCAAAGAAGAAGAAGGTCAAGCAACTTGGTCCAGGACTGATCAAAATCCATTCAAGAAAGGCTTCCTTGGCCAAAGCCCAAATTCTGCAAGGGACATCATCCCTTGTTCACATTTCTACAAAAATGATCAAGTTGGTCATCAGCCTAGAAAGAAGTAAGGTAATAAGATGAATCATCAAAAGAAGACATCCACAACAAAGAGAAATGCAACAGGCCTGTGTTTAAAGAGAATCAGGGTTTTTTGATTGATTGACAAGACAATGTTTCCAAGCAAGGAACCATAACAAAGATCACCAAGTCAAAAGGGAAAGCAACACAACCAAGGACACATCGAATATTTTAAGAAATAATAAATGAACTTGGAAGGGTTATAGATAACTTAGAAGACAACACTGCTTATTTTTCTCTAACAGCCCTAAAACCTAAGAGTTTGAAAAAGGTAGACAGAACAGGTCCAAGAAGGATGATAAGTCCTCCTTCATGAACAACAAAATGGCATTCAAAGGATATCCAAGGTGCCCTCTAAGGTTTGTCAACACAGCACTACTTCACTACACCAAAAAGAGAGACGGTAAAGAATATCAGTATGAGGAAAGCCCTAGTTTTCAAAGGTACAGTCAAAGGTCTTCAAAATAGTAAAGATAAAGGTAAGCATGAGGTAAAGTGGCAAAGGAGAAAATCATGGTAAGCATAGGTTCACTGTTCATAAAATGAGGTGTAAAACTCCAAAAAAGGGACTAAGGGATCAAAATCAAGTGTACTATAGGCACCTGCAGAAATCAGAAGTGGCTAAGGGAAGACATAAAATGGTATAACTTGCTAACCTCTCCCACCAAAGACACATCATTGTCAAAGGTATCAGTAAAAGATTATAAACTCATGCTTAGGTAAATTACACTTAAGAAGGCCAAAAGGATAAAAACAATGTTCTCAGTTTGTCAAAATCATGCCAAAGATAGTTTGAACAGTGCCCCAAACTTTCAAAAGGCAAAAAGGGCTGAAAAATAGATATACATATACATATCATCAGCTAGCCATCACCACAAAAAGAGGAAGAAAGGATGCCTTGAGGAAGTCTCCAAAACCCTGCACAAGATAAAAAGAGTATCAGTCAAATAACGAAAAGATTGAAGAAACATAGTAAAGTGGGTTTATGAGTGTAATTTATTTTTATCAAGAGGTATAAAGGTGTTTTTGTTTCATTTCAAACTCATTTAGCACTTTGTGGAGAGCAAGAAGGCTTAAGGAGAAAAAACAGGGTTTTCTGGTTGTTTCTGGGCAAGTGTTCTGGCATTGTGCAAATCATCAGCACTACGCTAATACAGGTCAGTGCTGCACTAACCAGTCCTCCGCCCATTTGAATTTTAATGGCACTGCGCTAATCGGCCCTGGTGCTACGCAAATCCCGGGCGTTGCGCAAACGCAGGCCCAACTCACCCAAAGACCAATAGAGCATTGCACACACCCAGCGCTACGCTAATGGACCACCCGACACCTCTACACGATTGCCTCGGCGCTACGCAAATGCAGGCTCGACTCACTCGGAGACTGGCAGACAGTGCACGCGTCCGGAACTGCGCTAACCACAGTGCAGGCCTGCCAGCGCTGCGCAAACGAGCCGACCCGATAGCACGGGCAAGGCACTACACAAATGCCAGGAGCCTTCAAAACAAGAAAAAACTTACCTCAAGCTCAAATTTTGTCTTCCATTTGATTTCCTAAGGTTCACCAAAGGCTAAACTGGTAGGTGACCCTCCCTCTTTATCCCCAAGCAATTTTCAAAATTTGTTTTAAGTATTTTGTGGCTTTGAAGTGTTCAAACCCTAAGTGGGTAAAACCTAAGTCTTGGATGCAAAAGAACCTTTGTTTTTTAAAACCTCCTTGAAACTAGTTAATTTCATGTAAGGGTGAGTAAGTTAGGGTGATTGCAATACACTTTTGATAAGGCCTCCTAAAGCTACAAGGAAACTAAACCCTAAGAACCCTAGCCTCCACACCACTCATTCTCCAAAGTTGACTCCATCACCTTCTTCACCTTGCTTCACCAAACCCTATTTGTAAACAGCATCTCCCATAATTATGTCAGGAGCTGAAAACCACAGTGGCAGTGAAAGTGGTCAAAGGCCTTTGAGACCAAAACATAAGGGAGGAAAAGTGAATAGATTGGAACCTCAAAGCACAGTGGCCATTCCCTCCTCTCCTAGGATCATGTCATGTTTTCAGAGTGCAAGATGTTTTTAATTTTTTGAAAGGATCAAACAACTGAAGAGCCACCCCGAGCTTACAAGGCTCCTCACTCTCAATTTACACAACAAGCACTCAAGCCTTGCTGGAGTGGATTTTGAAATCTCAGCAGGTGCCATCTCTGAGGCCACAGGTATCCCAGTTGTGGGTGAAAACTGGTTTAAAAAGGGAAAATTGGACAAAGATTTTTTAGAGCCATTTATCAAAACAAGGTATAGAGGAGGTAGCAAAACAATTTTCCCTTTCTCACACCTCAAACACAGATTTGCATCCTTCATGTTGGTTATCATGAAATACTTCACCTGTGAGGGGAGGTACTCTAGGCTCTATACCTATCATGTCAGACTCCTCATGCATTTCAAAGGGGTTAAGGTGTTCAACTTGCCCTACTATCTCTATAGGAGCATTGAGAAAATGTCTTTTGTTGTCCAGAGGAGGAATCACTCTCAACAAATGCATAGCTTGTTCCACCATTCCTTGATCAAGATGGTGGTTTTACATCAGTTGGAGCAGCAGGGTATACCTTGGGAGGTCTACATAACCCATGAAGTCTTTACAAATCCACAGCCTCCTCATCAACCAAATTTTCCTTCCTCATCTGCACAAGTACCCTCACCACAGGAAAACCTCCCTTGCTCTCTTTCTCTTGGTGCATCAGGTGAAGCAGGAAGTGGCAATGAAGAATCACATGAAGATCCAGGTGAAGGTGATGAAATCAGTGAGGCAGAGGCAGAAATTAACGAGGAAGAGAAAGAGGGAAATGATGGCGAAGAGGAGGGAAATGAACATAGCAGTAATGAAGGCAAAAACAGTGAGCATTTGGAGGAAGGTAGTGATGGTAATGATACCAATGAGTCAGCCCAAAGTGAAGAAAAGGATCATACAGGTCAACTAAGTGATGACCAAGTAGATATTGATGAAAATGAGGAGGCTGACAGTAAAAAAGACAGTGAACAAAACTCTGCCACCATGGAAGAGGATGATGGAGGAAATGAAGAAGAGGTATAACAAGCAGATCACAGTGAAGATGAGTTTGATGACAATTTTGGAAACCAAGAAGATTATGATGAGGCAAAGTCCATGGAAACAGATGATGAGAAGAGTGACAATATGGAAGAAGATGATTAGGCAGAGACAGAATTTGAAGAAGATGGCATTGATAGGACAAGTAATGAGAAACATGACAACAAAGGAGACAGTCATGACAGCTGCCATGATATTCATGACACCAATCAGCCTCCTAGTGAACATGATAAAGATAGCATTACAGGAGATGATGAAGAAAAGGACCCTAGTAATGAAAAAAAACCAAAGTGAAGAAAGTGCAGAGACTGATAATCAAATTAAAGACCAAGATGATAGCACTAAAGGGAGTAACGAAGGTAATGATGATGATGGTGTTGAAGGTCAAGAAAGCAGCAATCAAACAAAGCATGGGATGACTGATGGAGATCATAGTGAAGGTGAAGGAGCTGGTGACAACAACAAGAGTCCCATCCATGATGAAAACACTTCCAAAACCACCATCACTCCTCTTACATGGGCATACCACAGAGGGCCAAGGCAATTGTTTGTTGCCTCCAAAAGGCAAGGGGCCTTGCCATCTGCATCAACTCCAAGGCTTGATAAGGGCAAGGAAAATATGGAAAAGGGTAAGCAGCAGGTAAAGGTGGAAGAGGGGGATCCTGAAGTAGAAAGGGAGTTTGAACTTATCCATATAGACAGTGATGAAGAAAATGAAACAGGAATTTCAAACTCCATCCTCCAAGACAAGAATGCACAAATAAAAGACCTAGAGGCTGAGTTGGAGAGTGCAAAGGATGCCATTCACTTCTATCAAATGACAAACAAGCAAATGAGTGCCCAACAAGCCATCTATGAGGCTAGAGCACTCAAAGCCCAAAAGGAAGCCCAAAGAGCACAATTCAAACTAGAGGAATACATGGGCCCATATGAAGAAATCGAAGGTGAAGAGGAACGACCTAGGAAGGGAGCAAAAACCATGGGGCTAAGGAAAGCATTAGCAAAACAGAAGGAAGAGGAATCAGCCCTAGCAGAGCAACTTTCCCTCAGTGAAATCCTTGCCATGGAAATTGAACATGATCGGGAGTCATGGCTTGAGAGGGAAAACATACACCTAGAGGCCAAGTTGAAGAAGGCAAATGAAGGCTTAGAGTTGCAAAGAAAGATGACAAAGTATTATGCAAAGAAACACAAGCTTGTTTGTGCCAAACTGAAGGAAGCCCTCCTTGAGGCCCAAACCCTAAAGGAGGAAAAAGAGCATGACAACCTTGGATTTTTGTCTGAAGCTTCTCAAAAATTTTCCAAGGCCCCTTAAGGAAGGTCTCCACAAATTTTGAGCAAATTTTGAGCAATTTTTTTTTTTGAGATATTTAAGGCTCATTAGCGCAGCGCCACTAGCGCTACGCTAATACATGGAGCATATTCAGGAGAAGAACTTGAAATTTTTGGACTTCTCACACCTATTACATTATTTTCACCAAGTTTCATATGATTTTGAGTAGGTTTGACTCCTCAAAAGGTCAAAAAACCCCTCTTTTTCACCTTTCTGCCACTATTTTAGGCCTGGCGCTGCTGCGCAAATGAAAATCTTGGAATTTTTTACTTTTTGACTAGGCTACAGGAGTTAGATTAGGAAACTACAAGCATTTTTGGAAAATATACTCATCAGGATTTCCAACGAGCCATCACAGAGCCAAATCCGACATCGGGAAGGAGTCCAAAACTTAGTTGCAAAAGACCCTATTTTTTGCTAAAAGTGGTGTTGCGCAAATGGAATATTTAGTGTGTTTTGTACCAAAAGTCAACAAAACACACTCATTTATTGCAAAATAATTTTAAGTGTTTTTTGAAGCAAATTACTCTACAACTAGGTGCAAGAAGTTATTTTAGCATTTATTTCATGAGATATTTTGTGCCTTGGGCCTTGCATGGTCTCTTAGGCATAAATGACATTTATGAGTGATTTTGACATTTTCCAACCCTATCTAGGGTTTTTTTCCTCATTTGTTGAGTTAAATAGAGCATGAGGGCTTCATTGTAAATGTTGGCATTTGATGAGTTTTGAGAGAAATACATGGTTTTTATGAGCTTGGAGAAGAAATTGGTGTTGTGAAGTTTATGGATGGCTTGCTTGGATTGATGATGGAGAAGCTTGTTTGCAGGATTCCTTAGCTTGATTAATGGTGATGTATTCTTAATTCATTCATGTTTTCTTGTTATCATTATGTTTCATCCTTCTTTATTGCTATAGAAAAGAAAAGTATAGGCTAAGAAATGCTCCTTGAAGCACCTTAGCCCTCCTATTTGCTATGGCCTTGATGTTTTCCTCTACTGGATATGTTTAAAGAATTCTTAGCTGCTCTTTAAGCCTCCTTATGCGTGTTTGTTTCATCTATGGATTAATATGATAGTTTACAAATATGATTCATGGTAAGCCCTGATTATTTGAAGCTATCTAAACTCTATCTTGAAAACTCTCTTTGAAGTACTGCTTGCTAGGTTAAGTCAAAGAGGTCTTGTTTTGATCTTGCCCTTTGTCCATGCCTATCAGTTTGCCTCAAACTTCTTTATAGCTTTATAAACAATGTTTAGGAGTTCCCTCTTTGATTGATTAAAGTTATTGTGTCATCTTATATGTTTTCCAATTCTAAAGGTGAAATTACTAAGTAAGATAAGCTTTTCTTACTTTCTTTGTTTCATTGGAATGTGTATCTTGGATATTTATTTTTTTAAGTATTGTCATTGAGTAAATGGTTTGCCCTATCTCATGATTAGTATCTTTTTCTTATCATATTTAACACCTTCTTGTTTATGGGTAAATGACAAAGGATACTTCACTGCCCTTCGCCCTACCTTTTTTTTCCCCAACTTGATGTCCACCCCACTTCACACGTTACCTTAAGGATCCATTAACCTTGCTAGATTGGCCCTGTAATTCACTCTGATTCATTATTGAAATACTCATGACTTTCATTGAATCCACAACCCAATGATTTAAACACCTCTCACTCCACCTATTCTACCTGTTCATTTTACCCAACCAAATAATCAACAAACCCTACACTTAACAACTAGCCTAAAATCAACCATCTAAAGCAAACAAGAACACATCCTTTTCATCTAATAGAGAGAACCCTCTCTGAGTCCAGGAAGGCTAGGTCCTAGGACTCCAAAGACTGGTTTCATGTTACCCTGTCATTTGGTCTACCAATCTGCCAAATCACAGGACCCTGACATTTTGGCGATCACTGGCGAACACGGTGGGACTGAGTACGCAGTAGCCTAATAAACTCTTATAGACTCACTTAACCCTCATTTAAGCTTAGAAACTCAACTGATAGCCAAGAGTAGACTCTGTTTGTTTCAACATCTTATCAAAATGATGATTCAGCTATAAGACACTCTTACAAACCTTAGGGCTACATAAAGGAAACTCCGAAAACCCCAAAACATCCATATATTGGTTTTTTGTCAGTTATTGGTGGTGGACCATAAGCATGCATCCTTAAAAAACAACAAAAATATCCACTTAGCGACTCCACTAGCCTCCAGTAGGCCTATTACTTCACTAGTATTCATTTGACTCCCTGGATTTGTGTCAAACCAACCCTGAGAATTTTATGAACCCAACTATATACTATAATAGTTAACCAAGCACTAAGAGAGGTCAGCCTTCATAAAACAATCCCAAAACTTTTAGCCTCTTTGAATTTTAAGTTTGAAATCTGGCTTCACATAGGATCAGTACCAAATCTCATCCGAACCCAAACTGTTAGTATGAATCTTTCGTCGTAAAAGACCACTTTAGCTACGCATAAAAAATAGCCCTAATATCAAATATGACTGCCAATATCTTTAAGTCTGCAATTAGTTGATCCAAATAATGCTGCACAAATCCAGATATAAGCATAAAAGACATTAAGCAGTAAAAATGAAATATGGCTCCATGCGTCCAATAGACAAGACAAGAACAATGTGTTTGAAAGATTTTTTTATATTATATTTAAAGGGGGCACCTGAGAGGAAAACAAGAAAGGTGTTTTTCGGTTCTCCTCAATGGGATGGGTTCTTGACAGTCCTCGGCACTTCAGATCTAGAATCTCTCTCTCTTGTTGGTGTAGGAAACACAGACAAACATATAACTCAATGGGAGCTCACAAGGAAAAAATGGAGAAAATGTGACCAAGTGTGTAGATCCAGAGTGATCTAATAGGCAACAAAAGGTGACTAATGAATGGGGAAAACCCTTCTATTTATAACAAAATATTAGGGTGATCTAGAACTTGGTGCATGAATAAAATATTATTAATCAAATTCTAGAACCACCTTTTAGGAATATTTTATTATATTTGTTGGAGGGAAAAGGATTTTTTGACTTGGGTCAATTCCTTTATTTATAAATAATAAATAAATAAATGATTTATTTATTATTTTAAGGAAATGGTGGAAATATAATTAAATAAATAATGATTTATTTAATTATTTATAAATGATTTAGTCAAATTTATCTAGGAATATTATTTAAATAAGGATTTAAATAACTTATTCCTAGGAAATAATCAAATAAATAAGGATTTATTTAATTGATTTCCTTGTTTTGGGTTAAATATGACCAGGAAATATAAACAAATATAGATTTGTTTATTATTTCCTTTTGGGGTTTCCTGTTTGGACCATAAACAACTTAATAAAGGTGTTTTACTAAGTTATTTCACATAGTGAAAGCAATTTTACTTAGGGTAAAATTGGTCTTACATGGTGTACTTGGGTTCATCTAATGATAATAGGTTAGATGACCAAAAAATGGTGTAACAGATTTCCCCCCAACGTACGAGTGTTAGGAGCAAATCATATGACCGAAGTATGTTGTAAGAACTCAATCACTAGACATCAAGAGGGAAGTCAGAGAGAGAAATGTAAGGTAGTCTAATGTGCTAAAGGACTAGACCCTGAGGAGACGAGACTTACAGGTGCAACAAGTCTCTAGTTTATGAAGTGGTACCTATGCGAAAGGCGGCGGGGGAGGCATACCTATGCCCGTCGAAACAAAGTACAAAAGAATAGTATGTCCAGTAAACAAGGAACCGAACTATAAAGTACATGCTGGCAGAAATGCAAGCTAGAAAAAATAGAATGATGAATCCCACATACATGACGTGCCTGGAATAATAGCCAGGACTTATACAATAATAGTTTAGTGCATGAGATACAAATACACCCCAAATGCCCCCTATACACGGGAAAGGGCTCGCAAAATCTGACTAATACATGGAAATCGAAGAGGTGCTGCAAGCGGCTGAGGCCGACATCATCAAATGTAAGGAGTTGCATCAAAGGCGGAAATGAAGAAGTCATCTGGGCATGTGGGGGGCTACCTGCAGGGCCACCCCCTCATGAGGGTTGAGACATCTCACACACACCCGGGAATCACCAATAGCTGCTGCTGCATCACTGGACCATCAAGTATATGGATCGCGATCATGTGGAAAGTAACTTGAACCAAGGTACACCACCCTCTAAACCTGGCGTCTGGAGTAAATGAGCTGATGTCGATAGAAGGAGGTCTGCCATAGGTGAGGCAATAAGGGATCCCCAACTAAGGCGAGAGAGAAAATAGTGGAGTGACTAACAGACGAACACTACTAATGATGATGAAATGGGGAATACTGAGTAGCGGATGGACACTTCCCTTGTTAGAGCATAAAGGGCATGAATGGCTTGGCAGCGATTGACACAATATCATGAGGGATAGGGGATAATGGTACTGAAGGCCATAATGTGCAACACGAGAGAGGGACCAAGCAATGAAGGATGGAAGTCTATAACAAGATATAAAGGGACTCGAGATAGACTCCATGACCGATGATGACTCAACTCGGATGCTCTAAACAAGGGTGACTCGATTGTGCTACCACATAGTCAAGGTCCAATGGGGGACCATAAAAACATGAGTACAATAGGGTATCTCATGACAAAAATCAACACTAACAAAGACAAGTAAGGAGGAAAAGTGGTGCCCCAAGTACAAGTGTTGTAAGTGAAGAAATTCGATTTGGAGGAGAGGTGAATAGACCCTTCGTGGACAAAATGTGTCGTGGTGAAGTATCAAAACATGAAAAACTAACAGATACCCATTTGAGTGCTTGGTGAGAGCTTTTCAACGGTGCCGATGGTGTGTCAAAAGGGGCTACGGTTTGGTCGCAGCGGGCGAAAGAAAAAACAGGGGTTTTTCTTCTAATAAGGCATTTTCCCTCCAAAATCATTCATTTGCTTGTGTAGCTGTGGTGAATGTGGAGAGGAGAGAAGGCCTTAAATCTTGCGGCAATCATAGCGGACAAACCGGCCGTTGGAATTGTGATCCGTCAGTTGCAGGTAAGAGGCCTAATCCTACTCTTTGTTTTTTATGGATTCAAAGTTCATATTAGGGTCTTAAATCTCAGTAACTACTCCTACTTCATCATTACAGCCGGGTCGCACTTTTTGGGGCAAAAACTGCGACCTGGGACGCAGGTTTGGGCCTTAAAAGTGCGACCTAGCCCAGGATTTCGCCAAAAAGTGCGACCTGGTAGATGGAGGTGGTTTCAGTGTTGGTATGGGCTGAGATTCAGTTTTGGTGTGAGTGAATGTAGTTTTGCTTATCTGTAGACTGAAAAATATGATGATTTTGTGCAGATATGGCAGATATACAAATAAAGTGGAGAGAGAGAGACCTAGGTACATTACGGACGGAAATCCAAGCGGATCAGGGTGTCCATCGTGCATTGGCTAGGTTTGGGGTTCTGAAATTTGTGGAGAACCCTTTGATGAGGGCTGGGGAGCCCTCGTTGGCCTGGATTATCAGTTATTGGGATCCAGATCATGAGCTGTTTATAGTGCAGGGGCACAGGATTGAGATGACAGTCCAGGATCTGTATTTCCTGACTGGTCTCCCACCATTAGGGATGGTGGGAAATACACAGCCAGTATTACCGTGGGGGCGTAACATCATGGAGTTCGTTGAGCGACATTGTCGACCAGGTGTTCGAGTCAAAGGGACTCGAATATCGATTGGAGATCTAGAGAGGTTGGAGACCCGGGCAGTGGCAGCAGCAGTGTTGCGGATCTTGGGCAACCAGGCGTTCCATCACATCACTGGAGGGCAGATGATGATTGTAGAGAGTGTGTTGAGTGGGACCTACTATGGGTGGGCCCAGATGATGTTGGTGTCAGTGAAACGACAATTGTCGCTATGTAAGCGGCAGGTGAAGAATGATTGTGCTTATGGGACTGTATTGTGCTCCTTCTTTTTTGAGAAGATCTCGACCTTGCGACCTCGTGTACAACTACCTGATGGGGGTCTGAGAGAGCTCCGGATGCATCGGTGGGGACGACTACTGTGTAGAGGAGGAGGAGGGGCGGTCGGACGGGTGTTCCGACCAGAGTTCTTCGCCCATTGGGATCAGATGCCATTGTACATAGACGACTATCCCTATAGTGGGATGAGTTATTGGGGAGATCTGGACTTTCCGCTTCCGCTTGGTCGAGTATGGGGGCCCGATGTTAAGTGACAAGTAACTAATCTATTATGTGCATTGTAAATTTTGTGAATAATATTCATGGTAATGATCCTTATACTTTTTGGAATGCAGATATATCTCCGGTAAAACCAGCCGGATATATGGGACGACCTACAACACCTGGAGCTACAGGTGCAAGTGGATCAAGAACAGCATAGAACGAGGATATGGCCACTCTATTGGAGGACATTCGTCGTAGATGTGAGGGGCTGTTGACCGGTGTGTCGAAGCGTGGTTCGTAGGATTTAGACGACCAGTACATAAAGCTATGTATTGGGCTACCCTCGGAATGGCAAGGTATCATGCGACGCATGGCGATGGTCGGTCAGACTGTGCGCGATCTACGAGCTGCGAGAGCAAAGCCATTGGCTCCGGATCCTCTAGAGAGTGATTAGATGTAGGGTAGGTGGTGCCCCCCAGTGTGTATGTAGGGGCAAGTGGTGCCCCCCATTTTTGTAGTTTTGTTTTTTGTAACATGCTATGGGCATGTCATATTTTTCAGAGTAGATGGACTCTAAAAAAAAAAAAAACATGTTATATGGTATATATTATGTATATTCATTGTGTTGATGGTGTGAAATGTTATTGTCTTGTGTGTGATAAATGTCAGTTTAGAACATGATTTGCAATTCGATCTACATAGTGATTTTGACTTCTAGGCACATAGTTGAAAGTAATGAATCTAAAGTCACGTATCAAAAGTTTCACTCGTAAATATTGTCTAAACAGGATAGGGTTATGCACACGATAGACACCATTGAGTTGTAAAACAAGAAACAGGGAATCTAAATGAACGTGCAGATGGAGGATGCGATGAGATAGGGCATCAGCTAAGAGACCACGTACTGCATCATATTCGGCCTGATTATTGGTGGCATTACCAATGCAGACCCCATTTTCAAGAACGAGGGTATGCAAGGGGGTAAAGATGGCCCAAGCGGCTGAGGCGAGATTCCGGGAATAGCGACTTGCCCCATCGGCATAGCCAATATAATGTGTGGACGAGAGGGCCGGTGGAATAGTGTCACAAGACAAGAAATGGGAGGAAGGAGAATAATGATGGCAGCGTGAGTATAGGGTAGACATCCAATGACAACTATGGGAGGGGGTAGTCGGGGTAGGAAGTCTAGGACTCATGGATCGACTAGAGGGAGATGGATGAGAACTACGGGAGGAAGAGTGGGAACTCATGCTGCAAAGGATATCTTAGATACGGATGGTATCATCTTGATTATGGGAGGAAAGGGAAAGGTCAAGGAAACCACATGATGTTGCAAAGCTACCTAAATCATTAGTATGGGAAGAGAGGTGCACATACAGGTCATCACGAGGAATGACAAAAGAACAAGTAAAAATATGGTCAAAGCATGAAGAGCCCAAGAATGTTGCTGAAGGGGAATCAAGCAAAACAGATGGAGTGGATTCAGTGGGAATGTACTCCGAGGGTTGTGCGGATGAGGATAGGTATAGGAGGGGGGCAGCATGTTCCGACATCTCAACATTAGGGGGAGGAATGTCAATGGTAGCAGGGGGATCCTGGAGTAAACATGACGCATACTGAGCAAGGATGGGAGAGGCAGATTGATTTTGTTCAACTTTGTACTCGTGAATGACCTCTAAAGAGGCTCGGTAATGTGTGAGGTGAGGTCAATGGTGAGAATAATGGCCATGGACACCACACAGATCACAGGGTTTGTTGGTGCAAAGAGTCTTTGGGTTCTTGGCTGCGAATGAGGAAGAAACAGAGGTTTTATGGACCGTAGATTCAGGGAACGCGACTTTAACCATGGGTTGGATACGGGGCAACTCCGAACAAGTATGGGTGGCATGACCGATACCATCACACAAGGCATAAGGCTTGGCGGGTGGAGGAGGGGTAGGTTCAGGTACGGTGGCCTTGTCTTTGGATGCCCCCTTGCGAGTTTTTCTTTTCTTGCCCGTAGCTGTCACAGCATGAGGAGGGTCTTGCGGAGGGGCTAGGGGCACTGTAGCGGTGGAAGGAGCGAAGGGAATCGGTTGAACTGATGTCACAGCAATGTACGGTTTGGGGTGGATGGGTGGGGTCTCGGCTAGAGGAGTAAGATACCATACCGGTATTCCGAAGGTTAAATAAGGGAGGGAAAGGGTGGCCATGACGGGAACCGAATAGACTCCGGGAGGGGGAGTAAGGAAAGGTATCTGACCGGCAGGGTAATGGCTAGGAGGGATGGCTCCCATATGGTGGAGCCCTGGGGGAACCGACTCGGGAGGGTAGGGAGGTTCCTGAGTGTGAGGTGGATGGAAAGGTCTAGGTGGAAAAGGTTCGGACGACTGAAGCGAAGGGCTAGGAGCTGGTTGCGATGGGCGAGATTGAGGTTGCTGACTAGTTGAAGCAGGCTGTGGAAGGTCAGCCTAAGACGATTGCATCATGCAAACATTCGCTAAGCTGGGGTCAGAGACAGGAGGAGGGGGAGGACCTGGAAAAGTTCCAAGCAAGGAGGAGTCTTTGTAGATGCCAGGGGAAACACTGGTCAAAGAATCAACAGTTTGCTTATTGGTGACAGTAGAGATGGTGGACTCAGGGGAGGTCTGAGATTTTGGTTCATGGTAAGTCAACTAGTTAATGGTGACAATCTTGCCATTATGAGGGAAAAACATCTTGCGATGGACTGCGGATGGGACGGTAGACATGGCATAGGTGTAACTACGCCCCAAAAGAATGTTGTAGTCAAGAGGGGCGTCGATAACTTCAACGTCGACACAAACAGTCTTACCCGCAAAGGTGATAGGACAGTTACGGAATAGGCCAATGGGCTGGGAGGCATGGCCATCCCACGCATGAAGGGTGATTGTGGAAGGGGCCAGCTCAGAAGATCAGAGTTGTTTCCAAACTGAAGCAGACATCACACAGGTAGATGCCCCCTCATCAATGATACACCGAGCGACGTTGGCATTTCGGATTTTGACTGGGATTTGGAAAGCAACAGAAGCAGGTAGGGGGGATGGTCTGACTGACGGGTATCGAAAACAATCAATTGGTCATCGGTAGGATCTACAGCGCCCACGGAAGATAGTAGAGCCTTCTTTTGGGAAGGACATGACTAGAGGAGTTCCAATGTTGAAATGGCGGCAAGAGATTGTGCCAGATCATCTAATATGCTATATGAATGGGCAGCCCGACCCGAGGCAGCATTTCGGCGTAATGGGCCCTTAGGAATCTTGGTATGAACCTCAGCTTTGGGTGGAGGGATTTGCAAGGGACCATTGGGTGTCGACAAAGGCTCTGTAGGACCTGAAGATGGGGACTCAGAGACAGACAAAACATGAGGCGTGGAGTACTAACGAGACCGAGTTTGAAGGTTGAGGTCGACGGTGAGAGGTTGGTCAGCGGCCATCATGAGAATCTGGTAATCGGAGGAACCAGAAGGGGAAGGTTGAGTGGTTATCGGGGTATGAGGTGGTTGAGTGGCCATGAATCCTTGTCGAGGGAAAGGATCAGTAAACACAACGGGTTGAGAATTAGCTGGATTGGGAGGGATATTAGGGGAGGAATGTTGTCCCTGCACGGTGGCTTGAGACTCCCACATCTGCCGCATCTGTGGTAATAGGAGACAATCGTGAGTGTAATTTCCATAAACACCGCAACATGAACAGGGCTTATTGGTGCGAAGCAGCCTGTCCAGCTTGGGCTGAGAGCCCTGTGGTTGGTTGGCAGTGTTAGGATCAAGACTCGAAGGATTAGATCCACAATGACCAGGGGCAGATTGATTGCCTTTCCTCTTTCTTTGA
This sequence comes from Pinus albicaulis, assembly GCA_034641835.2. Taxonomy (NCBI): domain Eukaryota; kingdom Viridiplantae; phylum Streptophyta; class Pinopsida; order Pinales; family Pinaceae; genus Pinus; species Pinus albicaulis. The sequence continues at coordinate 349,265,547 of CM076582.1, forward strand.
GAAGGAAGAGAATTGGTCGCACCCTGTTGCGCAAATACTTGCCCTAAAGGGGGTAGTAAGTGTTGCGGCGGGGGTTGAGAAAGCAAGGGGGTGAGAGGTCCAAATGCTGGAGGAGCTGGGACACCAGGCTGTGGGTAAGGATAAGGGTTAGGATGGGCAACATTGAGGTAAGCAGGAGTGGGGGAAAAAGGAGGAGGCATACCGTATCCTGGATACATGCTACCTAGAGGGGGGAAAGTGCTAGAGGTGCTGGCCCCTCCTGGAGGGAAACCATAGCCCATAAGAGGTTGAGTAGAGGTATGTGAAAGAGCTCCAATGATACTGTCGGCAGAGTGAGATGCCCCCAGGGAGGTAGTGTCATCGGGCTTGGGGAGGTCAGGAAGGACGGTATAAACATAACCAGATTGAGCATAAATAAGGTCATATTTCAAGGATATTTGGGCAATGGTCGTAAAAGTGGTATGGGAGGAGGTGGCCTGCTCAACATACCATTTAGAAGCTTCACCGATAAGTGTGCATTGGAACAATCGAAGACGGATGGAGTCATCAGTAATGGAATTGGATGAACACCACATATGGAAAGATCGGATATGGTTGGAGGGATCTTCACTAGCAAGGCCTTCGAACTTGGGAATGTCGGAGGGGAGCTTGGTTGGCATAGCAGGCCAACTAACATCGTGGCGGATAGGATCATTGATCAGCTAATTGAAGTTGGGGAGACTAAGGTCGGCCATATAAGGGAGAAATGGGGCAGTCGAGGAAGGTCTCGTAGTGGTTCCGCTAGAAATAGACCCAGCAATAGAACTGGGGTTGCCGCTAGCGCTAGGCCCTGAACTAGACATGGTGAAGGTAACAGGGGGAGAACCAGGAGTAGGGGGAGAACCCGAACAATCAGAACAAGAGTCAGAGTGCGGACTCGGGGGAGGACTTACTCGATGACGACGAGAAGGAGGAAGTCGACCAACCGGAAACTGAGGGTGAAGGCCAAGAAGTCTCCGGGAGAAGCGCCTTGGGGGCACAATGATGACGGGAAGAAGAAAAACTGACAAGGGCAGGGAGGGACAAATTCAGGTGAGGTCAAGGGCAGAGAGCTATAGTGACAATTGATTTTAAAGTCTTTGCCAGGCGGTGTTAACCAGGCTCTTCTTCACTTAGGGTCAGTGTGTGGCGTGTGTTGATTTTAGTTTTTTAAACCCGACGTTTTGAGAGTAAAAGAAAAAGTGTGTTGCGTAACTGAGAATAAATCTGTAAATAATAGTATATAATGTTGAAATAACAGAAAATTGAATAGCTAACAATGCATCGATCGAAACCAAGAAGGTGAGTCTCTGAAAACTAGTCTAAAAAGAGGGAAAAATCTAGTCAAAACACACGAAAAAGAGGCCGATATATCTAAGGTCGGGAGGGATAGGGATCTAAAGGATAAATCTGCTAGAAAGAGGTGCAGAGAACAACAAAGAGGCAGAGGCAAGGTTGCCGTAACAAAAGGGGAAATCAGCTAAAAGGAGGAGGGACGAAGAGGTGGCCCTAGAGGTAAACCCAAACAAAACTATATGAGGTGATTTGAAAGGGATAAGAGCTGATCTAAAGGGATCTGAAAAGGAAGTATCAGATCTGACAAGAAGAAGGTTGAAACTCTGAAAATTCAAACGTCTGAAACAGCTAAAACTCGCCCACCAAAATTGGAGGGTACTAAAGCCTTAAGCGGCAATATTCCCACTTAGTTGAGTGAAACAGATCAGAAACAGGTCTAAACGAGTAGAAGCGGAGGCTGGAAAACCCTGACAGAAGCTTCAGACAAACCCAGAAAAATTGCTGGAAAATTGCAGAAAAAAATGCAGGTCGCAAGTTCTAACCTGTTTTCAGTCCAGGTCGTAGGTTTGGGGCAGAAAAGTGCGTCCTCAGGTCCAGGTTGCAGTTTTTGGGCCGATAAGTGCGACCTACATATCCGGGTCTCTCGGCGGCAGATTTCAGAAAAAATTGTCGTCTCAGCTACGGCTAATGTCTGTCACCTGCGCGATAGGTCCAGAAACACACGGAAGTTAAAAATTTTAATGTTTGAGGGTTTAAGAGGTGAAAATCACCATAAAAATAGAAAAAACAGGAAATTGAAGAGAAACCCTAGGGTCTGAAATAGATGGATATGCAGGAATATATAAAACGACAGCAATCGCAAAAAAAAAAACCAATGTGGAGTCGCCAATTGTTAGTATGAATATTTCGTCGTAAAAGACCACTTTAGCTACGCATAACAAATAGCCCTAACATCAAATATGACTGCCAATATCTTCAAGTCTGCAATTAGTTGATCCAAATAATGCTGCACAAATCCAGATCTAAGCATAAAAGACATTAAGCAGTAAAAATGAAATATGGCTCCATGCATCCAATAGACAAGACAAGAACAATGTGTTTGAAAGAATTTTTTATATTATATTCAAAGGGGGCACCTGAGAGGAAAACAAGAAAGGTGTTTTTCGATTCTCCTCAATGGGATGGGTTCTTGACAGTAATCAGCACTTCAGATCTAGAATCTCTCTCTCTCTTGTTGGTGTAGAAAACCCAGACAAACATAGAACTCAATGGGAGCTCACAAGGAAAAAATGGAGAAAATGTGACCAAGTGTATAGAACTAGAGTGATCTAATAGGCAACAAAAGGTGACTAATGAATGGGGAAAACCCTTCTATTTATAACAAAATATTAGGGTGATCTAGAACTTGGTGCATGAATAAAATATTATTAATCAAATTCTAGAACCACCCTTTAGGAATATTTTATTATATTTGTTGGAGGGAAAAGGATTTTTGACTTGGGTCAATTCCTTTATTTATAAAAAATAAATAAATAAGTGATTTATTTATTATTTTAAGGAAATGGTGGGAATATAATTAAATAAATAATGATTTATTTAACTATTTATAAATGATTTAGTCAAATCTAACTAGGAATATTATTTAAATAGGATTTAAATAACTTATTCCTAGGAAATAATCAAATAAATAAGGATTTATTTAATTGATTTCCTTGTTTCGGGTTAAATATGACCAGGAAATATAAACAAATATAGATTTGTTTATTATTTTCTTTTGGGGTTTCATGTTTAGACCATAAACAACTTAATAAAGGTGTTTTACTAAGTTATTTCACATAGTGAAAGCAATTTTACTTAGGATAAAATTGGTCTTACATGGTGTACTTGGGTTCATCTAATGATAATAGGTTATATGACCAAAAAATGGTGTAACACAGACCCTCCCAACATAGTTGATGACCGAGAGAAGATTTTGTGGCAAACTTCTAGATCTGGAAACTTAACCACTATTAGGACCATTCACAAAGCAAGCTTTGTACCTGAACATCTTGCAGCTTTGCAAGATCCCCAGTTTGACTTGCACCATACAAAGAACCTTTTCAGAACCAAGTCACAAACTGATATTGACCATACTGGCCTTGAGCCCATAGATTTGCAGCAGAGTTCTCGCAAAGAAGCTTCTCCTTCCAAACCACCTAACTTTCAGCTTCTCCATCACTTTAACTCTTTCCATACCAAATCTATTCAGAATTAGTTTGCTATTCCAAGTACTTCCACCACACCCATCCATACCACCACTATGCAAACCACTCTGCTTCATCATACATCTCCTTTCACTAACCCTCCTCTTGTAAGCCCTCCATTAGTTCCCATCATGGCAGCTTGGTATGCCCCCTTGGCCTTACCTCAACCCCTAGTGCCTTTTCCAAATGACTATCATTCCAAGATCCCTCATTTCACAGGAGTTGAATCCATCACTGCCCAACAGCATGTAGATAGGATAAATGATGCCTTTGATTACATGGAGATAGAAGAAGAAACTATTAAAATGAGGATCTTTGCACAAAATTTAGGAGGAGAAGCCAAAAAATGGTTCAAAGCATTAACTCCTAACACAATACATGATCTCCCTTCCCTCTACCAAATTTTCATAAACAAGTGGGAAATCAAGAAAAATCCTCTCCAAATACTTTCTAAATATAACAATCTTAAGAGGGATGTAGTGGAAAGTGTACAAGATTATTGCACCAGGTTTAACAGTGTCTACAATGCCCTCCCACCTCACATGAAACCCCCACAAGGCCTAGCACTAGTGAAATTTCCAGAAGGCTTTGATCTGGACATGACATTCCAATTGAGAGAAAGAGACCTTGAAACTTTAGAAGAGATGCAAAGGGCAACTATTAGTGCTGAATTCAAATTGATTGAAAAGAGAACTAGGATGAGATTAGAAAAGAGAGTGACCTATAAAGATTAAACCATGCCCTCAACCTCCTCATCTGATACCAAGATGGACAGCCTAATGAGAACCATGGAGAGAATGATAAAAAGGATAAACTTGAATTAAAGGACACCTCCTAGGGAAAATCAAGCCAATCCCCAAAATAGAAATAGAGCTCAGAACTTCAGAAGAGACACTCCTCAAATAAAACAAAGGGAAAATGACCAACAAATCAGACCTCCCTTTCAACAAAACTGTGTAGATGACGAAGAAGGGGAAATTATAGAACCTGAATAAAGTCATATAAACCTAATAGGATCTGATAATGAAGATGATGTTTTTCTCACCAAAGAAGAACAAAGTTTCTTTTCCTCAGATCAAACTGACACAAACCATGAGGATTCTGAAGACTACCACTTGGGATTTGAAAATTCCATAATGGAAGTCCATAGGCAATATGACCTTAGGAGAAAAAAGAACCTAGATTATCCCAAGAAAATCCAAATAGACATTACTGTTAGGAAAGCACCTAAAAGCACCCCCAAGAGGACAACAAACACAAACACTATGGCTAAGAAAGTTGATCCAAACAAAGAAAAAATCAACCAACAAAATAGTGATCCAAGCTGCCCTAGTACCTCAACTAGTGGTCCTGAAAAAATATTGTTGTTTAAAGTCCCAAATCAGATTCAGCAAACTAAACCTATGGAAAAGGTTATGCCTGAGAAAACTGATGTAAATATGTCTAAGACATAAATACCTTTCAGCTTTGAAGGAGAGATTGCCAAAATCAAGATTACCATGCCTCTCATTGAACTGATTACCCAAGGCACATACAAGTCTCAAGTTCTGAAAGTTCTAAACATGGGAAATGATATCGACACTTTACACTTGGCTGATGACACACCTGAGCTTTTGTTTGGACCCAAAATAGAAGTAAAATATCAAGAAGGAGTTTTTCCCCCTTTCTATATCAACCTAAACATACATGACAAGATCTTACATAATGCCATGTTGGATTTCGGTGCCTCTCACAATCTCATGACAAAAGTTGTGATGGAGAGATTAGGCCTAGAAATAACTAAACCTTACAAAGACTTGTACTCCTTCGATTCGAGTAGGGTCAAGTGTTGAGCCCAATCAAGGATCTTTGTGTCAACCTGGCACAAGTGCCTGCTAAAAATAGTCATGGACATAGTAGTGGCAGATATTCCCCCCAAGTATGGCATGCTTTTATCCAGATCTTGGGGAGCCAAGCTTCAGGGGAACCTTCAACTAGATATTTCTTATGCTACCATCCCTGTTTTTAACCAAACAAGGAGATTATACCAAGAGTCACACATGAAATATATGGTTAGCAGTCAAGAAAGGCTAGACAATACTCCTCTTTATTCTATTCATTCAGATCTTGATTCTTTCATCTTATGTAATGAACAAGACATTGATGAGCAGGTATACGAAGTTGAAACACATCCAGACATATTACAACAGTCAAACCAATCTCTTCATGGAGGGCTCAACAATCAAAACTCTAGCAGCCCTGAACAACCATATAATGATAAATCCAAACTTAAATTTCTGCAAACTGAAAATGAAAATTCAAAACCAAAAATCAGTTTTGAATATGAATCAGGTTGTTCAAATGAAGGACAAACCTCTAAAATAGAACTTCTCCTTTTTCCCAATCCAGAAGAGCTGAAATACTCTCACATAATAGAAAACTTTCGGAATCCGAATCAAATGAGTCTTATGTTTTTGCCTTATATAGACACCTCATTATTAGAAAGTTTTGTCCATCCAGAAAAGTTGTTGACTCTCACAGATGTTGCCATGAATCCTAAAGAAATTTCTGCTGAAATGGATATAGAAGAGTATAATGTAGGTAGCCTAAGAAGGCCCAAAATGATTAATTTGTCCAGAACCTTGTCATTACACACAAAGCTGAAATACATAAGGCTATGAAAGAAGTTTCAGGATGCTTGCTTATATAATGGTGAAATCTTAAAGTCATGTGACTCAAACATTATTCTAAGAAGCTCTCCTTTCAAGAAAAACTATGAAAACCTTGGGCAAATTATGTCATTAACAAAGAAAGAAAAAGGATGCAGGTTGTCTATAGACTTTAGGTACCTAGGCAAAACATCCATGAAATACAAAAAACCTTCTCCCAAGATAAATCATCCTATGACAAGGTAATAGTTTCTAACAAGATGGCATTGTATGATAGTGTTTCAGGTTACCATCAGATGATACCACTGCAGATCAATCAACATAAAGACATTTTCAAAGTTCCTTGGAAAAAATACATGTTTAACCAAATGCTTCCTCGGCTATGGAGTGTTGAAGACACCTTCCAAAAATCCATGGCCCCTGTTTTCAACTTTTTCACTATGCTATACATTGATGACATCATCATTTGCTTTGAAGCTGATAAAGAACACCTTTTTTACCTAAGGAGGACCTTTGACAGAAACAAGTTTGGGAAACAATACTCAAAGGAGAAATACCAAAGAGAACATGGATTGTTTGAAAATTTCTGAAAAGTCCTTGTACCATGTTTTAAAATGGAGGTAACTATGATTTATGTTTACAAGAGCTGAATGGACAAAGGGTGTTAGGAGATCCTTTTGAGGACAGGATACTCATGTACCATAGCTGTAAAAAACCTTAGTTTAAAAAGTTTTCATTCATTGTACATAAACATTTAATGAAGGAAATCACAAAAATACAAAAACATAGAAAGAATGAAAAGAGGGCAGATTTGAAAAAAGGTAAAAGCCCCATACCCAAAAAATAGTACTACTGAAAGTGAGCAACCTTAAATGCCATTGCTGGTTCAAAAATAAGCTCTTGTTTTAGTCATCTAGCCTAATCATGGCTTAAACATGTTTTCAATTTATTTTTGATAAGTTAGTAAAAGATAGCTGGTCAAATCACTCAAACTTGACTTGTCAACAGATAGATTAGGAAGGAAATATACTGGTTCCACATGCTTAAAACTGAACCAGAGAGGAAAATAGGGATGCTTAGCACATATTTGATCACTGCCCTCATATTTCCTAAAGGTCTTATTTTGTACAAAAATAATATTTGTGTGCAGCTTGTTCTTATGCCACAAACCAACGGTAAGTCAGATTGTCTAATCTTGATTTAAACCATGTTTTCAATTTCATGTTTATAGCTTAGTGAATGAATCATGTCAAATAGTTTAATATTAATAGTTGAGTAGTCTAGGTAGAGAATAAAAGAGTTCATTAGCATAATTTGAACTCTTGGAAGAAATAATACAGAAGTAGATAGTTAGTTTTGCTTTCAAGATCAGAAGAATTTCAAGGGTTTTCCAGTTCAAGTGCACCCAAGGAAGAAAAAAATGTTAGGCAAGCAGGTTGGGTAGGTAGAGACAAAGTTGATCTAATCATGTTTTTCAGATTTATTAAGATCACAACTTCAAAGCAAGCATCAGCAAGTGAAAAGAGGTAAAAAAAAAAAAAAAATTGCCCAATGGATGAGGCATTGGTCTCCATTAAGCCAGAGATCTGAAAGTTCTGGACACCTCGTGAAAAGGATTTTCCCTCCGCAAGTGAAGCCACTGTTAGTCATCAATAATTTTTGCTATTGTATATGACTAAATACTTATCCTAGATTTCTAGAAACAAAGTTCAAGAACATTGTGAGTTTTAGAAATCTCACTGCCTTCATTATCCTTAGGATAAATTTTCATTATTTCATCATCCCATCATGTCAAGATCAGCTCACTAATCCCAAAAGACACATCATGGACTCATATCACTCATTTTGTCTATGTTTTTTCACCTTTGGCCTCAATCCTCTATTTTTGTTTTAGCCTAAACCCTCCACTGCTACCTAGAGCCACCAATCAACCAGCTCTCTTATATCTCCAAAATACCTCAAGCATTGATGGTATCAAAACTATCTCTATAGGATCTTTAGATAAATCAAGAACTTTGGATTTTGGACCTTCAATACATTAATCTATCAAAAACTCTATTTTAAACCTAAGGATCCCAATTCAAGATTTCAAGCAAAGGCCAAGTCCAAGGAACCTTCCACTAGGTCACATAGGGTTTCATAGGTCATAGGGTTGTTTTGGTGTTCTAAAAACTCTGTTTTTCCTGTGCAAAGAGGCTGCATTCAAAGAAGAAGAAGGTCAAGCAACTTGGTCCAAGACTGATCAAAAGCCATTCAAGAAAGGCTTCCTTGGCCAAAGCACAATTTTTTCAAGGGACAAACGCCCTTGTTCACATTTCTGCAAAAATGATCAAGTTGGTCATCAACCTAGAAAGAAGTAAGGTAATAAGATGAATCATCACAAGAAGACATCCACAACAAAGAGAAAGGCAATAGGCTTGTGTTTAAAGAGAATCAGGGTTTTCTGATTGATTGACAAGACAGTCTTGCCAAGCAAGGAACCATCACAAAGACCACCAAGACAAAAGGCAAAGCAACACAACCAAGGACACATTGAAGATTTTCAGAAATAATACATGAACTTGGAAGGGTTATAGAGAACTTATAAGAAAACACTGCTTATTTTTCTCTAACAGCCCTAAAACCTAAGAGTTTGAAAAAGGTAGACAGAACAGGTCCAAGAAGGATGATATGTCCTCCTTCATGAACAACATAATGGCATTCAAAGGATATCCAAGGTGCCCTCTAGGGTTTGTCAAAACAACATTACTTCACTGCACTAAAGAGAGAGATGGTAAAGAATATCAGTATGAGGAAAGCCCTAGTTTTCAAAGGTACAGCCAAAGGTCTTCAAAATATTCAAGATAAGGTAACCATGAGTTAAAGTTCCAAAGGATAAAATCATGGTAAGCATAGGTTCATTGTTCAAAAAATGAGGCGTCAAACTCCAAAAAAGGGACTAAGGGATCAAAAGCAAGTGTATTATAAGCACCTGCAGAAATTAGAAGTGGCTAAGGGAAGACATAAAATGGTATAACTTTCTAACCTCTCCCACTAAAGACACATCACTGTCAAAGGTATCAGTAAAATATGAGAAACTCATGCTTAGGTCAATTACAATTAAGAAGGCCAAAAGGATAAAAACAATGTTCTCAGTTTGTCAAAAGCATGCCAAAGACAGTTTGAACAGTGCCCCAAACTTTCAAAAGGTAAAAAGGGGTGAAAAAGACATCTACATCTCATCATCCAGCCATCACCACAAAAACAGGAAGAAAGGATTCCTCGAGGAAGTCTCCAAAACACTGCACAAGATAAAAAGAGTATCCGTCAAATAACAAAAATATTGAATAAACATAGTAAAGTGGGTTTATGAGTGTAATGTATTTTTCTCAAGAGGTATAAAGGTGTTTTTGTTTCATTTCAAACTAATTTAGAACTTTGTGGAGAGCAAGAAGGCTTAAGGAGAAAAAATAGGGTTTTCTGGCAAGTGTTTTGGCACTGCACAAATCACTGGCACTACGCTAATACAGGCCAGCGCTGCGCTAACCAGTCCTCTACCCATTTGAATTTGAATGGCGTTGCACTAATCAGCCCCGATGCTACGCAAATCCCGGGCGCTGCGCAAACACAAGCCCAACTCACCCGGAGACCGACGGAGCATTGCACGGGCCCAACGCTGCGCTAACGGGCCACCCGACACCTCTGCACAACTGCCCAGGCACTACGCAAATGCAGGCCCAACTTGCCCGAAGACCGGCAGACAATGCACGCGCCCGATGCTGCGCAAACTACCATGCAGGCCTACCGACACTGCGCAAATGAGCCGACCCAACAACACAGGCAAGGCGCTGCGCAAATGCTAGGAGCCTCCAAAACAAGAAAAAACTTGCCTCAAGCTCAAATTTTGTCTTCCATTTGATTTCTGAAGGTTCAACAAGGGCTAAACTAGTAGGTGACCCTCCCTCTCTATCCCCAAGCAATTTTCAAAATTTGTTTTAAGTATTTTGTGGCTTTGAAGTGTTCAAACCCTAAGTGGGTAAAACCTAAGTCTTGCATGCAAAAGAACCTTTTTTTTTTAAACCTCCTTGAAACCAATTAATGTCATGTAAGGGTGAGTAAGTTAGGGTGACTGCAATACACTTTTGAGAAGGCCTCCTAAAGCTACAAGGAAACTAAACCCTAAGAACCCTAGCCTCCACACCACTCATTCTCCAAAGTTGCCTCCATCACCTTCTTCACCTTGCTTCACCAAACCCTATTTGTAAACCAACATCTCCCATCATTATGTCAGGAGCTGAAAACAAAAGTGGCAGTGAAATTGGTCAAAGGCCTTTGAGACCAAAACATAAGGGAGGAAAATTGAATAGATTGGAACCTCAAAGCATAGTGGCGATTGCCTCCTCTCCTAGGATCCTGTCATGTTTTCAGAATGCAAGATGTTTTCAATTTTGTGAAAGGATCAAACAAGTGAAGAGCCACCCTAGGCTTACAAGGCTCCTCATTCTCAATTTACACAACAAGCACTCAAGCCTTGCAGGAGTGGATTTTGAAATCTGAGTAGGTGCCATCTCTGAGGCCACAAGTATCCCAATTGTGGGTGAAAAGTGGTTTAAAAAGGGCAAATTAGACAAAGAATTTTTAGAGCCATTTATAAAAACAAGGTATAGAAGAGGCAGCAAAACAGTTTTCCCTTTCTCAAACCTCAAAAATAGATTTTCATCCTTGATGTTGGTTATCATGAAATACTTCACCTATGAGGGGAGGTACTCCAAGCTCTATACCTATCACATTAGACTCCTCATACATTTCACAGGGGTTAATGTGCTCACCTTGCCCTACTATCTCTATAAGAGCATTGATAAAATGTCTTCTGTTGTCTGGAGGAGGAATCGCTCTCAACGAATGCATAACTTGTTCCAATATTCCTTGATCAAGATGGTGGTTTTACATTAGTTGGAGCATCAGGATATACCTTGGGATTTTTTCATAACCCATGAAGTATTTACAAACCCACAACCTCCTCATCAACCAAATCTTCCTTCCTCATCTGCACAAGTACCCTCACCATAGGAAAACCTCTATTCCTCTCCCTTTGTTGGTGCATCAGGTGAAGCAAGAAGTGGCAATGAAGAATCGCATGAAGATCAAGGTGAAGGTGATGAAATCAGTGAGGCAGAGGCAGAAATTAATGAGGAAGAGCAAGAGGGAAATGATGGTGAAGAGGAGGGAAATGAACATAGCAGTAATGAAGACAAAAACAATGAGAATTTGGAGGAAGGCAGTGATGGTAATGATACCAATGAGTCCACCCAAAGTGAAGAAAAGGATCATACAGGTGAAAAAAGTGATGACCAAGAAGATATTGATGAAAATGAGGAGGCTGACAATAAAAAAGACAGTGAACAAAACTCTTCCACCATGGAAGAGGATGCTAGAGGAAATGAAGAAGATGTAGAACAAGCAGATCACAGTGAAGATGATTTTCATGATAATGTTGGAAACCAAGAAGATTATGATGAGGCAGAGTCCATGGAAACAGATGATGAGAAGAGTGACAATATGGAAGAAGATGATGAGTCAGAGACAAAATTTGAATAATATGTCATTAATAGGACAAGCAGTGAGAAACATGACAGTCATGACACCAATAAGCCTCCTAGTGAACATGAGAAAGACGGCAGTGCATGAGATGATGAAGAAAAGGACCCTAGTAATGAACAAAACAAAAGTGAAGAAATTGCAGAGACTGGTAATCAAATTATAGACCAAGATGACAACTAAAGGTAGTAAAGAAGGTAATGATGATGATGGTGTTGAAGGTCAAGAAAGCAGCAATCAAACAGAGCATGGGATGACTGATGGAGATCGTAGTGAAGGTGAAGGAGCTGGTGACAACACTAAGGGTCCCAGCCATGATGAAAACACTTCCAAAACCACCATCACTCCTCTTACATGCACATACCATAGAGGGCCAAGGCAAGTGTTTGCTGCCTCCAAAAGGCAAGGGGCCTTGCCATCTGCATCAACTCCAAGGCTTGACAAGGGCAAGGAAAAGGTGGAGAATGGTAAGCAACAGGTAAAGGTGGAAGAGGAGTATCCTGAAGTAGAAAGGGAGTTTGAACTTATCCATATAGACAGTGATGAAGAAAATGAAACAGGAATTTCAAACTCCCTCCTCCAAGACAAGAATACACAAATAAAATGCCTAAAGGCTGAGTTGGATAGTGCAAAGGATGTCATTCACTTCTATCAAATGAAAAACAAGTAAATGAGTGCCCAGTAAGCCATCTATGAGGCTAGAGCACTGAAAGCCCGGAAAGAAGCCCAAAGAGCACAAGTAAAACTAGAGGAATACGTGAGCCCATATGAAGAAAGTGAAGGTGAAGAGGAACAACCTAGGAAGAGGCCAAAAACCATGGGGCTAAGGAAAGCATTGGAAAAACAGAAGGAAGAGGAATCAGCCCTAACAGAGCAACTTTCCCTCATTGAACTCCTTGCCATGGAAATTGAACATGATCAGGAGTCATGGCTTGAGAGGGAAAACATACACCTAGAGGCCACGCTGAAGAAGGAAAATGAAGGCTTAGAGCTGCAAAGAAAGATGACAAAGTATTATGCAAAGAAACACAAGCTTGTTTGTGCCAAACTGAAGGAAGCCCTCTTTGAGGCCAAAACCCTAAAGGAGGAGAAAGAGCATGACAGGCTTATATTTTTGGCTGAGGCTTCTCAACGGTTGTCCAAGACCCCTTAAGGAAGGTCTCCACAAATTTTGAGCAAATTTGGAGCAATTTTTGTTTTTTGGGATTTTTAAGGCTCATTAGCGCAGCGCCATGGAGCATCTTCAGGATAATAACTTGAAATTTTTGGACTTCTCACACCTATTACATTATGCTCGCCAAGTTTCAGATGATTTGGAGCAGGTTTGACCCCTCAAAAGGTCAAAAAACCCCTCTTTTTCACCTTTCTACCATTGTTTTAGGCCTGGCACTGCGCAAATTACAGTCTTGGGATTTTTGAATTTTTGACTATGTTATAGGAGATGGATTAGGAAACTACAAGAATTTTTGGAAATTATACTCATCAGGCTTTCCAACGAGCCATCACGGAGCCAAATCCGACATAGGGAAGGGGTCTAAAACTTAGTTGCAAAAGACCCTATTTTCTGTTAAAAGTGGCACTGCGCAAATGGACTTTTCAGTGTATTTTGGACCAAAAGTCAACAAAACACACTCATTTATTGCAAAATCATTTTTAAGTGTTTTTGAAGCAAATCACTCTACAATTAGGTGCAAGAAGTTATTTTAGCATTTATTTCATGAGATATTTTGTGCCTTGGACCTTGCATGGTCTCTTAGGCATAAATGACATTTATGAGTGATTTTGACATTTTCCAACCCTACCTAGGGTTTTTTCCCTCCTTTGCTGAGTTAAATAGAGCATGAGGGCTTCATTGTAAATGTTGGCATTTGATGAGCTTTGAGAGCAATACATGGTTTTTATGAGCTTGGAGAAGAAATTGGTGTTGTGAAATTTATGGATGGCTTGCTTGGATTGATGATGGAGAATTTTGTTTGCATGATTCCTTAGCTTGATTAATGGTGATGTATTCTTAATTCATTCATGTTTTCTTGTTATCATTGTGTTTCATCCTTCTTTGTTGCTATAGAACAGAAAAGTACAGGCTGATAAATGCTCCTTGAAGCACCTTAGCCCTCCTGTTTGCTATAGCCTTGATGTTTTCCTCTACTGGGTGTGTTTAAAGAATTCTTAGCTGCTCTTTAAGCCTCCTTATGCGTGTTTGTTTCATCTATGGATTAATATGATAGTTTACAAATATGATTCATGGTAAGCCCTGCTTTTTTGAAGCTATCTAAACTCTGTCTTGAAACCTCTCTTTGAAGTACTACTTGCTAGGTTAAGTCAAAGAGGTCTTGTTCTAATCTTGCCCTTTGTCCATGCCTATAAGTTTTCCTCAGAGTTCTTTATAGCTTGATCAAAAATGTTTAGGAGTTCCCTCTTTGATTGATTAAATTTATTGTGTCATCTTATATGTTTTCCAATTCTAAAGGTGAAATTACTAAGTAAGATAAGCTTTTCTTACTTTCTTTGTTTCATTGGAATGTTTATCTTGGATATTTATTTGTTTAAGTATTGTCATTGAGTAAATGGTTTTCCCTATCTCATGATCAGTATATTTTTCTTATCATATTTAAGACCTTCTTGTTTATGGGTAAATGACAAAGGATACTTCACTTCCCTTTGCCCTACCTTGTTTTTCCCCAACTTGATGTCCACCCCACTTCACACATTACCTTAAGGATCCATTTACCTTGCTAGGTTGGCCCTGTAATGCACTCTAATTCATTATTGAAATACTCATGACTTTCATTGACTCCACAGCCCAATGATTTAAAGACCTCTCACTCCACCTATTCTACCTGTTCATCTTACCCAATCAAAACAATCAACAAACCCTACACTTAACAACTAGCCAAAAATCAACCATCTAAAGCAAACAATAACACATCCTTTGCATCTAATAGAGAAAGCCCTCTCTGAGTCCAGGAAGGTTAGGTCCTAGGACTTCAAAGACTAGTTTCATGTTACCCTGTCATTTGGTCTACTAATCTACCAAATCACAAGACCCTAACACGTGGCCTTATCCCTGGGTTCCATTGTTATCAACGTAACCATCGATGAAAGGCTTGGGAGAGGCTGGCGTGTGATGCCCTGCCCGTGCCAGCCCACGTTTCCATAACTAAAACATGACCAGGAGCGGGGCTGGTAAGGTGGATAGATCGTATCCCGTGCCCCATGTCCATATGACTTCCATACGACCGACCCAAGGGTGCAAGAATAGGGTCGCGACCCTATTGGCGTGCCTAAGCATTCAACAAAATGCACCAAATTTGGTGGGTTTCATGGCCGATCCCACCACCTGTAACTACAAAATTTTCGCTTTGAAATGCCACAAAATTGGAATTTCATTGCTTGTTTTGGTAGAGGGATGAATTTTTAGAATAGTTAGCAGAGAATTGAAGGATGCCTAGATTTCCCATTTTTCAGCCTTTTTGAGCCTAAAAAGAGCATACAGAGGGGTTTGGGGGTTTTTTGGACACAATTGCAATGCTATTTTTGCAATTTGAGCATTGTATGTTGATTTAATTCCACATTTGAACATATAATTTAAAGGGTCAACATTGGAAATTAGACCTGAAGATGTATCCCAGGAGGGGTGAACTTCATCATCAAGTTGTTGTTTTGTGATATTGCATGTTCTTTATTTATCACTGTTAAAATCTGCAAAATTTAATTTAGTTTGTGTGTTTTCGCACTACCAATCCATTCCCCATAAGACATAAAATAGATTGCAAAAATTTATATGAAACCTTCAATATTAGTTTCAAATCAGTACATGAGCACTATATGTCACTCAGAGTCTTTGATAATGAAATTTTTGCATAGAGTATGAAAAGAATTATGAGCTCATGCATGTCTTGGTCCCTTTGTTTTCGTAGTGTGGTCCACTGTATGTACTTGTCCTCATAGCTCCCCATGGGATAATATTGTTCTTGACAAAATCTCAGAAAGAGTTTCAAGAGAGGGAAACTATAAACAAAGAGGGTTCCTCGGCCCTTTTCTCACATTAAGTTTCCCACCAGTCCTTGACATGGGGGGAAACCTTGAGCAGTGCAAAAGTGATCTTCTCCCTATCATAGAAATTATCGAATGAAAAATAACCTTCCAGCAGATTCACCCATTTATCTACAACATTTGCATCTATTTAACCTTCAAATATATGGATATCAAATTTCACTTGTACCTTGAAGGGGGCGGCACCTCCGAAGAGACTACTGGATGAAGATGCATCGTCGATGGGCATCTGTCGAATTATTTCAGCAAATTTTTCCATCATCACGTTCCTTTGTCACTTGAGGTATTCTTAGAGCAATAATTTTAAAGGATCTCCTACTCCCTCGTCTTTATTTTCTTTTGCCATGGGAGGCCATCAGGGTCGGCGAGGCTAGTCTTGCAAAGTTTAAAACAGTTCGAGTCCTAACTCCTTATATCCCGACCTCGTTGGGGACATGCACAAAAAAAACGGAGAAAAAGCGGACCACTACTATACCACTTGCCCATATTTATGAAGGAATTAAATGAAATACATATATAAACAAAAACACAGAGATACAACGAAAACATAACTTCAATTCATTAATAACAAAGTACTGAAAATTGTTTACATGCAGAATGTAAATAAACTAGCTTAGGCGATGGTAGCTTATCTCTAAGAATATGTCGCAGCTACATGCCTTATGAACTATGTTATAATGAGACTCGGAGGCCTATTTATTATTTAGAAACAATCGAAAACCCTAATCATCCAAAAACCTAACGCTAGGAGATGAAGCGCCAAAAGTTTGTGGGCCTCGTTGGGGTAAATCGGTACATCAACTTCTCAGGGTCGTAACTTTGACATATGATTTTTCGTTTGACGTGTACGATACATCATTAGAAATATATATCTGAGGACTAC
Organism: Pinus albicaulis; assembly: GCA_034641835.2. NCBI lineage: Eukaryota > Viridiplantae > Streptophyta > Pinopsida > Pinales > Pinaceae > Pinus > Pinus albicaulis. The sequence goes on from CM076582.1 coordinate 349,282,268, forward strand.
AACTTTCAATTGAAATCCATGTTTTTGGAAATAAATTTGTCCGTTTTCCAAAAAAAATGTTGTTTAGAGCCTCAAAACGGCTCTGAAAGTTCAAGACCCGAAAAACTGCCAAAAATAGTAAATTGTGCTACAATTAAGGAAACTGAAAGAAACAATGGTGGGGATCCAAGTGGCATAGGCAGGTGGCCACCATTATCCACCTAGATCAATAATCTTCTTGAGTTCATTGGTGTCTGACGAATAAATCTTGTTCCTGAATCTGACAAAGCCATCTGTCGCAAGGTGATACTCCTCATCTCTATCACCTTCACCCTGTTGCTGCAATATCTTATTCAAATATTGGTACTTGTCATCATGCTGCACTACATGAAAGATCCACTCTTGTAAATCTATCCCATACGAGCTCACAACTGAAATATGATTCGCATGCACTCTCCTATTGAGAGCATTTGCAACCCTGTTCTCCTTGCCCTTAATGTACTTGATCTCAAATTCAATCTAACTAAGGGTAGCGAACCATCCGTTTGGTCAATTTAATTTTCTTAAATTGATTACATAAATTATCAACTAGAGTTGGTAAACTTGTGAAGTGCAACTAAGTTCTAATTTCTAAAAATCAACATGCTTCCTACTCTGTAAAAACTAAAACAATTTGTCTCTATCTTATAAGAAATATTAACTAATTTATTTGTTAGTCTCTAAAAATTCTTATTCTCTAATAGTCTTGTGCATGAAGTTAAAATTGAATTCTAGAAAAGGGAATTTATACATTTTTATGTTTCTGAAAGGAAATGTTATGGTAATGAAACTTGTAAAGAAATCACTAAAGCTCTTGAAAAGAAATCACTCATGAACTGAAAAGAACGCACTCATATGTTGAAAGGAAATCACTCAATCACTACAATTTTGAAAATAAATCACTCATGCTCTTGAAAAAAACCACTCACAAACTTGTAAAACTACTCTTAAATAAATCACTGCTGCTCTAGAAGTAAAACTATGAATCCTCTACAATTTGACAATTCAAAAGGAAAGATTGATGAATCTACATCAAATGATAAAAGAAGACTTGTGAAAGCATCTACATCAAATAACAAAATGAAATTCTAGAAGTAACTACAACAAATTCCAAATGGAATTCTGAAAACAACCACGGGAAATGACAAATTGGAATTATGAAAATAACTACGTTAAAAACATAAAATGTCCATGTGTGAGTTGGGTGGAATTTGACCAACAACAATCCATATTGTAGCTTCTAGAAACAATGTCCATGTGTCCCCGGATGCGGGTGTTACAAAGTCGAATTAATGTGATGGGCTGGCGGGCTGCTCCTCTCTGCCGCCATCTGCCTCCTGGGTACGACGTGTTAAATGGCATTATGCCCAACGCAAACAACCATTTATCATTCCCCCATTCCAAAGCCGCTCGCCCTGCAAACTCTGGTTCTCGCTCGACTCCGGCTGTGGTGAGACATTCCTCCGCATGCTTGAGCGGGATTCACAGAATGATGGCAATTACGTTTGCAGATAGGATTCGCTTGGGAAGGACGGCTTGGGAGCCTGCGGTGATTCGGCGCGTTGTGGGTGGCATTCACTCGCATCATGTTTTAAACCTGCTCTCGGCTCCCATTATGTATCATTCTGTTGTCAAAAATTGCAGCGTCTGCAGGAGGGAAAGTGTCGACCAGCGCTTGCAGCATTTCATTAGAAGAGAGGTTCGTGGTTTGCTCAGCGCCTGGTGGAGTGTTGATCAATTGCTGCATTTGTTGTGTTTTCAAGGCTACCTCGCGCGGGTTCTCTCTGTGGTTTGGGAGGTTCTCAGGCTTCCGCTTCCTTTCAACATGCCCAGGATTCGTCATCGAATGAGGAGCCGTCGGGGTAGCTCGAGGAGCCACCCTTCTCCTGCCAGTCCTTCTCTTGACTCTTCTTCCTTTGGGGAAGGCTCGAGTCATTATCCCCGCACTCGTTCTGGTCGAGGGAGCTCTCATGGCCATCGTTTGTTTTGGGGTCCTCACACGCACAGGCCTCCTGCTTCCTATGCCCCAACCACTGGCACGGCCCGGTTCACCTTCAACAGCAATCTCAACCGCCCTCGCATTACTGCCATCCTTTCGGTGGTTTTCCTTGAAGATTGTGTTCCTGGGGATGACTCGCTTCCTTCGGCTCCTGCGGTGACTGTTTGTGCTCCGGACACTCAGTTTTCTGCCTTCAATCTCGACGAGCGCAATTTTCAGGCTCCGCCTCCGCCTCGCCCTGCTGATCCTGTCGTAGATGAAGAAATGATTTCCGCCGAGCATGTCACCCAAGCTACTCCTGACGAACCTGGTTCGGGCAAGCACGCCACCGGCTGGTGCAGAATCGAAGAGGAGCCCCCAGAAGATTAAATGGGTTTGTTGTCTGGTTATTCCAATGTCTCTGTTTCTCAAACCTACGGGTTTTTTCTGCTTTGGAAGTTTTGCTATGTTTCTGGCCCTCCTTTGTATCTCTGGGGTCAAAGTATGCTACAGAAAACCATGGTTATGGTCCCCTGCGTGGGCATCGACAGTCTACAATACTGTTTTTTCTGATTTTCTGCCTCTTGGGCAGTTGTTTCTGACTACGGTCCAGATGTAATTTTACCCGCTTGTTAATAGATAATTTTACTTAGAAAAAAAAAACAATGTCCATGTGTGAGTTGGGTGGAATTTGACCAACAACAATCCATATTGTAGCTTCTAGAAACAATGTCCATGTGTTGGATTTCATTCTAGAGTGGTGCTACTACCTCAACCATGGAGACAACTATGGAAACTGTAGAAACTTGAACTGTCAAATTCTCATTAGTAAAACCATGCATAATTCTCTTTAATTCATTAAAAATAATAACATTTTAATAATAATAAACCATGTAAACATGTATGTGGGAATTTGGTGCGTTTATGAAGACATATGGTTAAAAATGATGACAATGGGTGAATTTAATGATGCGAAAATGGATGGTTTCATCAACAAATTATGACAAATTGGAGGCTCAACATTCCCCCACATCACATATTTTGCATGTTCTCGTGCAAACAAAGCATTGCAAAATTTCATAATCTAATCGGTTCCTTGTGTTCCTTTATTTTGTCATTTCAACTAAATCCTTGACCAAAGCTCCAAGAGAGAAATATTGACCCTTTATCTCAATAAGATGCACTTTTCTCCAACCCTTCATTATTTATTATATGAAACTTGTGTGAAAAGAAATGATGCCCACATAATAACATATCCAAGTACTTGTCACTATTTTAGTTGTGCTCGAATTGTCCAAGCCTTGGTAGAATACCATATTGTGAAGAACACATCAAGACTTTTACTCCATATATAGAATGTGCTTTCCATATTTGGGAAGTTCATCCCATTAGTATGGCTGGAAATGATCATAGATTGTAGCCCATAATGATTGTCTTATTATCTTCCATGCATAGCAACCAATCATATTTCAACAATGTTATCAGATAGTTTCTTCAAGAACTCACAAACTAATGAATGAATAGACTTCCCAATGTGAAGCTTTTGACAAGATGAGTTGCACATAACACAAAATAAGAGTTGTTGTTGAGGGTTATACAAATCATTAAAGCTTAAAATATGCTTCCAAGTGATTTCAAGAGTGTGTGAACAAAGCCTTGTTGCATTCTTCTTCTTGTGGCTTTGTACTCATCATTTCTTGGCTTCCATTAAAAATATGAAGATGAGCAATATGACACATAATTTAAGTGTTCCATGTACTTTTTGATCATGTGCTACAAACATGTACCATGAATTCAAGTTCTTATATTTGTAAAATAATTCTTTTTCTCAAGAAAATCATGTTGATGGACCATTAAGGAAAGCATGGATTAACAAGAAGATAAAGTTTAAACAAGAGAGTGGTGAAATCATAGAAGAACATAATTATGACCACGGAAAACAATGAGATTATTGCATGGGTGGCGGGACTTTGTTGATAAAGAATTAATCATAACTTGTGGGATTGTTTGTTAAAAGGTATGACAAAACATAATGGGAGAAAAATTGGAACTACATGTTTACAATAGTTTTTCATCAAAATTTCTAGAATTTTTAACAAATTAAAAAGTTTAAGGATAGTTTTACCTTGATTTTACATTTTGGAATTGGAGAAGAGAACACGATCTGATGATTGATTTGGTGTTGATTTGGCTCAGGTACTCTGCTCCATGATGCGTTGACCTCCATTTTGACCTTGCTCCACAAAATGTATCTTTTTTCATGTAGCAAATTTGTTTTTCCAATTTTCCTCAAATGGTAAATCAGATTCTCCTGAATTTTCTGAGGTTGTTACTATTCATATTATGCATCTTTGCACAAAAAATATCAGCCAATGGGTGCATAAATCTCAAGAAAAATGAGAAATGGTTGTAGGTGAAAGTAGCCAATTTCTTGAAAAATACACACTGCAATTTTCTGAAATTTTATGTGTTCATTTACCCTACCTCAATGCATTTACCATAAAAATTTCAGGCCCAATGGATGCACGGTTTGCAATTTATTATCAAATCAATTTATGCCCTGTTTTACCTTTCACATTGTCCAATGTTGCAACAAAAACATATGCCACGAACTCATTTTAAGGCCAAATTGAGTGATTCAAAAGGGAAATCGTGTCTTTTTACCTTTTCTACCGCCACATACCTTCAAAATCCCATTTTGATGAAGAAAAGGCGTTGTTGTGCAAAAATACCGAAATTTGTCCTAATCTGTCCAAAATGGTGAAAAATGAAAATCTGCCTTTAAATCCTGCTGAAAAGTCCTAGAAAATTGCACTTTTATTAAATTGTGCTCGTTATTTACTCAATTTCCTATATTCTGAGAAAACCCAGAAGCTCGGAATTTTTTATTTCTGCTCCAATGTCTTGCAATATTTGTGCCAAAACTACCTCTGGAAAAAGTTGTTATAGCAAAAACAGACTGCTACAGCAATAGCTGCAGAAGCTACAACTTTCCGCAACTGTAGCAAAAAATGTCAATTTTTGTAGAAAATTGTTTTCTCCAAGTTTGAATTGCTGATTTGGATTGTGTACTGCATGTTGAAGTAGAAACCATGAAACACACTGCATATTGGCTAAAATAGGCCCAAATTTATTGTTTTGCTTGAAAATGAAAATGAATGAAAAAGTGTTGTAATGGTGCCATCATGCTGCTGTTGAATGAAAAAAAAATATGAACATGCTGCTATAAGCAACCAATAAAATGTGCTACTCCAAGTTGTTGTTGATTCCATTAAACCATTAGTCTTCATCAAAACCAAAATTCATGGTACAATTCTTACCATGCGAATGAATGTGTCAAAGTCGAGCATGGGAAGAAATCATTGGATTACCGATCAATGATGAAAATCGTTACCAATGCGAGACAAATCACTGATAATGTAAATGAGTGTCAAGGTACATGATTGTATCTCGACAGGGACGAATGAAAGTATTGAAGTCGAGTCACCTGCAAGATCTAACAATCAAGAGACATTGTTGTATTCCCATTGTTGTCAATGAGGAGGCTTGCCATTGATGTATGCAAGTTCCAAGGAACTCCAAATAATCTCTGATCTTGATCCCAGATAATGTGTTGAGGTCGATGGGATGAGATCTGTTGGAAGGTGGACCTTAAGGAATTCCACATCATCCAACTTAAGCATATAACCAAAAATGATTTGAAGAACCATAATAAAAGGTTGAAACCATTATGAAATTGCAGAACTTATTATGAACTTTTCTCACTAGTTATCTGGTTTTCAAGCAAAGATCATGTCCAATTGCACCAGCAAGTTGGTTTTCACAATAGGACTTATTTTTCTCTTTAATTTTTAGTTTTATTTTTTATATGTCCTACTCCACTTGAAAAAAAAATCTTGTTCAAGTATATGAATACTTCCAATGGAACCATGTATGTAACAAGATTATAGATAAACTCATATGCATATTGAAATATACTCTTTGATATGTACCAATATATGAGAGACCAATTGCCTTGATTGAGATGATGTCAGAAGATACTCAAGAATTGAGCATTGGGATCCGATGACTGCCCTGAACCAAGATTCAATGTAATCTTGTATTCCTTGGCTTCCTGCTATCATGTCATGCAAGTCTTCAAAGATGTGATCTTCATTCATAGAATCTGGTGATAGGCATGCAATAAACTTTTCAATCTCAGGTTCCAACAACTGGTCTTTATCAACAGGCATCCATGATTCTTGGACCTTATTTGAATCTTCTTCTTTTGGTTGTTGTTCTTCAATGGAAACTGGTGAATCATTTTGCAATACCTAAAAATTATAAGTGGATTGAGGTGTTTTATTGTTGGGGATTCAAACTGGTTGTGCAGGTAGTGGAGTGGGAATGGATATTTGGGATTCTTGTGTGGTTGGTAATAGGTTAGGTTGAATTGAGGTCGATTGATGGTGAAATTGATGTTGTGGTGGAGGTGAATGGTATTAATAAAATTTATATTGGTATTGAGGATATAGAGGGAAAGATTGAGGATATGGTGGATTTCCTTCATAGGGCATGTTAAAAAACCCAAATTGGCTGCCCAAGATGGGCCTTAGAATGCTTTAACCAATTAGAATTCTACATTGGCCCAGCCGGGTTCTGATCTCCTCAGATTTACAAAGCAAGCCAAGAGCCTATAGTGTGATTCTTACATGTGTGCCAATCTTTCAATTCTTCTCTTATGTTCCTTAGCTGTTGTTCAAGTGGACAGACAATAGGTCTTTGCCAACTCTGTTGCCAAGATTGGTTTTGAGGTTGGGATTGAAATGGCCAAGGTTTCCAAGGTTGGTTTTGACGTTGGGATTGAGATGTCCAAGGTTTCCAAGGCAAGGGTGTTTGCCAATTACTTTGAGATTGTTGCCCATAACCTTGAAACTGTGCATAAGGATATTACATCATATTGGGTTGATGAGGCTGCCATAGTCCTCTTGGAGCTACATAACAGAGTTTCTCTTTGGCTTGATTCGCTCCGTTATCCTTCTAGTAAATTGCCTTCAACCCTGGTAATGATGGGCAGTCTTCAATAGTATGTGATCCTGCACATATTTTACAAATTTTAATGTTATCAAGTGGACATTCATGCAAAAAATGTTTCTTTGTACATTTAGGGCAAAATAAAGCAACATTTTCACCTTTTTTCTTGTTTTGCATTCTTAGCATGTTAGTTTGTTCATTTAAATTACCAAGAATGTTTAGAAAATTGTTAAGTTCAGTTTGACTTACCAATCCCGATGTCGACTTACTTATTCTTGCCATAAATGGATCTTGAGGGGATCTTACATACTTTTCTTTTCCTCTTGATATGTTCTTGCACAATTCACAAATATCTTGAAATGACAATTGATAGACATCTCCTTTTCCCACCGGATTAATAAGGTCAATCCATTCATCCTTTATAGCATTTAGTAGGAGATTTTTTAATGTGTCTGATCCTAAATTATGCAATTTAGATCTTTTGATGTTATAAGTAAATCTCTCCATTAGATCTTCTAGGTTTTCATCCTCTTTTTAGTTCATCTTAAAGACTTCATTTCTAAGGTCATGGTGTATGTAATAATCTTTATATTCTTCCAAAAAAACTCTTTTCGTATCATCCCATGTCCTTATAGAATTTGTTCCTAAATTCATGAACCATCTAAGAGCTTTATCCTTCAATGTTGCCAGAAACAAATTCAATTTTTGAATGTGTAATGAGTATCCATAAGATCTACAAATGATTTCAAATTCAAAAAGAAAGGTTTTCGGGTTTTTTGATCTCATACCTTTGAAGTTAGGAAGTACAGATGGAGGAATGCTCTTCATATGACCATTGACATCAATTTCTTGAATGGGAAATCCAAAAGGATCTTCCTCATTTTCATCATCTTCGTCCATTTCTTCAACCATCATTGTCACATCTTCTTCTACCTGCAAAAATAAGAATTCATGTTGTGGATGTGTGGCTCTTACTGCACCACGTGATATAGTGGGTGTGGTAGGTGATTGAAGTTTTTTTTTTTTTTTTTTTTAAGGCTCCTATTTACACTTCCCCGGCAACGGCGCCAAAATGTTTGGTCAATTTAATTGTCTTAAATTGATTACATAAATTATCGACTAGAGTTGGTAAACTTGTGAAGTGCAAGTGCACAATATATGCTAGAAGCCTCTTTTATTCATTTAGTTTATTGGTGTGATGATTGGATTTGTAGAGATTACTTCTAAGGATGTTTTTATTCCTATGTTCCTAATGAAATTAATAAATTTAAATTACAACTAAGTTCTAAAAATCAACATGCTTTCTACTCTGTAAAAACTGAAACAAAATTTCTCTATCTTATGAAGAAATCTTAACTAATTTATTTGTTAGTATCTAAAAATTCTTATTCTCTAACACTCTAGTGCATGAAGATAAAATCGAATTCTAGAAAAGGGAATTTATACATTTTTATGTTTTTGAAATGAAATGTTATGGTAATGAAACTTGTAAAGAAATCACTAAAGCTCTTGAAAAGAAATCACTCATGAACTGAAAAGAACGCACTCATATGTTGAAAGGAAATCACTCAATCACTATTGTTTTGAAAAGAAAACACTCATGCTCTTAAAATAAACCACTCATGAACTTGTAAAACTACTCTAAAACAAGTCATTGATGCTCTAGAAGTAAAACTATGAATCCTCTGCAATTTGACAATTCAAAAGGAAATATTGATGAATCTACATCAAATGATAAAAGAAGACTTATGAAAGCATCTACATCAAATAACAAAATGAAATTATGGAAGTAACTACAACAAATAACAAATTGGAATTCTGAAAACTACTACGGCAAATGACAAATTGGAATTTTGAAAACAACTACGGCAAATGACAAATTGGAATTCTGAAAATAACTATGTTAAAAACATAAAATGCAGAACCTTCACTGTTTGAAGGGGCCCTTCACAAACAGGCGGTCAAATATTTACTCCAACATTTAGCTGTGCATCAAGTCTTCAAGGTACTTCTTCATTAAAAAGGAATGAAAAATAGAGTTTTAAAACTTCACAATATGCTTCAAAAAATTAACCTCTCCTCTTTGTTTCAATGGAGTGTTTATATAGGGGTTGCAATGTAACTTCTTGGAGATTCATATGGCTAAAGATCAGAACTGAATGGACACCTATTTGCCACGAATTTATGAAGCACAGTCCATTCCAAACTTTGTTTGCTTGACTGGGCGCTTATTGACACATGGGCGCAATGTTTGCTCACGCAATTGCAAAATAGGGCTACAAAGAACCTGAAATATCTCAATTCGGGAAAACTGCTCATTGAAAACTTAATTGGGCCCGTTCTGAACAAAACCCGTGTTTTTTTTTGCGATATTTGCTTTAGTTTGCTGAAAAAATGTGTTTGAAGTTGATTGTTCAAAACTACTGCGATTTTCCCTTGATCTTTGCCTAGAGGTCCACATGTGTGAGCTAGGTGGAATTTGACCAACAACAATCCATATTGGAGCTTCTAGAAACAATGTCCATGTGTTGGATTTCATTCTAGAGTGGTGATACTACCTCAACCATGGAGACAATTGTGGAAACTGTATAAACTTGAACTATCAAATTATCATTAGTAAAACCATGCATAATTCTCTTTAATCCATTACAAATAAAAAATAATAATAATAATAATAAACCATGTAAACATGTATGCGGGAATTTGGTGCATTTATGAAGAAATATGGTTAAAAATGATGACAATGGGTGAATGGAATGATGCGAAAATGGATGGTTTCATCAACAAAATTATGACAACTTGGAGGATGAACACCATCTAGCTTGCCTAACATTCAGATTAGGTTGGTCAAACAAGTACCTCAACCCACTGTGATCACTCATCCGTAAAAACCTCCTGCCAAGAAGATAATTTCTCCACATATTTAATGCATGAATGAATACTGTCAACTCAAGATCATGAGTCACATAGTTATGCTCATGCTCATTCAGTGTCCTTGACTCATAACATACCACCATCCCTTCTTGCATTAGGACTCCACCAAGTCCTTCCTTGCAAGCATTTTTATATACTACAAACTCTTTATCAGGGTCTGCAATCTTTAATACTAGAGCATTTGCAAACAAATGCCTCAACTGCTCAAAACTAGTCGCACACTCTTTGGTTCATTCAAACTTCTTCCCTTTCCTCTAAAAATATGTAATACGATAGTCAATCATAGAGAAGTTCCTAATGAACCACCTGTAATAACCTGATAGCCCCATGAATGATCTGATATCATACACATTCCTAGGATTTGGCTACTCCATGATAGCTTTAATATTTTTCGGGTCCACTGCTATCTCTTCCTTGGAAACAACATGTCTCAGGTAATGAACTTCAGTGTGAAAGAAACTACACTTGATGAGATTGTAATACAATTGATTCTCTCTCAACAATCTCAAAACTATTGTCAGGTGTTTTGTATTCTCTTCCTCATTCTTGGAATATATAAATATGTCATCAATAAACATTATCACAAACTTGTCTAGATAAGGATGCAACACATTGTTCATCAACCACATGAAAGTAGTTGGAGCATTAGTAAGAACAGAACGAACCACCACAAACTCATAATTCCCGTACCTCATACAGAATACGGTCTTGTCTATATCTTCTTATTTGATGCACACCCGATGATATCTTGATCACTAATAAATATTTAAACGTCGTTTCTCCCTTCAATTGATCAAACAAATCATCAATCTGTAACAATGGATACCTATTCTTGATAGTCACCATGTTCAACTATTTGTAATTAATTCAAAACTTGAGAGTACCATCCTTTAAAAAAAAACATTGGTGCACCCCAAGGCGACGTGCTTGACCTTATGTATCCCTTATCAAGCATTTACTTAAACTGCAACTTCAATTCCACCAACTCTGGAGTACTCATCCTGTACGATGCCTTAGATGTTGTTGTTGCTCCCGACATCAACTCTATATAAAATTCCACTTCCCTATGAGGAGGAAACTCTGAAATCTCTGCAGGAAACATGTCCTAAAACTACTACAAAACCAGATACCTCTTCGTAACTTCATCATCCTCAACATCCTTCCCTTTGTCACTAGAAACATGAACTGCAAACAATATACATCATTTCTCACAATTTCACTTTGTCTGCATAGCTGTAACCATTCTCACTGATGTAGACTTCTTCTTACCCTGCAAGATTCTTCTTTCTCCATCCATCATAATCCAAACACTTAATATCCTTATCATAGCAATTCACTTTAGTCTTGTCAATTAATAATCAATACATGCCCAAAAGCATATTTATGAACACAAAGGAAGCACATTTAGATGTGCTTATGTATGCATACCATTCAACTCAAATGCACAAGATCTCACTCAATGATGAACTCTTCTCTGGTTCCCTGTAGACAAATACATCAACCAAGATTATGCATGCACTTATTTGTTCAAGCAACACTTATCCACTAGGTCAGGACTGAGATAACTATAATTAGGGCATGGGTTAATCAAAATAGAAACAACTTGCTCACAAAGCTTATCTTCCATATCAATAATGGATGTCTCGTGATCATTCTGCTTATTATCCGCTACTGCATAAATCTAAGGATTACTCTGCCCACCATCAACAATCATTTGTACCTCCTAAGCATTGTAAATCTGAGGTCTTCCACCCTAGTGCGACAGAGGTCCAACACTGCAAAGGCTTAATTGCATAACCCTTGTTCTACTCCTTAGATTGAAATTATGTCCTCTATCAACTGCATTGAACTTCTTATAAGGTGACACATTCTCCTTATCACCTGCATCCTGAGGTCTTCCATGTTTCTTACCCCATTTTCTTTTATCCTTATCACTACCTTTCACATATCACTTAGGATTAGAATTACACTTAGACTACTTATAACAATGCTTCAACTTCCCAATGACTTCCTCCAAAGAACAAGGCTCGCCAAACTCAATTTTATCTTTAAATTCTAAAGGCAATCCATTGATGAACCTTTGTACCTTTGTCTTATCATCCTTAAGATATGTCGCATACCTCGAAAACTCCAAAAACTTAGTCATGTAATCTTCATATGTCATGAACCCCATCTTAAGCTCATAGAACTCCTTAGTCTTTCCATCATAATATCTCTTGGATAAGTACTTATTTCTGAAGTCTTTTAAACTCATGCCAACTCTACTCCTTTGTCCCGATGCCTCTGACATGCTTCACATCTTCCCACCAAATATTTTCTCTTCCTTTGAGACTGAAAATAACTATCATGGCCTTCATATTATCTATTTAATCATACAGTTTTAAAAACTTCTTCATCCTAAGAAGCCATGCTTCTACATCTTCCAGTTTCTTCATCTCTCCATCAAATGTAGGAGGTTTCGCTTTATTGAACTCATCTTAAAAGTAATACTTCTCACTCCTCTTATAAGGATGATGGCGGCAATGACCATGATGTCTATCTAAACTAGAACTATAATAGAACCCATAAGCACTACCTCTCTTGTGAGGTGTATCCAACCACCTACCACCTCTCATTGTATCATCCCTATCCAACATGTATCCTGATCGCGACTTGCTACCATATGCCCCATTAGTACTTTCCTCTTGTCTATGAATGATTCTTGGTTGTCCCTGTCTCTGCAAATTTGATAATCTTTGAAGGATCATTGGATTAACTTCTGCTTGCTTTTCCTGAGCTCTGGAAAGTCTTTCTTGTGTCTTAATTAGCCTATTATTATCTTCCTTGCAAATTTTGATTTGTGCTTTCAAAATTCTCAATGTATCATCTATATCAGGAGAGTGCTAATCTCCTTGTTGCTCAACTAATTTGTAAGGAGATTCACGTGAACTGTAATTCACCATTATGCTCGCCATCTTTGATCTTTTCTCTCTTACAAACATTTCATGTCAGATAAACAAAATATAGACATAATCAAAATAATACCTCATTGAAAATTAGGGGAGGCTATCTCGTTTGCACAATACAGTCCAACTTAGCATGATACACACACACACACATATACATATATATAATGACACCAACATATCAAACCATCAACATCATGCATGATAACTCAAACTATAACACCAACTATATACATGACAACCATAGCCAATGCAATGCATGCATAACAATCACATATAGCCCATCCATTGCAAGTGTTTGAACTTGGAAGCTCTGATACCACCTTGTAACTCCTCCCACATTTACCCAAATTCACAAGCTCTCCAAGGTGGACATGAGACAAGTGTCACCATGATATGACCCGACCTTTGAGTTATAGTTATAGAAGTGCGACCGACGCACTGACAACTTATAGAATTCCCTCAAGAACACTAAATCACCCAGAAATCAGTCTGCAACCTATGATGACCATACCCTGAATTGAAACTTATTTTTCACAAGATTAACCCCCAACTGCATGCACAACACAACATGCATGTGGTTATGAGCCTCCAACCACGCTAATAAGCCAGCTTCCATGCGGTTATGACCTAAAATCTCCAATTTAGTGCCAACGATTCCAAGATCTGAGCCACTTTTTCAGGCTAGCCTCGAGACCACTGCCCATAATTGCCTTAAACTTTCTAGAATTCAAACAAAGGTAATGACAATTTTAATCAATCAAAACTCAAGCAATAACTTGACCTAGACATGCCTAGTCCATGATAGACATTTCGTCAAACATATAGGCTACATGTCATGAATGCATATCTGATCATAAAATTTTGAATTTCTTCTAAGAATCACCAAGAAGTCTCCAAGCCCTCTTTATCTAGTTACAATAACACTTTTTAGCCCATGCATTCATCAACCATTCAATAAATTACCAAAACATGTCAATAGCCATAGATAGAATACATCACATAACCAAAATATAAGCATAATGGAAACCATCGCAAATCATCCATAAAATCACCAGCATAATCACCACAAATGCTCATAGATCACCTTAGGAGAATATCTCATATTAATATATGAAATTCCAACCAAGTCAAGGAATTCCACTTACCACCCAACCATATATTGTGTTGAACCAAATATCCCTTTCAACCAATCAACCTTGTGCCATATTCCAAGCATGAATGAAGGATCTCATGGGTTAAACCAAAACAAAACCAACTGGGGCTTCCAGAGGCCAAACCACCTCAACCACATTGATTCCACCTCTATGTTCTGTAAATCACTAACATCAACCAGATCAGTCTCTACCCAATATTTCCATGGCTTCAATAACTAGTAACTCAACCCACATCCTTTTAAGGTTCCAAAGTGTTTTTTCCAACCGCGGCTCTAGGAACTAGTAACTTAACCCACTAAGGACTCCATAGCGTTTGTCCCAACCTAAGACTCCAGGAACTAGTAACTCAACCTAAAATTTTCCAGGGCTTCTAGAGAATTTGTTCCAACCCACAACCATAGGGAACCTAAGCACCAATCAAAAAAACAAGTTGGAAACCCACAACACCATGGTTATCCAAGAAATGGAAAGCCAATGTTGAAACCATTGACAATACAATCAAAAAAACAAGTTGGAAACCCACAACACCATGGTTATCCAAGAAATGGAAATCCAATGTTGAAACCATTGACAATACAGGAAAATATACATGCTAATGACAACACATAACCAATGAAACATGTGAATATACCATGCATCCTAAAATCAGCAAGGAAACCACACATGCAACCTGTTACCTGTAAAGTATCCATGTGGTAGTTGTTGATCAAATTGCTCCCTTGCGCTCCCTTGCTTTCCTTTTCTTTATTTATCCAATCCAAGTGAATACTAAAATGCTCCAAGCATGCTCCAAGAATACTTTAAGTGTGTGAGAGTATGAGATATTGACATGAGAGGGCCAAAACTGAAATGAAAAAAGCTAGACCAACCAAAAGATGTGAATTTATTTACTGATGTCTTTTTATTATCGATGCCTCTATTTTCTTCATTTTCCTTCATTTTTCCTCTAATTTCCCTTGCATGAAAATATGTGTCTCTTCACCTTCCTTTTCTCCTATTTTCCTTTATTTTCATAATTAAAATTCCAATTATTGCCCCTTTTCCTTTGTTAATTTCCATAGCCATTCATTAATCCACAAGTGATTCCCACTAAAGTGTTTTGCCTAACATTCAACTTAGAATATGTATACCGTGGCCTTGGTCTTACTTGATTTACATGGAAAATCAACCAGGGGTTGTTATAGTGACAATCATGGAAGATCCCTAGAAAATGGGTAACTATTCCTCCCCCCCTCCCCCCCACGTGGCAGTAATGGCATTGAAACGTGCTAGGAAAGCAAAGCCTCAAGGCATGAGGAAAAATATTCTCAAGAGTATATGGGTTTTAATACCTATATAGTGGTAATGGTGAGTATTTTCAGGCTTCGGGAGATGAAAATTGACTATATAGAAGGAATTGTCTTCACCATAATTACTAGTGGCCTCTCTGGAGAGCCAATCTTGTACACTAGTAGGTGCGTGATCTGATTTTTATTTCAATTATGTGGGGATGGTGAAGTGTGCTCTTCTCTAGCTTCTTGAGTGAAAATTTGGGACCCAGGGTTGACTCGTGCTCAGGATTTGAATATCCTAGTGAGTTTGATTTGTGGTGTAGGAGAATTCAACAAGGAACTTTGGTGGTTGGGAGTGCGAAGTAGTGGAGGAGATACCGGGTTGGTCGCTGATGAATTGTCACAGGTAACTCTATTCCTCACCTGGTCCATAGCATTTTTGTGTGTAATACATTGGTCGCATGGTTTAAATGTTAGTTAAGCTTGTTTGGAATAGCATTATATTCTTGGTGTGAGTGGTCTTTATGTGTATGTTCTTCCCTTCCACGACATTTCTCCTATGGGGGATATCATGGTTCTCTTTTCTCGACAATGTGTTGGGAGTGGGCGTTGGTAGTGGCTACCCATAGCTAAGGATTAAAGGGCGGGACACACCATAAGAGATATTATGGTGACAAGGTTTGGAAGGAAATTCATGTGGGGGATACATTTTTGGTCGACCTCTCTGTCCTTTTTTGCATTCCTAAAAGGGCGGCGAGAACAAATTTTAGTATTTGTCTTCACTTACAGGAGTATGTAGCTTAATGTGGAATCATTGTAGGTTTTGTGGAGGCTACTGGGGCATTATATATTTCCCATCTAAGATAGAAAGAGGTGCATGTATACCCTTTTGTTTCCAAGCTTGTGCACAGGTGGGGAGAAAGTGTTGTTTGTAGTGTAGTGGGGGAGGTTTCTATCGTATGCCTAAAAATTTTCATGTGAGGTTCCTCCACGTAAAGACAGAGAGGTCGATCATGACATGGTGGGGGCCATCAAGGATAAGGAGAACATGCTCAAGGGGTGACCATTTGTTGATGAAGGAGCGTTGGAGCAACCTCTCCATGGCTCGGTCAAGAGAGTAGATTTACCTCTACCTTTCGACTGCATAGAAGCCCAAATTCATCTGGTACAAGCAATGATTGAACAACAGGCTAAAGACCTCCATAATGATCAAAATGAAGTCATCAACTTTCTTAATTATATACAGAACAATCAATGGGACAATCTAGATCGTTAGCACTCTTTTGTTGCAACAAGAAGAGATTGCAAGACTGGATGGACAACTTTGAATGTCACATGGCCCACATGGAATCCCATGTTCATGATGCTTTTCATCACCCTGGAAAGGCTAGTAATGATGCTCAAGCTCCCAATAATGCATATGTGTAATGAAGTGTGTCAAATGTATTTTATTTTTTGCCCAATTTTGGGCCTCTTCGGCCATTGACATGTGGTATTTTAGTTTTGTTCAATTAATATCAATTTTTTTCTTCTTCTTTTTTTAATCTAATAGCCAATAAATCAGGTAAGGGTGAGGTCGTAGCACGTTGGTAGATGAACCTACCACAATGTAATATTCTTATGAATTAATAGAAAAAAAATTATTTACAAAAAAAAAGGATAGAAAGGAAAGTAATAAGGTCAAACTCTTAAAGAAAAGATAAAGAGAGCAAAACAAGAAACAAAGGAGAATTAAGGAGAAAACAAACTTCGACAAAGGGCGGGAATCAAATTCTTGTTGATTTTCCAACCACTGCCCTTTTTAGTTTTCTCGTTCATTTCTCAATCTCAATGGATTCTCTGAATTTCCCATGATGTTAATGACAAATATTGGTGGGATTTTGGAGTTTTCAATGCAGATATGTTGTTTAGTCTTCTTTGAGTGTTTTGCAAGGGTTGAAGTACAAGATCTATCATGCTTGATGTAAGCTATGTGTTCTTAAATTATTTTTCTAATGGAACAACCAATTTGACCAACATAGGGAGCCCCATAAGAGTGCAGAATTAAGTAGACACTTTTTTAGCTTGAAGCATCAATTAGATCCTTTACCGACTTAAGGGTACTACGAATAATGTTTAGAGGCTTGAAGGTTGCAGGAACCGTATTCTTCTTTAATATGTAATGTTATGAATATTTTATTAATTATTAGTTAGATTAGTTATCTTCGCCAAGGGACACCTTGAGGCTATATTTAAAGCCCAGGCGATCCCTCATTGTAATCATCTCTTATCTCATCTTTCATCATTAATAATATATATTTATCAAGTTTTACCAGAGTTTTTACACTCCATTGGTATCGGAGCCATCGCTCTTTGGATCTGTGTGATCACCCAGGAACTGCAATTCCAGAATTGTAGATTTTTAATCATATTTTCTCAAGATCATAGACAAGACAAGAACAACAGAAAGCCGAGAAGGACATTGAGTTATCGGAAAGGGTTACGTTCCGCTGCCCTTGCCTTGTATTTTCTCCGCAATCACATTTAGTCCATTACCCTCACTTTTCCGCTGCTGTTAATCTATACGCCCCCATCCTCCATTGCCATCCCACTATTCCTCCCTCTCCCGTCATTCCTTCTGTTGTCACTTCCGCCCCCTCTTCCGCCTCTCTCCGCTCTGTCACTCCGCTGCAAAATTCTCAGTCGTCTCTCTTTCCGCCGTTGTTATCCATTCTCTTCTCCCCACTGTTCGACTGCCACTGTGCCATCGTGCCCCCGTGCACCGTCGACCCACCAGGTGACCACTCTTTCAACACTGTCATCGACCATTCCCATCACGATTTCCCTGAGCTACATCCGCGGACATTACCTGTCCCTTCCATTCCGCCATCAGTGCAATAGTTACCATATAAACTCGAATATCATAAACCCCGATCTGTAAACTTCATTTCCGCTGCCGTCATTCCTGCCGTCCACACCTTCTCCGCCGTCTCAGCTTCTGTCGTTTAATCGAATTTAAAATTTAATCGAATTTGATTCAGAACTTTTATATATATATAAAAAGCCGTAATCCGACAATCCGGATTACAACAGCGTAAAGCCGTAATACAACGTTTAAAAATACAGCGTGTAAAGAAATGATACAACAGATATAAAATACAGCGTTTAAATCAGAATGGGTTTTTCCAAACAGCGTTTAAATCGGAACGGGTTTATTAAACTGGAAGCTCGTGTCTTTTTAAATCGAAACGATATTATAAATCGATCGGTTTATTAAACTGGAAGGCTCGTGTTTTATAAATCTAAACGATTGGTAAGGAAAAAACAATTCGATTTGTTTAAAAACTCGAATTGTTCTGCACATAATTTTTCTCCTACCTGGCTTTCCTGACACCGTCCTGTCCACACGTCTCCCGGCCAACTTGCCTTCTGCCACTTCTGTCAGCGGCTGTCCCCACCGAAGCCGCAGTCAACAAATCACAAAATCGTTTTTTGTTATGTGTTGTTCAACCGACGTGTCTCTTGGTGGACATTATAACACGATTTTTTGAATTATATAAAATATATATATTTCATTTAATTGATCATTATATATATATATATTATAATTATATAGTTTATTTATATATTATATAATTTCCATTTAAATAATTATATATATATATATAATAATTATATAATTAAATTATATATATTATATAATTTTTAATTAAAAATTATATATATATAATAATTATATAGTTTAAAAAAAAAAAAATTATTATTAATTAATTAATTCAAAAAAAAATTAATTAATTAAATATTAATTAATTAATTTTAAAGAAAGGAGAAAAGAAAAATTGGCAAAAGAGTATTTCTCACCTCATATCTATTCAGTATGTCTTTATCTACGATGACAATTGATCAGATCAAAAGCTTAGCAAAGCTAAAACGAAGGGAGGCCATAGAGAAGTTTAGCAAAGCAATGAACAGGATGTCAGAACTCTGCAATAAGTTAGATGATAAAATAGATAAGTTGGGTCAGACACAATCCCCAACATCTCCTAACAGGGAACCAAATCAACAAAACAGTACCGCGGATTCAGGGAACTCAGAAGAGCATCAGGAAAAAGCTGATTCCCCACATCACCATGAAGATACAGATGTTTGTAAACAACAAAATGTTCCATTCCCAGACTTGAACGAAACATGTGAAGCAACAAACACATCCGAAGCCGCTGATATAACGACAGAGGTTGTTGAGGCCTTCGGTGATGAAGCAGATATGGTTGTTAAGAATGAAACATTTAATGATGAGGAGAAGTTACATCAGATAATAATTGTTGGTAACTTACCTCTAAGTCTAAAAAGGAATCACAAAAAATCACTCGAAGAACAAGGGATAGTTGGAAAACATGAAAAAGTATTCCAAGAGCTACCCATAAAAGTGCCTTCCGATAGGAAAATCAAACATCCAATAGAAGTCAAGACAGTATCCAGCTTTGTCGATATCAGATCTTTTCAATATCCACATCACCAACAGATGGAGCTCGAGAAGATACTTCACGATCTTCTTAAAGTGTGGGACGCAAGAGCTCATCGCTTGAGAAAACCAGACATTCGTCAGCATTGTCCATCATTACGTATGCTTTGAGGACAAAGCATCTTTAAGAGAGGGGCAATGTTATGAATATTTTATTAATTATTAGTTAGATTAGTTATCTTAGGTTAGTAACTGAAAAGGCATGATCAAAGATCATGCCTCTTCGCCAAGGGACACCTTGAGGCTATATTTAAAGCCCAGGCGATCCCTCATTGTAATCATCTCTTATCTCATCTTTCATCATTAATAATATATATTTATCAAGTTTTACCAGAGTTTTTACACTCCATGTAAACAATTCTATAAGTGGTTCCTTACATGAAGGGAAGTTGAACATTAGAAATAGGATCATTGGGGCTGCTCTTCGATCTAGGACCCTGGATGGATTTTGAAACGTCTAACCTGTACGTTAGATTCTTGGGCAGCTAGATAATCAGTTAATTTTTGTAATTCTTGGTGATTTCTCAAGATGTAAGAGAGATAAATATTTATTGATGAATATGAATGATGATTTACAAGGTTGAGGCGGTGCTCCTTTAAATAGGAGTTGACTGGCCACGCCCAATTAGAGAGACACGCCCCTTGGAATTGATGTCTCTTCATTTGATTTAATCAATTATTTAACTAACTAATTACATTCATAGTTAAATTAACAAAACAAGAACATATTCTAAATAGCATTTCCTTCCCCTTAAGATGATTTATCCTCAAAGCATAGGTAAACTTGGGTGTTAGCGAATGAAACGTTCTGATTCCCACAATGAATCTTCCTTAGGTAGCCTTTTCCATTTAATGAGGTATTCTTTTATTGTCTTTGACCATAAAACCTTCTCTCGTGTAGCAAGTATGCCCTCAGGTTCTAGGACGATTCTTCCTTCTTAATCAGTCTCTGGTATTTCTGTTTGTGCTATTTGATTACGATTTCTCAAACACAGTATGATTTTGTACGATTCAATCGTACACAATTACAGCGATTGGTTAATTGCCGCTGTGTTCTAATTTTTTTATGTTCTCAGCCGTCGTTCTGTACGATCACCGTCGTACGTGTACGGTCTAGCCGTATGATCGATCACAACAATTTGTTTGATTGCTACACTACTTTAATTCCTGTTCTGTCCGATCACAGCCGTACTGGCTGCTCTAGCTCCGATACCACTGAAACGTCTAACCTGCACGTTAGATTCATGGGTGACTATATAATCAGTTAATTTCTGTAATTCTTGATGATTTCTCAAGATGTAAGAGAGATAAATATTTATTGATGAATATGAATGACGATTTACAAGGCTGAGGCGGTGCTCCTTTAAATAGGAGTTGACTGGCCACGCCCAATTAGAGAGACATGCCCCTTGGAACTGATGTCTCTTCATTTGATTTAATCAATTATTTAACTAACTAATTACATTCATAATTAAATCAATAAAACAAGAACATATTCTAAATAGTTATGAACTTAGATTCATAACAGATTTTTGGAAGGCTCTGAGGCCTTGTTGTTTCTTTTAACCATTATCCATGAAAACTTTAAGGAGCCGAGTATTTTATTCATTCAAGTGGTTCTCATCCAAAACTCTTAAATCTTAGGTGGTGAAGGTGTTTAAAACACCAAATTTTTGGGCCAAGTGATGATGGTAATTGATGTGAAGGTATTTTTTTGTGTGTCTTTTTACAAAACACTTGATGAGAAATGGAATCGTCTTCATTCTTGGAGATAAGGACATCCAAGAACAAAATGATACCATTAACCTCAACTTCCACAATAAAATTAATGAAGTAAAACTGTCATTAAGATGTTGCAAGAATAATTCTAAACTATCATGACCATGAGGTCAAACAATAAAGGTATCATCAACAAACCTCTTCTAAATATTTGGATAAAAGGATGAAGAGGCCAAGGCATTGGTCTCAAATTCCTCCATGAAAAGGTTAGCCACAACAGGTGAGAGAGGACAGCCCATGGAAACTCCACATGTATGTTCAAAAAATTCACCCTCAAAGCCGAAGAAAGTGGAATCAAAGGCAAATTACAACTAACTTAGCTATATCAGAGTTAGTTATGCAATTAATAACACCAATGGCTTCATTGATGGGAATTTTTGTGAATAGAGAAACGATGTTGAAGCTTACCAAAATGTTAGATGGTTCAAACTTTATATCTTTAATTTCTTCAACAAATTAATAGGAGTATTTAACAAAAGAGCAGGTGAGGCCCACCAGGGGCTTAAGTTATTAGGCCACGTGCTTTGCGACAAGGTTAGTGGGTCCACCTATTGTATTAACAATGGGTCTTATGGGGGCTCCTTCTTTATGAATCTTGGATAGGCCATATATTCTGAGGGTGACAAGATTGTTCTCAACCAATTTCTTACTAAAATGGTCAAGAGTGCTTCCATCATCATCCAACCCATAAATTTGGTTTTTTAAACACCTTAACCATTTGGGCTTTAAGAATTTCTGATGAGAACCACCTGAATGAATAAAAGACACCTCCTTGAAGTTTTCATGAATAATAGTTGCAAGAAATGCCAAGGCCTCAAATCCTCCCAAAAACCCAACCAGGGTTCTAGATCGAAGAGTGGCCCTAGTGATCATATTTTGAATGTTCAGCTTCCTTTCATCCAAGGAACCATTAATAGGATCACTCGCATATTAAAGAAGAATAAGGTTTTGAGAGAAAACCTTGGATGAAACTGTGTGGAGGACTTTTAATCCTATCCAACGGTTCGATTGGACATTTCAACCATCGTCAAGGACCCTTAAATCGGTCAAGGATTTGATTGACCCCTCAAGTAGAAAATGTGTCTACTAATTCGTGTGCTCTCGTGAAGCTCCCTATGTTGGTGAAAATGGTTATTCCATTATAACAAGAATTCAAGAACACATATCTGACATCAAGCATGGTCGATCTCGTATTTCAGCCCTTGCATAGCACTCAAAGAAGACTAAACACAACATTTGCATTGAAAACTCGAGAGTCTTAGCCAAGATTGGTCATTATCATCATATGAAATTCAGAGAAACCATTGATATTGAGAAAGAAAGGGAATTATAAATAAGGATTATGGTTGGAAATCCACAAGAATTGTGTTCATGCCCTTTAGTTGAAGTTTGCTTCCTCTCGAATCCTCCTTTCTTTCTTGTTTTGCACTCTTTGCCTTTTCTTTCAAATTTTGACCTTATTGCTTTTGTTTATATCCTTATATATATGTTAGTGGGGTTTTATCTTTAATAAATTTAATGGTAGAGTTTTATTTTTAATAATTTTTAATTATTACTAACCAAACTTATTTCATTTTCCTTATTCTTTTAATTAGGGGTATGTTAATAAATTCATGTAGGTCTTATTATTATTGTTCTAGCTTTTATTAAATATATATTTTTTCATATATATAGATTTATTTATATTTTCATTCATTTTTTATTGTAATTATAAAATTTAATTATTAAATAATAGAAATAATCTTTATGTAATTAGATTTCTTTCACTTTGAGCTTTATTAATATTATACTCTTTACTATTTTACTTACTGGTTAAGATCCATTTTAACTCAGGAATCAATCTATGGAGGTGTAAACCCTTTTTCTATCCAAGACACAATGGACATTAATAATTTTACATTTTATTTTTATATAATTTCACTGGGTCAAAATGTCTAGATAACATAATATAACAGGGCATTACAACATCTCTTCCATACTGGGATGGAGAGTGTCTTTCGACCCAAAAATGTAATAAAACCAGCCTAGATCCATCTTAACTCTGTAACTACAAAGCGTTGAGAGGGATCAAATCTCGTTTTAGTTTAAAAGAGGTTTGCATCTCAAGAAATTTGATCCCTCTAGGTGCTTGGTAGATCAAGAGTTAATCTAGGTTGGTTTAATTATTAATTATTAATTACACTTATAATTATAATTATAATTATTAATTTTATGTTTTTTATTTTATTTTATTTTGACCAAGTAAAATGTTAAACACTACAACATCTCTACCATACCGGGATCAAATGTATAGGAGTTGAGTTTACTTATGAGCCTCAAATATAAAGTATTTTTTTAATAAAAAGTGGATAGGGTGAGAGGGAATCTTGCATCAAATATAATATTATAGTATTATATATTACCCAATATTTATTAATACTCCCACCCAATAAAAAGTGGCCATGGTGGGAGGAATTACTAATTAAAATGTAATATTATTACATTTTACCTAATATTTCTCATCAACCCTCAACCTAAAAATTACATTTTACTCAATATTTCCCCTCACCCTTACTAGTTTTTAAATTGAGTTTGTTTACTTTTAAACTACAAATATAGAGAAAATTACAATAAAAAGTGGACCAATTGAGAGGAAATATGGGTTAGTAATATTATAATATTATTTTTTACCCAATGTATCTCCCAGGCTTGTAAAAAATAGATGAAGGCAGGGATAAATATTAGATAAAATGTAATAATTACATTTCACCTAATATTTCTCCCACCTTCTCCCCTCGCCCAAGCTCACTTTGATAATTAAGCTTATTCATTTCTAAACTTACCATCCTACATCTATCCAAACTCTATTTCTATAACACATTATTACATATAAATTAAGAGAATATATTACATATATTAGATTAATGTGATTATCAAAAAGGCCATTAGAATGAAGAAACAACTATTGTTTTGTACTTAGTGCAATCATGTTTAACCTTACACTTTTAAAAACACCTTCTTAAATCACCCAATAGCCTCCACGAAGCTCTTGCATATATACACATTATGTATTCATCCATTCAATGATAGAAATCAAACATACAAAAAGACATAGGACCATCGAACATGTCCATACAAATGCCAAGTGTGAAAGTATCCATAAAAATGTTTTATCTTTATAGGTTATATGGATTCAATGTCATTTTCTATAGCTAGTTATGTATCTAAATATGACATCAAACTAAGATGGATCTAGGCTAGTTTCATTCCCCCCTTAAATAGGTTATATTCCACATGAATACCATGAATTCTTAATATCATGGGTCTTTTTTTAATTAATTTTTATAGAGTTATTTTTATTTTGTTATTTCAATTTTATTTTCACTGAATTAAAATGTTTACATTATATTACGTTATTATGCATCTCTACCATATTTACATTGTAAGGAGTTCCCTCTGGGAATAACTCCCCTGCCTGCCACTTTGCACTTTGCACGACGATGGACGGTCAAATCCATTGTTAGACGAATGAACAATCCTCTGCCATCAGATTAATACAGTTTAGACTGAATGACGACATATAACCCTATCCAGATGGTGAGCCTCATTATCACATTTTCGTTTTCATTTTGCAAAGGAAAACTTTGCTCCTAGGTTTTAATAGTCAGATCTCGTTAATGTTGGCTCGCACAATGGAGAGGAGAGAAGATAAAAACCATGCAACAACGCCATATTGGAGCTCGAAGGACTGACCTGCAAGGATGAGAAGGTTTTCAAGCTCAGCTTCGCGAGATTTTTCCTCAGTGGGACAATCTCACCTTCATTTCCAACTGCACCAATTTACAGTCCCTTGAATTATCGACAAACCGTTTAACCAACGAGATCCAATGGAGCTCTAGTATATGGTCAATTTTGTAGTCCTGAATATTTCTGTCAACGAGCTCACAGGTTTGATTCACGAGCAACATTACCCCGCAGTTGGGCATACTAACGAGCTTGAGTGCGTTCAATGCATCAAAGAACAAGCTCCAGGGTATGATACTGCCAACCCTTCTCAATAAAATTGGGTTTTTCCAATGCTTCAATGCGAGTTTTTTGTGGGAATAAAGGAATTGTATGGATACCCGTTGTCGACGCCCAAGAGCCATGTGCTCTCTGTGATGGCCATTGTAGGGATCATATTAGGGATCGGATTGGCAAGCGACGTGCTCAACGTGGTTGTCAGCTTTACTGCGGTTTGCGTTTGGTTACGTGTGGTGGAGCAAGGATACGCCACGAAAGAGGGGAAGATCACACATCTAATACCTGAATATTGACAGCAGGGCCGACTCGAGTTCGAAACTTCTTGTTGTCGAGTATTGAACGCTTACTTTTATCGCAGAGTCTTACATAATGACATGTCTGTTACGTATTTAGGAAATCCTTCTGGTTAGTTAAAGAAAGAATCGTATGATGAACTTTATGATTTGCTACTATATTTCTATTATTTATTTTGCTTACTTTTATTTCTATCAAGGCTTAGTAATTTTTTTTTTTTTAGAAATTTGATTAATTACAGGCTGTAATTATGTTTTTATATTAAGATGAACCTTTTGAAGAGCAGAGTACAGAGTGACCGCCTATTTCATGTATGGTGTGGCGTTGAATAGGATGGTGGTTAGTGCCAAAATTCATTTTGAGGTTGTTTGGTTTTTTTTTTGTTTTTTTTTTTTTGGGCTGCTGCAATTGGAACAGAGAAACTACAAGATGCACTATCCTCACAATAAATAGGAACCCAAACTCTTGATTGCAAGGTATGTTCATGTTCGACATCATAATAGTTTTATATGCTTTGTGTCATCAAATGACTTATCTAACCTTGACATTGTATCCAATTATCATAATTCTGAATTTCTGTTGGTTGGTCTAAAGCTTGAACGCAACTTTATGCTTATTAGCCACACATGTTCTCTCTGTGATATTTTCCTAGACCATTTACCAATTTTGTCATGAAGGTCTATGTATTTGTACAAAAGTCCAAGTGACTTGGGATACTCTCCAAAAGGATCCAAGAAAACAACTCCAAAGTGGGTAGGGGAGTAAATAGTAGAAGTCCGATATTTGTCAGGAAACCTACTAATCTACGTTATTAAAGGCCTTTCTAACTAGATGTGTGTATTTTCATGGTACACCAATGTGATGCAAACATGGATTGAACATTAGAAACCTATTAGTTTATCTTTACATGGCCTGAAGAGAGGGTGTGCCTTATTAGATAAGGGTGTTTGGATGATTGGTGAATGGAAAAGTGCATTACTCTGCCACTGCCTTATTGTTATCCAATAAAGTTAACTCATCTCCTTGCATGTTCGATGGAATTGCAGGTGCTTCTTGGATATTTGTTTAGAAAGATTAAGATTATTGATCTAGGTTATTAAGGGCCAGTTTATTAATATTTATTTGGAAACCTTCTGTTTTTTTTAAAGTTGGGTTGTACCTAGGCAGGGGCCAATTCCATTGTTGGATAAAAAAACTATTTTCCCACATGTGGGATGTTGTCACCATAATTGTCTGACAATTCTTGGAACATAAGTAACAAGCATAGTTCTACTGCAATAGCAAATATAACCGTTACATCAAATATTTTTTATTGATTTTATATGTAAACATTTAAACCCTGGTCTTTGCCTAAGTATGCCCTTTTGTAAAAAAACAAAATTAAAAAGAATATGCCATGCCTCAAAACCTGAAATGACCCATAACAAAACCAAAAAATAAGATTCAACCGATTCTAATTCAAAAACTTAATGAGAGGAATAATAAATTTTCTTTAGTCATAGTTCTAATAATCTTCATGCATTGATAGGGTATGCTAATGTTCTGGACTGCACACTGAAAAACTTTAGAATTTAGCTATAGGGATTTATTTTGTAACTCTCCTTGCCTTGACAAGAAGATTACATAATTGCATTTGTTGTGCTTTAAAATCTTGTCCAACACCTTGTTGTCTTTGGTTTCAACATCCTTCTCAATATTTTTATGATAAAATGATGCCCAAATCACATTAGCAATCAAGTTTGTTGGTTTCATGATGGAAATTCTAAGTGAGGCTCATGCTAACAAATAAGCTTCTTTGTGAAGCTTGCTCATACAACATATAATCATAGTAAATTAAATATGACAAATGTTGAATATTGTAGCACAATTCATTTATCAAAATTGTTTATTGGTATGCATGACTCTCTAACTATATATGTTGTATATTTCTCAAAACTAAGATTTTAGAATATAAAAAAATGGCATACACACTAAATTTTTGTCATGCTTCTTCATAAAACAATTTTTGTTTTCTTGTGAATCATATATGACTCGAATGTGATGGCAAAACCAAGTAGTTTTTCCCTATTGTGCTTATCTTGGATACTTTATATGCACTACCTTCACAAATACTATGGGTTAACCTTGATTTGTATTGCATGCATGAGGAATTTTATTTTCCAATTTCCAAACAGTCTTCTAACTATCAAATCAATGCAGATAATTGCTTTGGAAGTGCTAAGGAGTGATCAACATCCACCTGTTTTTGGCGCAAGATTCATGATGGATCCTTATCCATAATTTTTATTTTGTTGGCCTTCATTAGAATTATTTTTTATTCTTGAATTGCTTACCCGATGACGAGTCTTGTGATGATTCCATAAAACTGGTTGTGAAAACAAGATCTCAGTCCAAATTGCCACTACAAGAAGTGGTGCAATGGTACCATTATACAACGAGTGATTCTCATTCTACACACAATAACTCTATTATATTGATGGAATGTTCATATTCCATATTCCATGGATAAGAATATGTTCCTTATGGAATGAGCATAATGCTATAAGTCTAATTGCAGAGCCGACTAGGTCAGCTCATCTTGCACCCATGGAAATTGTGAGAAAAGGAGATTCCCTACTATCCTATGATCTGATTGTGATATTGCTTCTTTGGCCCTCTATCGATGAGGCTCGCAAAGGCATTCTCAACATTTGGAAAGAAGCAGATTTGATAAAGGTGATTTTCCCCCTCGTCCTCCACTGTTATCTGTGCATATTTTTGGGACTAAGAAACAATTTCATGTCTGCAACATCAAGAAAGGAATGTCTTTGTTTCGTTGTATTTATGTGACAACCTTGGGTGGGTGTTGTTAATGTGAAATATATAATTCATAAGTTGGGAGAGAGATTTTGATTTTGAGGTAGCAAAGCTCATGGTTCAAGCATAATTGCATGTCTCTTGCATGTTTTCATTGTGACTTATGAGGTTTGCACCTATTAACAAAGAGGGGTAGTTCTTGTTAAATGGTTTACATGAATTTAAAGACAACCTGTTACCAAAATGGTCAAAGAGATTAAGGATTTGATTTGAACATTTATATTCTCCGTAGGCCATGTTTTATATTAAAGAACAATTTCAAATGTATTGCCCATGAGATCTAAAGTGAAGTGTGTCTTGTTAATCAAGTTAACATCTTAGTTTTCACTTTTATAACTTATTTATTTGTGGTTAACCTTGCATGTGAATAGTCATGTTTAAAGGAAAACCCTTCTATCAAGTTTGATTATTCTCCTTTCAAAAATTTTAATCAAATCCACATGCATTATACAGAGAATTTGAATCCTTTCAACTTTTTCATCCTTCACACTAATTTACTATTGCTTATAATTTGCATTTCAGTGTATATTTTTAGGTTGAAAATTGATCAGTGTAGGTTGGTAGTTAGTCCAGGTGTTCAACAGTCGACAATGGAACCTTATCAACAAATCAATAACAAGGGCACGGGTTCTCATATGAGTGGAGATGAGAGCGCAACTGATATAAATAATTTATTTCTTACCAATGATTTTGAGGCTCTGCATTGTTCAATTTGTATGGAAAAGTGGACAACTGTTGTAGATCATTGTATAGGTGAATCATTTCTTGCTTGTTTTAGGAGTTATTTAATTTATTTCATGGCTTAATTAGATTCTCTAGTTCTCTGTTTTTTCTTGGCTTCCTTGAACTCCTGACATTTTGACTGCTTTAGGCTTTGGGAGGTGATACTTTATGGATATTCCCCTCACTTTCTCTTTATCTGACATTTGTTGCTTGTGATGACTTGAGATGGAGTCTTAACATATGAGATTGATATTATGATATCATGACTAACACACATTTATAGGTGGATGTTGTAAGATTCCCTTTCTTGTGCTAACATGCTTTCATATTGAGAGTAAGGGTACTTCCATGTCACAAATCTTAAAATCATATGCTGTATGTGATTTGAAGATTGAACGTCTTCACTTCATGAGATTTTTGTAAATATTAATATGAACCACAATTGTCATGACTATTGATTATGTTAATTGACATGACTTGGCGATTTGTCACAATACATTCATCAAATGTATTATAATTGATTGGGTTATTTTTTTAACTGGAACTAAATTTGCACAAAGATTTATGTCAAGAGGGCTAGATGAAAATGTGAACGAGGCAATTCTTCATGCAACATTTATACCCTTTGGCGACATCGAGGACATCACCACTTCTCTTGATCAGGCCACTCAGAAGCACCGCTCATTTGGTTTTGTGATGTTCTTGGACAAGAAAGATGCAATTGTTGCCATGGATAACATGAACAATATTAAGCTCTATGGAAGGGTTTTGATTGTCAATTATGTTTAGCCCATTAGGATCAAGGGCAGTGAAAAAGGCTGGGCATCCCATCCTAGTAAGTTTTTTTTTTTTTTTTTTTTTTAATGGGTTCCATAACTTCCAATTCATCGGGGTTAATTGGGAGTGGTCTGTTTGTAGGGGGTGCCTAATAGACGTGAGTTAAATTCCCATTGCGTCCATCATAGTTGACAAATTTATATTTTTCTGAGCAC
>CM076582.1:349317730-349348630 GCA_034641835.2 Pinus albicaulis
CTAGATCTGCCAGCAAAGAATTTTAGGAAGGGAAGACCATGCCGCTTTGATCACTTTGTTTTTAGGAGAAGGGTCGGGATATCTGTTCAGCCATTTTGCAAATAGCTCAGGTATGGAGTTGGGAAGAACGAAATTGGGATTCCAATGGTCCATCAGATCATGCCAGAGTTGCAAAGCAAATTTACAGTTTAGCATGAGGTGAGTGGCGCATTCCACGTTTTCTCTGCACAGTGAACACCTAGACGGACCATGAAAGCCACGCTTCTACAATTTTTCATCTGTTAAGATTTTCCTGTGGCATAAAAGCCAACAAAATAATTCAATTTTGGGCAAGGAGGAATGGTGCCATATCGCTTTCCATGGTGCAGGATCCGAAGGGACATGAGGCAAATTTGTGAGCTTTGAATAACCCTGAGCCACGATGTATCCACCGGTCAACGAACCCCATCCACGTGAGTCCTTTCTGTGTGCATGAGAAGGAGCTAGTCCATGCAGCATGGGAGAGAAGGGTAGCGCAATCGTGGAGGAGCTCCGAGGGGGTTTCAAGTAGATTCCAACCTGCCCAGCGAGGCCCAGACCAATTGGAGATATCCCACAGGGTATTTAGCCCAGAATCTGTCATCCAAATGCGCAGCGCATTCAGGGAGGAGCATTCCCCTAATGGTTCTCTATCCATAATGCGATCAGTCCATAGATTGATATTTTTGTCATTGTCGGGGATCCAATAAGCATAGGAGCTAATCAGAGGGGCGAATTTGGAGCAGAGTTTTAAAAAAGGAGAGATGCCTTGAGGGAGAGGCCTATCCAAACATCGAACTCTCTTACCTTTAAATTATTTTTTCCACAGCGCCAACTGTGCCCAGCCAGGCTTGGGTGCTATGATTTTCCAAATGATTTTAGCTCCCATAGAAATATTCTGAAGGCATGGATTCTTGAAGTTTAAGCCCCCCTCCATCAAAGGCTTGGAGATAGTCTCCTAGTTAACAAGAGGGATTTTCTTCTCATTTTGTTTGCCTCCCTTCCAAAAGAATTGGAAAATATGATTTTCCATCTTCCGAAGGATTCCAATAAGAGCGAGAAGGACCGAGAACTGGAATAAGGGGAGACTGCTAAGCACAGCTTTGATAAGAATAGTCTTGCCAGCAATATTAAACCAGGTGAATCCCCAGGCCTGGAGTTTATTCTTGAATTTCTCCAACCGAGGAAGACAGGAAGCCCAAGGCACTTAAAAGAGGTCCAAGATGAGGAGGCAATGAAGCCAAAACATTTAACAATAGAGTTAAGCAGGTTGGTCGAAATGTTCCAACAATAAATGTGACATTTCCCCTTGTTAAGACTACTTCTAGACTCCCTACAAAATTCGTCTAGAGCTCCTTTGAACCTGATGGCTGAGAGTATCGAGGCAATCCCCAAAGCAAAGTGTCATCTGCAAAGAGAGCATGATTAATGCTTTTGACTCCTCTTGCTATACATATCCCAGAGATCTCCTGCTCTTGCATTGTCTTGTCAAGATGAAAGTTGAGAACAGAGGCTTGAAGGACAAATAGAAGAGGTGAAAGGGGACACCCCTACCTTAGTCCTCTTAAGGCTTTGAAGAAATCAACAGCTTTTCCATTCACTAGGGGAGCAATCCAGGGCTCCGAGATGCAAGCCCGGACCCAATTTATAAAGCTCTCACCAAATCCAAACCTATGCAAAACATTCAAGAGGAAATTGTGCCTAACTCGATCAAAAGCATTTGCTAAGTCAAGTTTAACAACCATAACTTTTTCCTTGCGCTGCTGACTTTAATGGATCGCCTCTTGGACTAAAATTTAGTTGTCCATTATCTGCCTACCGTGAATGAAGCCTCCTTGGTTCTCAGGAATGATTTTGGGAAGGATATATTTCAATCTGTTAGCGATTACTTTGGTAATCAGCTTGTAACCAGTGTTGCAGAGAGAGATAGGGTGAAATCTGTTGAAGGAGCTGGCACCTTTCTCCTTGGGGATGAGGGCAAGGAACGCGAAGTTTGTGATTCCTCCAATTTTATGGCAATCTTGGGATTTTAGAACCATTTTATAGAGATATTTTTCCATAATCTGCCAACAGGATTGGAGAAATCTGGCAGAGAATCCGTCCGGTCCTGGGGCTTTGTCAGGATCCATATCAAAGACGACATTCTTGACTTCAGCCTTGGAGACTTTAGCTTCTAGCTGCTGGTTCATCTCGACTTTAATTGAGGGGGGATCCCAGTCAAGAAGACAAGAATACTGATCCAGATCCATGTGCTCACTATACAGATTTTTGAAATGAAGGAAGGTTTCTCTTTTGATACTTGCAAAATCCTTATGAGTGGTAGATTCTCCCTTCATTTCAGCAATGGAATTAAAGCATTTTCTGGCTTAAGCTTGCTAATGGAAAAAGGAGGAATTCCTGTCCCCTGCTTTGAGCCAAAGACAGCGAGACTTAAGTCTCCAAAACTCTTCTTCGGCCGGATAGGCTTTGTGAAAATGCTGTTGGGGATGGGCCTCTTTGTCAAGGATTTCTTTGGTTATATCAGCATATGGCGGGAATCTAACTAACATTGGATTTTTTTCTTTTCAGTTGCAGGATTGGGAAGAGTTTTGGCCCAGCTTTTCAGAGCAGCTGCGATCCATTGACAGGCTGCGACCAACTTTCCTTGACTATATGCATAAAGTCAGGCTCCTTGACCCAGAGGGGGCTAAATCTGAAGGGGATGGGGCCTAGATCAGGGTGGGCCTGAAGCTCAATCTTGATGGGTTTGTGATCAGACATGCTGCAAGAAAGGATTTGCATTCTAGCCTCTATACCAAGCAGAAGAAAGGAACTTTGGATGAAAAATCTGTCAAGCCTTGCTGTGATGTGACCAGGGCCTACTCTTTTATTGGACCAAGTGAACTTACTAGAAGAAGGCTTGATGTCTAGCAGATCCCAATCTTGCATTAGGTCCTCCGCCCATTCCCTTGCCGGATCTCGAACAATGCAACCTCCTCGTTTTTTTGTCGAAAGCAGCGTGAGGTTGAGATCACCGGCAATAATGATATTTTCTAGATTCACAAGATTTGCTTGGCTTCTTATTGAGTCCCAGCAGGTCTTTTTTTCCTCCAACGTTGACAGGAACATAGACATTGAAGAGACAAAATGTCTCTTTAGTGACTAGATGTTGCATTTTTAACAACATCCAGTGAGTATTTAGTGTCTCAGATACTAATGAGAACTTTCTATCGTTCCAGAGAGTGCCCAGCCCTCCAAAGGCTCCGCAGGCTGAGACAGCTTTTGCCCCATTTTTTCTCCAGAGTTTTTTACTTGCTTGCAGGAATACTGAATCCTCCATCTTGGTCTCCTGGATGAGGAATATGTTAGGGGCTTCTATTTTTATTAAGCTTCTTATGGCTTCCTCTTTGGCTCTGCTCCCCATACCTCTACAATTCCAGGAGACGATCTTCAATATTTACCTTTGTTCTGTTGGGCCCCCTTGGAGCCTTGGGACTGAATTCTCACCATCTTCAGATTTTTTGCTAACAACTTCTCTAGGGTTGGTTGACTGCCCTGTACCTTGTCTTTGTACGTTTCCTGCTCTCTTTTTTCCCGGTCGGTATTACGGCCTCTTGTGGATCTCCTTACAGAGGCTTGAGAATCTCCTATTTCTCCATCCTCCTTCAAATCCTTCGACTCTTGCTCTTCTTCCTCGGCTTCTATGGGGTTTCCTTTTGAAATTTCTGCAACACTTACACCCTTGGAAGAGGTGGAGGGGATACCTTTGTCTGGGGAGACTGCCTTTTGGATCTCGACCTCCTGATATTCCTTTATCTGCGAGCTTAGAGGATCAAACTTGTTTTCTTGCCCCATCATGGGAGGGGGTTGTTGGACAGAGTCTTGATGAGGGCCTTTCCCATTGGGACCACCCGGCTTATGGGTCTTATGAGAATTTATGGAGCGCTTGACCTGATTCCAGCCATCCTCCTTCCCCTGCTCAGCCTCGCCATTAGACGGACAACCTCCAGCGAAGTGGCCGTAGACATGGAATTTCTAGCATTTGAAGGGCAACTATTCATAGTCAAGTTTCTGCACATGCGTCCAGCTTTCGACGTTAATTTTTATAGCCTCCGGAAGTCCCACCTCTAGATCTACTTCTACGCAAATTCTGACGCAGTCATATTGGTCCTTATTGTTCGCCCAGTTTATGAATTTCCCAAGAGAATTTCCGATGTGCTTCAACGAGTCCCAGTTCCAGCAATGGACTGGAAGATTTGGAAGCTTAACCCACACCGGGACCGTCGTGGGAATATCCACTACTGGATCGAAATCCGGCGTCCATCTATTAATATACAAGCCATGAGGGCCCATGAAGTAGGGGCCATTCTGGAAGATTAGATCCTTGTCATCTTTTGAGGAGAATTTGAAAAGAAAGAATCCTCTCCCCAAAAAATAAGAGGTAACGTTGTTCTTAATCAACGGTGCCCAGTTCTTTTTGACCCAATTCTCAGTGGATTTAGGAGATGGCTAGAGCCCAATGAAATGGCCAACAAGGGCACGATCAGCCAAAGACAGAGCAACCTAGATCGGGGTTTCTAGAGGGAGAGAAATCTCAGGGAGATCTTCCAGTTCCTTTACAAACTTCACAGCTTCATACTTTTTCTTCTTAGGCAACCCTGTCAACAGCAGATTGAAAGCCTCTACGGTCAAGGGTAGAGGGGAAGGAGGGGGAGGCACCTGGGGCGTGCCCAGCACTTCCATAGCAATGAACCCTAGGATGAACGCGGGCCTATCTCAAACGCTTGGGCACAGCAGCAGGTAGACGCATTCAAAAATACAAGTCTCTAACAACTTGTTACCATTTAATTTTTAAAAAGCAATATTGTTGTAATTTAAGAGGTTTAAAAGTAACATGTCCATCATTTTCCTTAAATTTCCAAGGGAAATAATACCATTTCACCACATTGTCATCCAATTCCTTGCATATATCACTGACCACACCAATAGTAATAGCACAAATCTCGTATTCTTAAAAGTTTTGGCTTGTGTAACTTGAGTTGTGCAATTTTGTAAGGCCTTGAGGGTACACAAATCTCATTTCTTGTTACATAAGAAAGAATCCACATTATCTCAGTAATTTGTGTTATAGGCATATCAACTAGAAAAACCATACAAATAAAGGAAAGAATCAAAGGAAAATTATTTCTAAGTTGTTGCAAGTGACAAGTAAATTGGCGAAAATCAAAAGAGTTGACATTGGAGGTCATAGTTTTGTGCCTCATGTTGTTAAACACTCATTAGTTCTCTTTTGCAAGAGATATGAAAGCCAATATTAGACTTCTTACCATTAGAATTAGTTGCCAAATAATTTTTATCCAGCAAGAGTAGACACAATAGGAAAATCTTAACTTAGTAATTACACTAACTCTTTAAGCACCAAGTGATTAATAAATATTACACTTTAGAATAGAAAGCATTATTATGATCACAAGACCCAAATAATAAAAGCTTATACACAACGCTTCAAGAAGGATTCCACAATTGTGTATTTGACATCTAGATAAAGCTCTGGGGCTTCTCCCTATTTAGGTCCAATCTCAAAATGTGCAGTACAACCTTCATAAAATATTTGATGGGAATGGGATATTGCAATGTGCAATCCAAGAGTCTTACTTGTAACCAAATTTTTCAAATTCAAAACCCAAAAATTATACATGATATTCTAATCTCATCTCTTGACATAAATCAATAAGCCCATCAATATGCCTCTCTTCATGCATTACTTAAAAAGATACAAACATTCCATAAACTTGAGCCATTCTTCAGATGAAATGCTCTTATTCACCAAAGGGTGGACGATAAGCCTTCCCATATCTCCACAACCTACTTTTGTGAGAGGATATTGGTTGGTGGGCATATGCATATTGTTATGTTCAAGGCCCGGGGATCAACACCTAGTTTTGAATGTTTTGTGTTAGTGTAAGTATTTGCATCCTGCCATCAGTGATCAAAATCCCTCTTTTCATATCATTTTAGGGGTCTCACTTAGAATTTTTTTATCATTCCACTAGGTCATGCAAAAATTTAGTCACTCATGGTAGCCCTCGTCTAAAAACATTGCTCTTCCTCGAATTTTATTACTTGCTGGCATAGTTTCATACCTTGTTGACTGTACATCATCCATAAAGTCAAAATCAGTCATGTCATCTTGAAATTCGGTCTTTTAAGGTCTCATTAGGTCTTTTATGGTTTTTAAAGGTTCCATTAGGTCATTAGGGTTTCCATAGTCCAATAAAATTTCATCTCCACTGCATAAGACCAGCAAGTAAAGGGCGATCCAATAACATCTCTTCACCATATGAAGATGATTTGTAAAGATAAATTCTTGTTTCAGCATGTAATTTTGGTTTTCAGATGTAATTTTTAATTTTCAATATGTAATTTTATGTCATCAAAATGTAATAAGTATCATGATTCCCAAGCTGTTAACTCGGAGTTGCAACATGCCAAAGAATCAAAAATGACAAATCAGAGAGTTTTCAAAGTCATCAGATGATCAATTTGTCAAAGAAAAAGTCAAGTACAAAGGTAAAAATTCAAAGTTTAAAGTGAAAGTGAAGAAAGAAAAAGTGGGTCCCAAGGCCCAATTCATTCAAATCATGAAGTATCAAGACATCACAAAGAAGCTCATTTGTCATTTCATCCATCGAGCTTGCACTCCCATAGACGGAAAAGTCGATTTGCAGGGTCAAAGGCTGAGTTTTTCGATTGTCCTTTCAGAGCATGGCACTGTGCTTATAGCAGGCAATGTTGCGCTTCTGGGCAAGGCACTGTGCTTTTGCTCAATGAAGTCTCGAGGCATCAAAACTCACCAAATACCTCCAAACTCTCCCAAACTCTCAACACATGCTTGTTACACACTCTTGCAAGTAAGTACAACAAATTTTTTACCTCCTTGCACTCTTAAATAATGATTTCATAATGTTTTTTTTTTCTTAAGAAAAATTGGCATTTGTTCCTAAGAGAAACTCTAGTTTTACTCCTAATTCCCAAAATTTATGCCCTAAAAGGCCTAATTCGACCTTGAAGGACTGAAATTCATAATGGCATGACTAATGTGATGACATGATGATACTAACTTTATGGATGGTGTACAGTCAGCAAGGTATGAAACTATGCCAGCAAGTAATCAAATTTGAGGAAGAGTGATGTTTTTTGGACAAGGGCTACCATCAGTGACTAATTTTTGCATGACCTAATGGAATGATGAAAGTTTTTTGAGTGGAACCCCTAAAATGATATGAAAAGAGGACTTTTGATCACTGATGTCAGGATGCAAATACTGACACTAACACTTTGTACACAATAAGATATACTTGAAGGAAACAAATCATATGTTGTTCAAATGATCATAAAAAATATACATTGTAATTGAGGGGCTTGTACTTTTATCGTATTTTTCATATTTTGTGATCGAATTATGTTGGTCTTGTCTCCCGCTAGTACTAAATCATAGTGAGAATCAAAAGCTCAATCATAAAAGTGTTGTTGAAATCCAAACATTTAAAAAATCAATCACAAAATTATTAATTTTGGGAGTTCAACACAAATGTTTAAACACACAATTTTATTAATCTTCCCATAGGCCTTATTAATCGGGGTGGACATTAAAACATGAAATACTAATTAAAAGGGGAGATCAATAATTTCAGTTACTTGAATATTTGAAAATACAAGGCATAAGGGGAAAAAATACTGAAAAAAAAAGAAGAAGAAGAGAACACCTTGATATTTCCAACTTCCTTAATAGCATCCACTAGTTTCAGTTGTTGAATTATCTCATTGCGAACAATAGTTCCTGCCAGAGATGATATCACAACATACACTTGCTTCACGGCAATGACTAAGCTCTCATGACCATCTAATGAACCCTGAAGGTAGTCAATGAGTAATGGACATTCTCTTGGATGCATACATGCAATTCATGTAAGCTCAGAACTCTGAAAAGAAATTACCAATTCCCCTCTTAGAAGGGAAGGAAGTGATAACATTCTCTTCGATAAATCATATATTATATATTGAAGTTCTTCTATATTTTGGGTAAGGCATATCATACAAATTAAAAAAACCCTAAAATCATATTGGTGTGACATGGTATGGTGTGCTCGGGAAGAACAATAAGTTTGCAATCACCATTAAAATAGATAAGTATAGTATATATATATATATTATGGGCATTGAAATGAAGAACAAGGATGTGTGTGGCCTAACTCGATGGCGGGAGCAGGATCAATAGTAACATTTAGTTTTCCAACCCCTTTCCCTACTATCAATTAAAAGCAGGGGCCCCACAACTAAGGAAGTTGAATCCACCCCCATATTCTTCTCCACCAATTCAGAATGGTAGATAATTGCAAAATTTATTATTATTTAAGCAAATCAGGAAGTAAATGTGGACGTATATTCTGGAAGAGATGTCAGATTACTGTCTAAATCAGCCACGGGACCGAAATTGAGTGTGGTATTGGCATCCACGGGTGAAGAGAGCTCTCAACCGTAGTTCCCATGAAAAATAAAATAAGCTTTGGGCTTAATTGAGAGGCTTGAAACTTTCAATGATAGGTGATCATCCATGTTCCAAAACATTACTTCATCAAATTTCTTCCATCACCATTATGAGGTGGGAGATGATGGTTGTTTGTTGATGCCCCATCGTTCATCAAGAGTTGGAAAGGCAACCCTTATTTGCTCAGGCTGGGAAACAACATATTTCATGTGTGGTTTGTCATCACTCTCTGATGCCAGACATCTAAAGGCCAATTATGCAACTGTAATTACCATGACCTTAACCTTATCATTTTTTTCATTGTCTAGTTGAGGATCCAATAGTTCATGCAAAGCCCCTTCTTGGATCTTCTATATTGCCACGAATACAAGGTTGATTTCCCCTTGATTCTGATTTATGTCCACTGCTAATTTGGCAGAGATGATCTCCAGTAAAATGACCCCGAAGTTGTACATGTCTGATTTCTTTATCAGTTGATAGTAACGATGGTACTCTCGGTCCACGTACCTTGGCGTTCCTTGTGGGGAAGTAGTCACATTCGAGGAATTTACAAGCACTACTTTGCAAAGACCAAAATCTGCAACCTTGAGATTGAATTTATTATCTAAGATAATATTAGAGGATTTTACATCTCTATGGAATACAGGTGGATCGATGTCGTGAAGGAACATGAAGGCCTTGGTTGTTTGAATGGAAACGTTCAAGCGAATGTTCCATGGTAATCCTTTGGGGAATGAAGTTTCTCTTATTTATTAAATGCTTTTGATCTCGAACAGAAGAGGGCCACAAAGTGAAGAGGGCCTTTAGGCACTCACCTTAGGAGGTTGAGTGCTTTCCCAACTTAGTTCGCTCTCACTGCATGAAAATGAAAATCATTTGAAAAGGTCGCTCGTATACATACGCATATTGGTTGATTGAGATTCCAGTTAGAGAGAGGAACCTCAACCTATGCTTAATTGTCGTATGCACTCCACTATTGGATACATAAACCAATGCAACATTCCAATACCTTAAAAACGACATTGATCCTCTACTGTTAGTCGAGCAGCCTTACAACCATGGAAATATTTCACAGTCAACAAATAAATTGAACCCTAGGTTCGCTTTCATTGTCGAAAATTTGGGGAAGATTTGGTGAAGCCTTCCCTATATAATTAATAGTATTTTCCATTCAATTAACCAACTTAAATCAAGAATCAATTTACAGTTGAAGTAAT
This sequence comes from Pinus albicaulis, assembly GCA_034641835.2. NCBI lineage: Eukaryota > Viridiplantae > Streptophyta > Pinopsida > Pinales > Pinaceae > Pinus > Pinus albicaulis. The sequence continues at coordinate 349,327,493 of CM076582.1, forward strand.
GAGATCTACGACTATAAATTCTCAATCGTCTAATATTTGATGTGATGGTCGAGACCAGTGTGGAGTGGCAGCTGGGAAATTGAAAATTTTGAGATTGGACCTAAAAAGGGAGAAGCCTCGGAGCTTTATCCAGATGTCAAATACGCAACTGTGGAATCCTTCTTGAAGCGTTATGTGTAAGCTCTAATTTTTTAGGTCTTGCGATCATAATAATGCTTTCTTTTGTAAAGTGTAGTATTTCTTAATCAATTGGCGCTTAAAGAGTGAGTGTAATTACTAAGTTAAGATTTGCCTATTGTGTCTACTCTTGTTGTATAAAATTGATTTGGAAACTAATTCTAATGGTAAGAAGTCTAATATTGGCTTTCATATCTCTTGCAAAATAGAACTAATGAGTGTTTAACAACAAGGGGCATAAAACTATGGCCTCCAATGTAAATGCTTTTGATTTTCGTCAATTTACTTGTCTCTTGCAACAACTTGGAAATAAATTTCCTTTGATTCTTTCCTTTATTTGTATGGTTTTTCTAGTTGATATGCCTATAACACAAATTACTGAGATAATGTGGATTTTTTCTAATGTAACAAGAAATGAGCTTTGTGTACCCTCAAGGCCTTACAAAACTGCACAACTCAAGTTACATAAACCAAAACTTTGAAGAATACCATATTTGTGCTATTACTATTGGTGTGATCGGTGATATATGCAGGGTATTGGATGACAATGTGGTGATATGGTATTATTTCTCTTGGAAATTTAAGGAAAATGATGGACATATTACTTTTAAACCTCTTAAATTAAGACGATATTGTTTTTTTTTTTTTTTTTTTATAATTTTTTTTATAAATTAAATGGTGATATAAATGTATTGCTATTGTTTTATTTAAGTTTTGATAAAATGAGAAGTTATAAGTTTTATAGGCGCATTTAACCTCCATAGAATATCTTATCTTCAATGATTCTTTATATGTCACGATTCTTCTATAATCGTCTTTTTTAATATATATGTGTTCTAGCTTTTACTATATAGTAGTTCTAGTAAAATTGGCTACCAGTTGATTTTTTATTATTTTATTTTATTTTTTTGATCTGCTACTCTGCGCGTAGCTAGGGCTGCTACCTCCTCGGTCGCTCCTGCACACAGCTCTGGGCCTCACGCTCCTCATCTTTGGGTCTGAACGGGATCTGATCCAATCCATCTAGTGCCCTCTTCGGCTGTGAGATGCAGCGTCTCCCTGCTGTTTATCAAAGCGCAGCTAGGGCTAGCAGCAGTCTTTGAACAGATCTGCTCGCTGCGAGGGTCTCACGCTCATGGAGACCCAGGGCTCGCCTCTTTCTCCTTCGCCTCCTCCTCCCCCTGCCGCAGAAGCTGCGTTCAACTCTCTGTTGGCTTCTTTGCCTAACTGCTGGCTTATTTGCCTAAGAAGAAGAAGTTAGAAGCTGCCAATTTTGTCAAAAATCTTGAGGATGTACCAGAGGTTACCCTTCCTCCTGAGGGCTCGATCCAAGTCGCCTTGTCCCTGGCAGTTAGAGCCCTGTGGGTCAGTTCACGGGCCTCTGGCCCTCTCCAAAATCAACGGAGATCTAGGTTGTCAAGAACTGGATCCCGCTGATCAAGAACAACGTTACTTCATACTTGCTGGGAAGAGGCTACTTCTTGTTCGAGTTCAACACAAAGGAGGATAAAGACTTGATTTTCAGGAATGGTCCCTATTTCATGGGACCCCAGGGCCTCTATCTCAACAATTGAACCCCAGACTTTGATCCTGCCATGGATGTTCCGACGGCAATTCCCGTTTGGGTTCGACTCCCGAACCTCCCAGTGCACTATTGGAGCTGGGATTCCCTCAAGCATATAGGCAATGCCCTGGGAAAATTCATTGACAGAGCAAACAACAATGATCAGTATGACTGCACTCAGATATGTGTTGAGGTCGACTTAGAGGTGGGACTTCTGGAGGCCATCAAAATAAATGTTGGCAGCTGGACGCATGTGCAAAAGTTGGATTACGAGCAGCTCCCATTAAAGTGCCGCAAATGTCACATCTACGGCCATTTTGCTAGAGGGTGCCTGAACAAAGGAGAAGCGGAGAAAGGGAAGGAGGACGGTTGGAATCAAGTTAAGAGGAAAAAGAACTCTCACAAGAAATCTAGGGCCCCAAATGGCCAAGGCCCTTAGCCGGCCTCTGCCCAAAATGGACCTCCACCGAAAAGCCAAGAAAACAGGTATGAGATCTTAAGCTCTATAGAAGAGGTTCCACAGGAAGAGGAAATGCAAGATAAAACCAAAGAAAAAGGGACCTCAGCAGGATCAAGGCCAGGAGAAAGTGCTACAAAAAGAAATAAGGAAAAATAAGCAAAAGCCACCGAGGAGGAACAAGACTCAGAGGAATCAGAGGAGGAAGGGGAAATAGGAGATACACAGACATCGGTCAGAAGATCTTCAAGGGGCCACAAATCTGCTAGAGAAAAAAGAGATCAGGAAACCTACAAAGATAAGATTCAGGGTAGTCAGCCCACTCTCGAGAATCTCCTTGCTAAAAATCCAAAGGTGACTAAAAATCAAGCACAGGGTTCCAAGGGGGCCCATCATCATAAAAATAAATGATGAAGATAGTCTCCTGGAATTGCAGAGGAATGGGGAGTAGAGTGAAAGAAGAAGCAATGAGAAGCCTTATAAGAATAGACGCCCTGGATATTCTTCTAATTCAGGAGAAAAAAATGGAGGACAATGAGTTTCTCCAAACCAGTAAAAAAAATTGGAAGGAAGGCAGAGGTCAAGCCGTCTCAGCACGGGGAGCCTCTAGGGGGCTGGGCTCTCTCTGGAATAAATCCAAGTATTTGTTGGTTACAGAGATCCTCAGTACCCATTGATTGTTTTTGAAGCTACAACATGTGGACTCGAGGGAGACATTTTGTCTCTTTAATGTCTATGTCCTAGTAAATGTAGGGGAGAAAAGGGCCTATTGGGACTCCATCAGACAACTGTCAGAATCAGAAAATTTGGAAAACATCATAGTTGCTGGAGATCTAAATCTTACCTTGAATGCGGAGGAAAAGCGAGGAGGCAGTATCATAAGGGATCCAGCAAGGGAGTGGGTGGAGGATCTCATGCAGGACTGGGATCTGCTCGACATCTCTCCAGCCAATGGTAAGTACACCTGGTCTAATAAAATAATTGGCCCCAACCACATTGCTGCAAGACTTGATATATTTCTGGTGCAGAGTTCCTTTCTTTTGCTTGGTCTCGAATCTAGATTGCACATCCTCCCTTGCAGTATTTCAGATCACAAGCCTATTAAGCTTGAGATACTGGATCACAAGGACCTAGGCCCTATTCCTTTCAGATTCAATCCACTTTGGGTTAAGAATCCTGAGTTTCCGAACTTGGTTCAGGATAGCTGGAAAATGTCGGTGAAGGGCTCTCCCTTCTAAATTTGGGAGGAAAAGCTTAGAAGACTAAAAGTTGTTCTAAAATCATGGGCCAAATCCCTCCCCAACCCTGCAATAGAGAGAAAGTTGGCCCAAGACAGACTTGATAAACATCATGCCCAAAATGAAGATGCAAAAATCACAAGAGAAGTATTAGATAAGGAGGCCGATCTTCAACAAAATTTCCATAAAGCTTGCCTTTCGGAGGAAGAATATTGGAGACAAAATTCTCGGAGTCTATGGCTTAAAGCGGGAGACAAAAATTCTACCTTCTTCCACAAACAAGCTCGAGCTAGAAAGAGCTTCAACTCTATTGCAGAAATTAAGGAAGGGAACTCTATCAATAGGGATTTCGAGAACATCAAGAAAGTAGCTTTCACTCACTTTAAAAAACTTTATAGTGAAGAAGGAGTGACGGATCCAAACTCCAAATTCTTGGAGGTGGTTCCTACTAAGATCTCCCCCACAATGAATCAACACCTTGAAGCAAAGATCACTATAAAAGAAATAAAGGATTCTCTCTTCGACATGGAGCCCAACAAATCCCCAGGCCCAGATGGATTCACTGCAAGATTCCTCCAATCCTGTTGGCAGATTGTGGAAAAATACCTCTACAAAAAGATTTTGAAATCTCAAAATTGTCAGAAAATAGGGGGCAGCACCAATTCTGTCGTCCTTGCCCTCATCCCCAAGGAAAAGGGCGCTAAGGCATTCAATAGGTTCCGCCCCATCTCTCTTTGCAACATTGGATATAAATTAATCACAAAGGTGATCGCCAATAGACTAAAAGGTATCCTCCCAGCCATCATTCTGGAGAACCAAGGCGGGTTTGTTCAGGGGAGACAAATTGCGGACAACTTCATCCTAATTCAAGAGGCGATTCATTCAAGCCAACAACGCAAAGAGAAAGGTATGGTAATCAAACTAGACTTGGAAAATGCTTTTGATCGTGTTAGACTTAGTTTTCTTTGGGAAGTCTTGCAAAAATTTGGCTTTGGAATGAGCTTTATCAATTGGATTCGAGCTTGTATAGCTGATCCTTGGATCGCTCCCTTGGTGAACGGGAGAGCAGCATAATTTTTCAAAGCATCAAGAGGACTTAGGCAAGGTTGTTCCCTTTCCCCGCTTCTTTTTGTCCTCCATGTTTCTGTCTTGAGCTTTTATTTAGATCAGAAACTAATTGATCAAGAGATCCTGGGGCTCAACATTGCCAGAGGGGTAAAAAATGTAAACCATGCTCTGTTTGCCGATGATACCTTCCTGCTAGGGGCTGCCACTGTTCGATCCGCCTTAAGGTTCAAGGAAGTTTTGGATGAATACTGTGAAGCTACAGGCGGAATTTTAAACAAAGGGAAATGTAATGTTCTCTGTTGGAATATATCTGCCACCACCCTCTCTGCCATCTCCAGAACTCTAGGCTTCTCTGCCTCCCTCAATTGGACTTCATTTATCTATCTGGGCCTTCCTATATTCTGTAAATTTGCTTACAGCAGACATTGGATCCCTCTGCTTGACAAATTCAAGGCAAAAATCCAAGCTTGGGGATTCTCATGGTTAAACCTTGCCGACAAAACAGTTCTCATCAAATCTGTTCTTAGTAGTCTCCCCATCTTCCAATTCTCTATAATCCTAGCTCTAATTGGCATCATCAGGAAAATGGAAGCCTTCATTCACAAATTCTTTTGGAAAGGTGGCAATCACAATGAAAGAAAAATCCCATTGGTAAGCTGGGATAAAATTTGTAAGCCCTTGAATGAATGAGGCCTGAACTTTAAGGATCTCAACCTTCAAAACACAGCCATGGGAGCCAAGATTTTTTGGAGAATCATTGGTCCTCACCCAAGCTGGGCGCAAAGAGCATTATGGAAGAAGTATTTTACTGGGACGCGAAAAAGATGCTTGGACAATTCCCTGCCCACCACTAGATCTCAATTGTTAAAACTCTGTTACAAAGCAATTCCTCTAATTAAAAACAACGCATTTTGGATACCTGGCAATAGAAGAAAAATTAATCTTTGGGATGACAGTATCATGATGCACCCTCCCATGTCGAGCAACAACTCCCTTGAAACATTGTGTTCGTGGTTGGATGGCGCTGGGCTCTTTACTCTTTGGGATGCCTCGATATGGTCTGGCAACACCTGGCTGCATTGGAACCTGCCGCCCGTTCCAGCAGAGTTGACCCATGATCGTGACATCCTTCTCACGCTGTTGAATGGGAAGGCTCCACTGCGTGCTGGGAAGAAGGACGCCTGTGGCTGGGGTGCTAAGCCAGGTTCATATATAGTAGCGCAGGGGTATAAATTATTGCAGGAGTGCCCACAAGTACCACCAGATCCTGTTGTGTGGAAGGGTCTTTGGAATTTCAAGACCATGCCAAAGGTGGATTTTTTCTGTTGGTTGTTATGCCACAAAGGAATACTTACAGAGGACAGGTTAAAGAAGAAAGGATTCCATGGACCCTCATGATGCCAATTGTGTTGTGAAAGCGAAGAGAACGCCCAACATTTAATGTTGGATTACAAATACTCAACAGAAATCTGGCAAAATCTCTTGAGCCATTGGAAAAGAGTGTTCATCTTGCCAATTTCTATCTATGATTTATTTGCAAACTGGCGAAATTTTAATCCAGAAACACTTCCAAAAATGAAAGCTTTAAGGCTGCTTGGCTCTCCTTGCCAAAATTTATCTGCTGGCAAATTTGGCTTGAGAGAAATAGAAGAGTTTTCAGAGATGAAGGCCAAAATCCGAAATTCATCATTATCAAGATAAAATGTCTATGGAAAGAAAGCTTGGGTGAGCATTTGTCGGATTCGAACCTAAGTCAGCAGGACTTAGATTGGGGCGCTTTGTTGGATCTCCATTTCTTTGGAGAAATAAGACACCACAAGGATAAAAAAGAATGGCAATTCAAAGGGAAGGAAAATGAACTATCAGAATTGCTCATTAGGAAATCCAGACATACCTTGTTCTTTGATGGGGTAGCGAAAGGAAACCCCAGTATGGCTGGGGCAGGAGGAGTTATAAAGAACAAGGAAGGCAAAATTGTGACTAATTTTGCTTGGGGAATAGGGTACTCCACAAGTATCCAAGCTGAAGCCTTGGCACTTCTTCAAGGTCTCAAGCAAGTCAAGGCCCTTGGTCTAATAGAGGTAAACGTTATCGGATATTCTCAGTCCATTATTAAAGTCATAATGGAGAATTCTTCTCCTGATGATCTTAGATTAGCAAGAGTGGTTTCAAGAATCAGACTTTTGGTGAAATCTCTTCAGACTGCTAATTTCTTTCATGTATTGAGGGAGAACAATAAGGATGCTGACTCGGAAGCCAACAGAGGGGTGCCTCTTGTAGCTGGCTCTCTCTTGAGAGATGGGGTCGAGGAGTGCGACTCCATTCCATAAAATTGTTTTATGTTTTACTGCAATATACTAAATCAGTTTGTTTGTATCCATAAGATAGGGAAAATAACGGAGATAGATTCTCTAGTTCCGAGTAAGAAACATTGGCTCCCAAATCTTGGGGCCTCTGATCATCTTGTGGAAGAAATTTCATGGGCTTTGCCCGATTTATTGTAACTGGTGAAAGGCATTTTAACCACATTTCTAATATAAACCCATACCCGTTCTTGTAAAAAAAAAAAATTGGCTACCAGTGTATTACCATTGGAAATTTTCCAAGTTTTGATAACCCATAGTTTTGTCCACAGTAATCCTTTAAATGTAGCCTTGGGGCTCCAAGTTCCATGCTTTTATCCATGGTTTTGTTTTAATGTAGCCTTTTACCATTGGTAGTTTTTGGCCTGTGGGTTTTGATAACCTTTGGTTTCTCCCATGGTATTATGTTTAACTGTGTGGAGAGGCACGAAATATGGTAGATATGTTGTAATGTAATGTAATATAATGTCGTGTAAATAAAAACTAAAAATAAAATAAAATAAAATAAACATTAAATTAAATAAATATATTAAAGTAATGTAAACATCTTGACTCTGTCAAAATAAAAACAACCCTATAAAAATAAAATAATAATAAAAATAAAAATGACTCCTCGTATTGATCCATGGTATTGACCCATAATATTTATGTGGAGTATAACCTATCTAAAAGTGGAAATTTAGAATATCTTTATGTAAATTTATTTTCATTCATGATATAGTATTGTTGTATTGTAGTAAAAATTGATTTTTTTTTTCACATTACAAATAAATTTATCATAAATCTCCATATTATTTTGGTTAAGTTCTCCTTAATCTTTAGTTGCATTTTTTCCCTTTTTCTTATAATTTACCCTTACTTTTGTTCATTTTCTTATTTGTGTTTTTATTTTAATCTTTTACTACCAAATCACTAATGAAATATTTTTACGCCGAAGGTGTTCCTACTATGAGCTTTGCTGGGATGAACAGTGCTCCCAGCCAATCTCTGTGCTCCACCTATCGCCCTTCCACCCTCTCAAAATTCGACACTTGGCGGTTGTTGCACCCTCCTGCTGTCATCTCCTTCCCTCCCGCGCGCATCAGGTCGTTCGCGACCGTGCTGGTGTCGCGTCGTCCCGCTGGAATGTTGTACGATTATCAATTTATCCCGGTGGATTACGTCAATTTTAGTGGAGCAGTGAATCAGACAGTCATGTATGGTGTGAGATTGGAAGACTGTATGTCCGCTTGTTTGAAAAATTTCACTTGTATGGCTTTCTCAAATAAATTGGATGGCAGCGGATACTGCGTCCACCATTTGAGCAGGTTAATGAACGGATATTGGTCTCCATATTCGAAAACGCGAACGTACTTGAAGCTGTCTGCAAAAGAGAAAAATCCCTCAAATGAAAATACATACACGGGTATGCTCTCTGTGGCGGAAAATGTTTGCGACGCTGGTTTCAGTCTGCCATTTCCACCAAACGATTCCGATAACACAATGCGTGATCTTATTATAATTTGTTCTGTATTTGGCATAGAGCTCTTTTGTGGAGTTTTGGCTTTCTGGATTTTTCTGAGGCAGTACTCCAAATATAGAGACAGCGTCGGAATATTCAACTTGGATATTCTACTTAATCTTTCAGGCGAGGGACCAAAGAGATTCACATATGTGGAGCTGAAAGCGGCCATTAATAATTTCAGCAATGAAATAGGCAAAGGAGGATTCAGGACGGTGTACAACGGTCTTCTGCCCGACCAGAGACAGATTGCAGTGAAGAAGCTCAAGGGGGTATCTCAAGGCGAAGGGCAATTCTGGGCAGAGGTGACAATTATAGGGAGAATCCATCATCTCAACCTTGTTCGTATGTGGGGTTTCTGCACAGAAGGTGAACACAGACTGCTCGTGTATGAGTACATACCAAATGGGTCATTAAACAAATATTTGTTCGATAAGCAGGGCAAGGGGGAAACAGTTGGGTTGGACTGGAGCTCACGATATCGAATAGCAGTTGGAGTAGCGAGAGCCATAGCCTACCTGCACGAAGAGTGCTCTGAATGGGTTCTCCATCGTGATATCAAACCAGAGAATATATTGCTAGACGAAAGCTTTTGCCCCAAGATCGCTGACTTTGGGCTGGAAAAACTGGTGGATAGAGAACAGAGTCTGAGCGTGTCGAACATCAGAGGTACTCCTGGATATCTGGCACCCGAGTACTGGATGCAGAAAACCGAAGCTATAAGTGCAAAAGCAGATGTATACAGTTTTGGGATTGTGCTTCTACAGATTGTTAGCGGAAGGAGGAATATATGCTTCAGTCAATCAGCTGTGGAGGGCGAACAATGGTTCTTTCCAAAGAAGGCTTTTGATTGGGTAGTTTTAAAATTTTTTATTTTTATTTTTATTTAGCTATACTTTATATTTAAATTTAATATGTTTTTTATATATAAATTTGATATATTATTTCTATATATAAATTTAAGAAATTATATAAATTAAATTTATGTATTTTTTAAAAATATCAAATTTGTATATGTTTATTCTTTTTAAGTTGGTATATGTTTATTCTTTTTAGTATTAAATTGTTATTTAGGTCTTTACATGTTATATAAAACCAATTTAATAGTTAAATGCTCTCATATGAATTGTGTACGATTTAGTGAAACCTAAACACACTTTAAAATAATGTAACTTTATTATGTAGTCCCATAATTAGCTCTTACCCTGCCTCGACTCCTCTTCATAAGATTTAAACCTAATAAGAACTAAATAGACTTCATAAATTATACAATATTCACATTTGTTGTATTAGTGGTATCAACGTGACTTTTTCTTGAGTGCTCAAATAAAATGGAACCCTAAGCTCCATGATGTACAATTAAGAGCTTTCACCTCATTTATGAGCCACAAAATCAATAATCAATAAACTTTGAGTTACACAATTTTTCAATGATCACTAATAATAATATTTAAATTAATAGTCAACTTTTTATAGTTTTTAAAAGTAAAATAAACATATGTTTTTTTTTTAATTAAGATTCACTAATTTTGTTATTGTTACTCACTTATAAAGGTGAGTTGCTTTACAAATTTCCATATTTAATTTATAGTTGACTTTTAATGTTCTAATTTATTCTATATTTTAAATAAGTAGTATAAAATTATAAGAATCGGTCTTTTTTCTAATCACTTAAAATAAGAAGTAGAGACATCATCATTTTTCATTTAAAATTTAAACAAAAAGAATCATTTTAAATTGATAAGATTGTTTCACCAAATTTTATGATAACAAATTTGATTACCTAAATTAATCTATAATTCTTCCATAAATCTCCCAAAGATGAACTCTGATACTTAACCCCCAAAAGTCCATTAAAAAAAATTCACACAAAACTCAAGTTTGAAAAAATAAAAAATATAAAACATTTTTTTTAAATTAGTATTTTATTAATTTCACTTTTTAAATATGTTTTAAATTATTATATTATTCATTATTATTTCACTAAATTTGGTGATCAACATGCTGCTCAAGAGCGTGATGATGGAGAAATTGTTGGGTGGCCTGATGGCCTCGCTTGCGAGAGGCTGCCTTCTGACCTCGCTTGCGAGATCGGCTTCTGAGAGATTTGATAAGCAAGCGCTCGTCCAACTCCATGATATCGACCATTCCATCAGCCTGCTAGAGGCCGAAGAAGCGGGAGGCACATTCATACGCTCCAATTTCATAGACCCCAATAGAAGCGGGAGCTCAGCTTCTTCTATTCCTCTCCAACAATTCAATCCTATTTCCTTCACCGAGTTGCATGTTGGAGAAATCCACCATGGACGGGTGGTGTATGGAACGCTGTGCGCGGAAGCGTTTACAGATGGCATGATCGTAACCTTACTTAAGGACGATGATGATCTTGCGATCAGGCTGGTAATCCACGATGCGGCTCCCTCCCAGATTGCCGACATAAATAAGCTTTATCCCAAGGGAGCCAAGGTTGCCGTCAAGGAGCCATACTTTATTCGCACCGCTGCCAATAACATTGTTATTCTCGTGGACAACCCCGCCAACCTACACAAGCTAGTGACTGAGGAGATGCTATTGCGTATGAACGTGGAGGAGGTGAGGAAGATGGGCAACTTATGCTTTAGAGAAAAAAATTGGTCTGCAGTGGCTAAGAACTATACAAATTGCATCGACACCGCTCTCCTTCAACTCAAGGAGAGGGTGTTGAATGATAATAAGAATACCAGTACCGGTCTTTTGCATGCGTATTCCAACCGCGCAGAGACGTGTCTGCAGCTGAAGGAATTCAAGCGGGCCCTTGAGGATTCTGATCAGGCCATTGGGATCGATCCCAACCATATGAAATCACTTTATAGGAAAGGTCGCGCTCTGGTTGGCTTGAGGCACTATGCAGCATCATGTGAATTTCTCGAGAAAGTAAGCCCCGGGAGCAGGCAAATAGAAGATATTTTATGTCAGGCGAGGACTTTGTATGCCCAGAACCGGGATGGTGAGTATGACATCTCCGCTTACCTACTTAGAAGGTGCTCTTCTCCTCCGGAGGTCACCGATTTCGTCGGCCCTATGGAGATCCACATGACTAAAGACGGTTGAGGGCGAGGACTTTACGCAACACAAGAAATTGCGACCGGGCAGATTTTGATGGTAAGCAACGCTGTCGCAGTTGTTTATGAGGATGCACGGACTGCTTTGCCTATGTTCTTGAACGTGAACCAGCGGTGCAACTGTCTTACGGTCTCTCAAGAAGAACTTGTCACTGTTGCCGTCTGCGCTACCAGAAAATCCCAAATATTTCTTCGGCAGATTTATAGTTTAGACGTTTCTTCCCCGCCAGACACCTTATATGCTCCGGCTATTGATCTGTTTACACCAGACGACGAAATGTCCCTTGGAAAGGAGAAAGAAAATTTTGACATGGACGTTCATCGTATCCAGCATGTGATAAGTCGAAACTCATTCTCTAGAGATCACAAAGCGAGACTCTGCTGTGCAGGCCATAAATATTTTAGAGGTCTCTGGTTGCTACCATCTTTCATTAACCATTCCTATTTGCCAAATTCAACCCGTCTGGAAGTGGGAAGTGCGATGTTTATTCACGCATCCAAGACCATCCAGAGAGGAGAAGAGATAACCATTTCCTACTTCGACACTCTCGTCCCCTTGCCACAGCGCCAAGCTAACTGCGAGTGTTGGGGTTTCAAATGCAAGTGCAAGAGATGCGAATTGGAGCTATCTCTGTCGCCACTCCTAGGCCGCATAACTAGAGAATTCCGAAAATTGCATGGCAAACCAATTGAGGAAATTAATGATGTAAGGTCTCTTCAATTGCATACATTCGATGAAAGTCTTCCAGCATGCGCAAAATTTGCAAAGATTTTTGTAAAGGTGGAAGAGATTATTACGAGTTCGCTCGGGTTGAAAAGGGAAGAAGAAAAGAAGTGGTTTCGTGCTTATTTTGTGTCTGCCTATTTTGCAGGAATGCAGTCGAATGTGTTCTTCTCCACAACGTTGGAGAACTGCGAACCTTCTGAAAAGGAAATCATGGAAACCATTCAGAGCACTGTTCTAGCGGACATTCGAACTCTGATCATGATAGCTAAGCATTTAAAAGAAGCTAAGCATTCGATGATGGATGAAAATCAAGCATCTATTGCAAGAAATGTATCAGAACAAGCGAGGGAGGCATGCATCCGAGTATTTGGCAGAGTAGTGAACATGTTTTCAATGAACTTGTCTTTCATTATTCAAACTGCCATATGTTCCAGTAACATTAAAACTGACATTGGCATGATCTGATAATATTCAATGTGAAAGACATACGGCAGGATGCCATTTTGGAGGGTTGATTTTTTTGAAGTTGTTTGGAAGAGTTAGATGGTGTTATGCCTTTCTAGTAACGTAGGGCAGCATGCCATTTTGGAGGTTTGATGTGGGAATCCAAATTAGTAGGAGTGTTTAGCTGTACTGCGTTGCTTTGCCGGATGGTGTTATTTTGATATGGATCTTGAAAGATTAATGCCACAGCAACATCTTCTCTAATCAAATCTGTGTTCTTCATTTTCAACAAATACAAAGAAGGCACTAGTAGTGTCTGATGTTTCCAAGTGTTATTGTGGGATCCAGTTTGTCTTCCCCATTTCGCCCATATGTGTCGTATGTTTTGCGTTTATCGCCGATATTTGGAGTATTTTTTTGTGTTTATCTACTTATCATCAATGAATGTTGTGTTTTTAATCTGTTAAGGTTAGATTCAGTTCACATTTGTCAATTACTTTTGTAAATCTTTTATATTTACAAGGGATTTTGATAAATTATAGGACATGGGTGTGAGATATCCGTTTATCTTTTATATTTTCAACTATGTGAAGCCTTTGCTGGGATGAACAGTGCTCCCACCCAATCTCTGTGCTCCACCTATTGCCCTTCCACCCTCTCAAAATTAGACACTTGGCGATTGTTGCACCCTCCTGCTGTCATCTCCTTCCCGCGCGCGTCAGATCGTTCGCGACCGTGCTAGTGTCGCGTCGTCCCGCCTTCGGCGTTCCGGCGGGTCATTTGTAAAAATGATCAAGTGCTAGTTATAAAATTTATGGAAATTTAATTTGTTCCATTCTCTTCTAAAACCATAAACCTAGCATATTTTATTTCGTGTTATTTAACTTAATTGCGATAAAGACTTATTCATTAATTGTTTTGTTGGATTGATATTATATTGTGTCCTTATTCTTTTTGGAAGCTTGGTTTCTATTTATGTTTCTTCTATTCTATTCATGTTATATCAAAATTTTATTTTATTTTATTTATTTGTTTAGTAAATTTTGGCATTTTATATTAGTGATTTTTTATTTTTATATTTATAGAAGGTGTTTTTAATGTTTTAAGCATTTTTTAATCAAATTTTTCACTATAATTTAAAAATAACGTATGTGAAAATTTTAAGGATGTAAGTTTATCTTAAAGTTTAGAAAATTGGAAAATCTTGCTAGTTTCCAATATGCAAATTGTAAAAATTTTGGTGATATTTTTGTAAAAATATTTAGATTTTTAATGATTCTATTTTAGTGGATATAATATTTTGACGAATTTTAAGGTAAAATAATGATTAAAGGATGTAAGTTTATCTTAAAGTTTAGAAAATTGGAAAATCTTGCTAGTCCCCAGTATGCAAATTGTAAAATTTTTGGTGATATTTCTGTAAAAATATTTAGATTTTTTTTTTTTTTAACAAGAACGGTTATGGTTTATATTAGAATTTGGCCAAAATGCCTTTCACCGGATACATTTGATCGGGCATAGCCCTTAACCTTTCTTTCACTAACTGATCACAGGCCCCTAAACTTGGAAAACTGCAAGATTTACTCGAGACTATCGAGTCTATCTCCGTTATTTTCCCTATCTTAAAGAGACAAACAAACTGTTTCAGCAAAATGCAAAAAAACATGACAAAATTTATGGAATGGGGTCCCAATTCTCAATTCCATCTGCCAAGAGACAGCCAGCTGGAAGTGAAACTGCCCTGTTGGCTTCCAAGTCAGCAGCTTTATTATTTTCCCTCAAAACATGAAGGAAGGAAGCAGTCCGGAAGGATTTCACCAAATTTCTGGTTCTTGAAATTACTCTTGCCAGTCTAATGTCTGCAGGAGAGGAATCCTCCACTAGAACTTTGATAATGGATTGAGAGTCTCCTATGATACTGATATCTGAAAGACCGAAAGCATTTGCTTGCTTGAGACCTTGCAGAAGAGCCAAGGCTTCAGCTTGCATGCTGGTAGAATGCCCTAAACCCCAAGCGAACTTTGCCACAGTAATACCCTCTTTATTTTTAATAATTCTTCCTGCCCCAGCCAAACCAGGATTGCCTTTCACTGCTCCATCGAAGAATAAAGAGAATCTGGAATGCCTGAGGAGCAGATCCGAAAGATCATTCTCCTTCCCTCTGAATTGCCACTCTTTTGTGGCCTTGTAATGCCTTATTTCACTAGAGAAATGGAGGTCCATCGAGGCACCCCATTCTAAGTCTTGTTGACTCGGATTTAGATCCGGCAAATGATCCCCCAGACTTTCTTTCCAAAGGCATTTTATTTTGGTGATGATGAACTGAGCGTTTAGACTTTCATCTCTGAAAACTCTTCTGTTGCGCTCAAGCTAGATCTGCCAGCAAGCAAATTTCGGCAAAGAGAGCCATGCAGCTGTGAAACTCACATTTTTTGGAAGCGATCCTGGATAGGAATTCCGCCATTTTGCAAAAAGATCAGATATGGACGTGGGTAAGGTGAATTCAGAATTCCAGAAGCTCGAAAGGCCGTGCCAAATATCTCTTGAAAAGTTGTAGTCCAAAATAATATGCTGAGTGTTCTCCTCACAATCACAACATAAGAAGCATCGAGAAGGACCGTGAAATCCTTTCTTCTTCAATCTATCTGCAGTTAAAATCCCTCTGTGGCATAACGGCCAACAGAAAGAGTCGACTTTAGGCATGGTTTTGCGATTCCAGATCCCGTTCCAGACTGCAGGATTAGGAGGGACGTTAGGGCGATCATGAAGGCATTTGTATCCCTGTGCAACCGTGTAGAGCCCTGGGGCGGCTCCCCATCCTCGGGCATCCTTCTTACCCACGCGCAGAGGCGCCATACCATTTAATAAAGAAAGGAAAAGATCTCGAGCTTGGGACAACGCAGGAGGGACGGGAGGGAGCCTCCATCGCTGCCAATGTCTGCCTTCCCATTGTGAAATGTCCCAAAGAGTGGTGCATTCAGCGTTGTCCAACCACAAACGCAGCGCGTGCAGAGAGCAGTGGGACAATAGAGGAGGTTGCATCATAATGCTGTCATCCCAAATTTTAATTTCTTTGCCGTTTCCAGGGATCCAATACGCTCTGTCTCTGATTAAAGGGGCTGCTTTATGACAGAGCTTGATCAGCTGCGAACCTGAGGAGGGTAGGAGGGTGTCTAGACATCTCTTCCTCTTTCCCATGAAATATTTCCTCCATAGGGCTTTTTGCGCCCAACCTAGATTTGGACCAATGATTCTCCAGAAGATCTTGGCTCCCATAGCTATGTTTTGGAGGCTAAGATCTTTGAAATTGAGGCCTCCTTCACTCTGGGGCTTGCAGATTTTCTCCCAATTGACTAATGGGATTTTCCTGTCATTGTGATTGCCCCCTTTCCAGAAGAACTTGCGAATGAAGGCTTCCATTTTTTTTATGATGCCTGAAGGGGCTAGAATTACAGAGGATTGAAAAATGGGGAGACTGCTAAGAACATATTTGATGAGAACAGTTTTGTCGGCTACATTTAACCAAGAGAATCCCCAAGCTTGAATTTTGGCCTTGAACTTGTCCAACAGAGGAATCCAATCTCTGCTGTATGCCAATTTGAGAAAGATGGGAAGGCCCAAATAAGAAAAGGAGGACCAGTTGAGAGTGGCAGTAAAGCCCAAAATTCTTGAGATGGCAGAAAGGGTGGGAGCCGAGATGTTCCAGCAAAAAGCTTTGCACTTACCATTGTTTAAACTACTGCCAGTAGCTTCACTGTAGTCATCCAAGACCTCCTTGAATCTAAGAGCAGATCTGGCAGAGGTAGCCCCTAACAAGAGGGTATCATCCGCAAAGAGGGTGTGATTAACATTTTTGACCCCTCTGGCTATATTGAGCCCTAAGATCTCTTGGTCAACTAGTTTCTGATCAAGGTAGAAACTCAGGACAGAAACATGAAGGACGAAGAGGAGCGGAGAGAGGGGGAAACCCTGCCTAAGCCCTCTTGAAGCTTTAAAAAAACCAGCTGCTCTCCCATTCACCAGGGGGGCGATCCAAGGATCAGCAATACAAGAACGGATCCATTTTAGAAAGCCCATTCCAAAGCCAAATTTTTTCAAGACTTCCCAAAGAAAGCTAAGTCTGACCCGATCGAAAGCATTAGCCAGATCTAGTTTGATAACCATACCTTTCTCTTTGCGAAGCTGGCTCGAGTGAATCGCCTCTTGCACTAGGATGAAGTTGTCAGTGAGCTGTCTCCCGTGAACAAATCCACCTTGGTTCTCCGGGATGATGGCTGGAAGAATACCTTTAAGTCTATTGGCAATAACCTTTGTGATTAATTTGTATCCAATATTACAAAGAGAGATGGGGTGGAACCGATTAAATTCTTTAGCACCCTTTTCCTTGGGTATGAGGGAAAGAAAAGCTGAATTGGTGCTGCCCCCAATTTTCTGGCAGTCTTGAGATTTCAAAATCATTTTGTAGAGGTCTTTCTCCACAATCTGCCAGCAGGTTTGAAGAAATATTGCTGTAAAACCATTCGGGCCTGGGGCTTTGTTAGGCTCCATGTCTAAGAGGGCATCCTTTATTTCCTGAATAGAGATCTTTGCTTCAAGCTACTGATTCATTGAAGGTGAGATCCTAGGGGGAACCGCCTCCAAGAATTTGGAGTTTGGGTCCGTCACTCCCTCTTCTCTATACAGGTTTTGAAAGTGGTTGAAAGCTGCTCTCTTTATGTTGTCAAAATCTTTGTGTGTCAAATTGCTATCTTTGATTTCTGCAATAGAATTGAAGCTCTTTCTGGCTTGAGCTTTCTTGTGGAAGAAGGCCGAATTTTTGTCTCCTGCTTTAAGCCATAAGCTCCTAGACTTCAGTCTCCAATGCTCTTCCTCCGAAAGGCAAGCTTTGTGGAAGATTTGCTGGAGCTCAGCTTCCTTATCTAAAACTTCTTTAGTGATTTCTGCATCTTCACATTGGGCATGGTGCTGGGCAAGATTATCTTGAGCCTGCTTTCTCTCTTTTGCAGGAGAGGGAAGAGCTTTGGCCCAAGATTTAAGCACCGTTTTCAGTCTTCTAAGTTTTTCTTCCCAAATGAAGAAAGGGGAACCTTTCACTGGCAGTTTCCTGCAGTCATGAACCAAGTTCAGGAACTCGGGTTCTTTGACCCAAAGAGGGTTGAATCTGAAGGGGATGGGGCCAAGATCTTTGTGGCCCAGCATCTCAAGCAAGATGGGCTTATGGTCAGAAACACTGCATGGGAGGATATGCAATCTGAAATCTAAGCCCAGCAAAAGAAAGGAACTCTGAACCAAACATATATCAAGTCTAGTAGCAATGTGACCAGGACCTATTCTTTTGTTAGACCAGGTGTACTTACCATTTGCTGGAGGGATGTCAAGCAGATCCCAATCCTGCATGAGGTCTTCCACCCATTCCCTTGCAGGGTCCCTTACGGTTGTGCCTCCTCGCTTTTCCTCCATGCGCAAGGTGAGGTTAAGATCACCTGCAACAATGATGTTTTCCAAATTTTCTGACTCCGACAGATGTCTGATGGAGTCCCAACAGTCCCCTTTCTCCCCTATATTTGTTGGAACATAGACATTGAAAAGACTGACTGCCACCCTCGAGTCCAAAGGCTGGAGCTTCAAAAACAGCCAGTGGGTGTTGTGCAGCACGGCGACCAATCTGAACTTGAGAGGGTTCCAAAGGGAGCCCAGTCCCCCAGATGCTCCTCGTGCTAAAACTGCATGTCCGCTGCTACCTTTCCAAAAAAAATTACTGATTTGGAGAAACTCCTTGTCCTCCATTTTGGTCTCCTGAATCAGAAGAATGTCTGGAGCTTCTCTTCTTATAAGGCTTCTCTTTGCTTCTTCTTTCAATTTGCTCCCCATTCCTCTACAGTTCCAGGAGACAATCTTCATCATTTATTTTTATGATGATGGGCTCCCTTGGAACCCTTCGCTTGGTTTTTTACCATCTTCGGATTTTTGCCAAGAAGTTTCTCCAGAGTGGGCTGACTACCCTGAAGCTTGTCTTTGTAAGTTTCCTGATCTCTCTTTTCTCTAGAAGATTTGTGGCCCCTTGCAGATCTTCTGAACGATATCTGCGTATCTCCTATTTCTCCATCCTCCTCAGACTCCTCCGAGTCATGTTCCTCCTCGGAGGCTTCTGTTTGCTTATCCTTGTTTCTTGCCGTGACGCTTTCTTCATGTCTTGTTTCTGCTGAAGGCATTTTTTCTAAAGGTTGATCTTGCCTATCTTCTTCCTGAGGAGTCTCTTCAGCAGAGCTTAAGACCTCATACCTGTTTTCTTGGCTTTTTGGCGAGGGAACATTCTGGATGGAGGCAGGCTGGGGTCCATGAACCCCAGATTTCTTGTGAGATGTCTTTGGCCTCTTGACCTGGTTCCAGCCCTCTTCCTTTCCTTTCTCAGCTTCCCCTTTGTTCGGGCACCCTCTTGCAAAATGGCCATATATATGACATTTGTGACATTTGAAGGGGAGTTGCTCATAGTCCAGCACTTGCACATGCGTCCAACTGCCCACCTTTAATTTAATGGCCTCCGGAAGCCCCACCTCTAAGTCCACCTCGACACAGATTCGGGCGCAATCATACTGATCATTGTTGTTTTCTCTGTCAATGAATTTCCCCAGAGTGTCTCCAATGTGCTTGAGGGACTCCCAGTTCCAACAGTGCACTGGTAGATTGGGGAGCCGAACCCAGACAGGGACTGCCGTTGGGACATCCACAGCCGGATCGAAATCGGGGGTCCATTTGTTAAGGTAGAGGCCCTGGGGTCCCATGAAATAGGGCCCATTCCTGAAGATCAGGTCCTTATCCTCCTTGGTGTTGAACTCGAACAGAAAGAAGCCTCTACCCAGAAAATAAGAGGTGAATTTATTTTTGATTTGTTAAGAAGCTAGTAGAAGATGAAGATATGGCTGATTTGTTAATGTGAAGCTTGCTGCCTTACTTTGATTGATTTGTGACTCATTGCATCTCCTTGGAGAGACTCAAGCACTTCAGTCAAGAAGTTATCAACAATTTTCGAAACCCAAATTTTAGAAGATATTATTTTTAATACCAAAATACTATAATACTATAAAATATAGGTGCAATAAACTATTATTTTGATCAACAAGACTCTAAATAAGCATTAATTTGCATCCATTTATATAATTAGTTAAACTAAATTATATAGTTGATAATAGGATAGTAGAATATATTATAGGGTACTTTCAGAATGAAATACATTTTGTTCATTCATTGGAAAGCTTCACAAACCACTGTGATAATAGAGTTCTCAGCGCTAATACAATTATTTTGTCGATCTGTGCATATATTTCTCAATATCCCCTTCCCATATGGGAAAGGAGTGGACTAGTCACTTACCTCACAAGGTCCTTATGGAGTTGTTGTTCCAGGCCACACGTGCACACCATTTTACCAACAAGACAATTTAGTAGACAACTCGACAAGGCCTTGGAGCTGGGTGCCCCCAAATCCACACAGCCAACCATCCATCAGGAGAATTTTTCCATGCCTGGATGTTAGGAGAGCTTGCTCAAATTTGGGCTTCCCACAAGGATCATACTGTAGAGCCCTATCAGTCCCAGACACACTCCAAAGGACATCATCCACTAGTCCAAAAAAAATTTTGCGGTCATTGAGGACTCTAGCAGGGAGACCCCCCTTGATCTAATTGCTCGTCCTCACCTGTCAGCACTAGCATACCATGACTAGTTCAAACTAAAGTTCCTTTGGTCCTCAGATATCATACATATTATCTTTTTCTTGTAATTACTTTATCTCCACTCCGAGTCATGTACTTTCTTATCTTCTCTTGTTGTTCTGCTTCTAGCACAATTAAAAATCTGTTTTGATATGATTTTTAGCATCTTTATAGTCCACACTTCCACACTTCCACATTGTATTTTGGCTAGTGATGTACTCTTATAATCCCATTGACCTAACATTTTCCCCAAGGAAAACCTTGTGGGGAAACCCAAGAGATGCTTCCTCATGTTTGTGGATGGCATCCCTAGTAACCCTGTTCGCTAAAGTCATAGACTAGTGTGCCTAACCAGGAGGGTTGAACTAGGCAGATGCCCAACAACATGAAAAAAAACCAGTTGAGCTAACCCTTGGTCTTCCCATTGACATACTCCTTTGATCATTTGCTGGACATTAATAAACTTATATTATCAAACTTTGGTTTTTACAAATACTGCAACAAAAAAGGTGGTTTGACAAACAATGCAACAAATCAGAACTCATATTTTAATAATTTAGACGATAAGAGGTATTCCAAAAATCATTGACAAAGACAGCCATGCTTTTATCTAGATTTGCATTTGAAAAAATTGTCAACTTATCTGTTATATTGTCAACTTGAAATGTGAAATCCAGATATGAAAACTAGATATGAAAGTATTTCAAAAATCACCTCTTGGGTATTAAAATAAGAATGGAGCTGTACAGGATGGCATCAAGGCCAATGAGAAAAATTACAATTAATT
>CM076582.1:349348730-349689889 GCA_034641835.2 Pinus albicaulis
ACAGCGCGCAGAGTATCTATCTAAATAACAATTTGTTTATATTTAGATTTTTAATGATTTTATTTTAGTGGATATAATATTTTGAAAATAATGATGTACAATAAAATTTGGGGGAATCTTTTAGAAAAAAAAAAAAAAAAACAAACAAACAAACAAAAAAACAAAAAAAAACTAAATAATTATTGTTATTATTATTATTATTTTCTTAAATATGGAAAATTAGACCATGTGCCAATATGAGCCCCTAAAATTTCCCCGATGTATAGTAGTATAATGTTTTTTACCTAGCTACTATATTCAATTTCATTTTTTTATTCAATACCATATTATTGTTTAGATTGGGTTTGCAATTTTAAATTTATTTTTCTTGTCAAGTGAAAATGTGATGACTTCTATTTATTTTTGATATCTATCATTTTACTCTTTATTTATGAGAGTCAAATTATTTTATATATTTATATACAAATTCTACTATAGGAGTCAAATTATTTTATATATTTAAATATAAATTCTACTATAGTAAATATCATTTTCATTATATGCTTCATCATTTCTTTTCTTTCTTTCTTCTTTTTTCTTTTTTTTTTACAAGGTGTGCACATTGTGAGGTTTAACTAGTATTTTTTGTAAGCTTGGTAGTACTCCATTTTCATTCATTTTCTAATCAACATACATCCAGATTTATCAGTTTGGTGGCCCCAACCCGCCCAGGACGGGAAATCGGGTCTGTTGGGCACCTGATGGCGTGGTATGCCATCCAAAAAGATAATATCTTAAGTTTGTTATACCAGGCAAACATAGCCTGAATATTCCCACTTACATAGTCTTTAACAACTTGACTATCTACTGAACATTTGAAATGTAAAAGCTATCTGCATGTACCTATTAAGAAAAAAACAGAATTAACCAGTCATGAACTACCCAGCCTCATATGAGTCTGAGGTCGACTCCACAGGTGCCTGGTCCTGAGTCGAAGTGCCAGCCTGCTCAAATGGCTTGTCTATGCGCGGGATGTGATGCCTAATACGGTCGAGGCGTCCATCCTGTTTTATTAGTTGAAACTTAATCTTATCAAATTCAATCTTATAATTTGGGAAGTCTTGGGCTAAAGCCACTAAGCTCATTGAAATTTGTTCTAAAGCTTTGCCAATAATACTTTTCATAGAGCAGTAAAGGAACAAGGTCCATCTAAATTGCGTGAGCCTACCTCTTCTTTGGCCTGAGTTCAGAATTAGATCTCTCCACTCCTTGGTAGCCATATTTGTCTCTATCTGCCTCCCACTTTTCGACAAGCTTGTGTATCTCCTCCGTAGTATTTTCATGGTACGTTGTTGTTGCCTCATGAATTACGTCAATGACCAGCCTACACCCTCTTGGCTTGCTCTGAGGAGAGCTAGGCTGACCTTCAATTGCCTTGCCATTATCCTTTCTACCACGGTCGCGACCGGTAGGGCTCTTGGAACGACTACAAGCAGCAAGGCTCCCGCAGTGAGCCATCCCATCGTTTTGAAACAGGTGACCTATCCAGCCAATCATGCAGAGGCGTAATTCCAAATAATTTAGACATGCATAAGACCAACCATTACTATTAACAGACCAGAATTGCCTCAACGCTTTCATCTCATGAATTCGTCCCAAATATGCCCTACGCAGATCCCTCTCTCTCAGACCCTACTCTTTCTCACCCACCCATTGACTCCTATGGACGTTAGCCCCCCAAAAAATACTCCCAGTCCCAACTTCTCTTGCTTTCTAAACCTCTGGGATAACAGAGGGGTGTCGATGTATTTTACACGAGACTGCGAAGAGTTTACTCTCCCCATCTCCCTGTGCACAGAGCCCCAAAATCCTGGGTTGGAATTGGTTTTCTGTAAGACTGCTTTATCCTCCTCCCTAAAATGATCTTTGTTCCTATACACAGACAGTGTTTCCATACGCCTCCCAGGGCCTTCCTGGAGGTAACCCTTACCGGATTGACCCAAATTATATTGCATGCAAAGCCCAAACACCATTCCTAAAGCAACCCAGAGGGAGAGACCCAGCGTAAACCTATCGTTCCCCCAGACTGCAATGGAATAATTCCACTTTCCTCTGACCCACAGGGAGTTTTACCAATCCCACTTGCTCCCATGAGGCCCCCAAATTTCTTGACCAAACTTTAGACACTTAACATTAGCGTGCACAGAGTGGGAAGAACGAGGTACATACTTGAAATTTGCAGAGGAGGGTGAGCGATGGAGGTCTCCTATCCTGTGGTCGCGCCTACACTCAAAATTTCCTTCACAATAAGACCCCTATGCCTTCCTCCTCCCTGTTTTAATTCCATTGTGCGAGCCACCTTCCTGCCACCTCACTTGGCCCTACATGCAGAAGTATTGGCTACCACCCTTGCCACTCATGCAAAGGGTGGTGGGCTTCATCCTCGATGCAAGTGTCATAAATTCTGATGGGAGGGCGGATCCTCCAGGTTACACCCCGATTGGGGGGTGAGGTTTAACTAGTTAATTTTCCATAAGAAATCTAATAAAATTAATAAATGACTTAACAAAATCAATAAATAACTTAATGATGATTGAACTTGACTCCGACCAACCCATCCCAATGAAAATTTAGTGTTTAATTAGATTGTAGAGTTTCAGTTCAATACAAAGTTTTTAAAGTTTCATGTTTTTAAAATTCTAATATTATAGTAAGAAGATAATATGGTGAGGCAGTCACTAGTATCACTTATTATAATGTTTTTGACGATCTTATTACTCATTGTCATTGCTAACAACTCGATCGAGTCACTCATTGTTTGATGGGGTGTTTCATAGAAGTCATCAGAGGTTTCCACGAATCATATTGGGGTTGTAGCACAACTATGTCCATTTCACACAACTCTTGAAGGGAAAGCGTCCATATTGCACTACAATCTCCCAAAGTAAGTTGCCATGCTAATGTTCCCTTTCACGAATGCTTTTCTTCTACATCATTGAGTGCGAACCTATATGGCCCATTGATCATTGTAAATGACCATCAGATCTTTCTCAGTTGTCCAAGCCCATTGATCCAATGACTAGGACATTGATTACATTTCCATCATGCCCAAGAACATATTATGAATCCCCGTTGTAAGAGGAAATTATTTCGTTTAGGGTTAGGATAGTGCATCTCCATAATTCTCAACTTGTTCAGTGAATTGTTGATGTATCTTGTCAATTGTTTAGCGATTTGAATTTTTTATGTGTAGTGTCAATTGTTTGGTGATTTTATGATTTGGTATATCATATTTGTGTTAATTTGTGTTGTTGTAGCTTGAATTACAGGACTTCTGAATGTATTGCAGAGTTACGAGTCAGGTATTTCATTTCATTTCATTTTAATGTATTGCGGAGTTACGAGTTTAATCATGTAGAAGTCCTGTTAGCAGATGTTTTAAGTTTCTGTTTCTATGAATGTGCAATGCAAATTCATTACAGTTCAATACATGTGCAAAATAGCAGAGCGAGGACCTCTGGTGATGGTTTTTTTTGGGTCCAAATAGTTTTATAAAATTTACACACCACCACCAATGTACTCCACTGAGGCAATTATCACATCCCCTTGAGGCAATTTATAGGTTTGTTTATTCTTTGTACCAAAATGATGTTTTATTTCATAAATATAAATATCATCGGCTCAAAAAGAAACATAACACCTCTTTGTTTTTGTTTGTTTTTTCCAGCTTCTGCACTTAGTTATGTGATGAAGATGGAATCTCTATCTTACTGTACCTTTCCTTCTATTTATGAATCCCTATATTACGACATAAAGGAATGGAATGGAATCTCTATCTAGTTTCATTACTTACTTTTCTGAGAAGGTATTCTCCTGCATGTGTGTTTGGATACAAACTTCGTTTATTCTGTGCTTTCCAAGCTCAGTTCGCTCTCATTGCAAGAAAATGAAAAGCGTTTGAAAAAGTTGCATGCATACATACACATATGGGTTGATTGAGCTTCCAGATAAAGACTAGACCCTTGACCTATGCTTGATTGTCGTATACACTCCACTGTTGGATGCAGAAACCAATGCAACATTCCAATACTTTAAATGACATTGATCCTCTCCTATTAGTCGAGCGGTCTTACGGCCATGGAAATAGTTCACAATCAAAAAATGAATTGAACCCTGGGTTCGCTTTCATTATCAAAAATTTGAGGAAGATTCGAGGAAGCCTTCCCAATATAGTTAATATTATTTTTCGTTCAGTTAATCGACTTAAATCAAGAATCAGTTTACAATTGAAGCAATGAGATCTACGGTTAGAAAATTCTGAATCGTCTAATATTTGATCTGACAATCTGGACTAGTGTAGAGTGGCAGCTCGAGGATGTTTCATTTTTTTATTTTTTTTAATAATGTTTTATTTTTTTAACTATTTCTAATCTGATGGTAGACCATTGTTCAATCGTCTAACAATGGATCTGACGGTCAACAATAGTTCATAGTGGCAACTGAGGAGCTATTTTCAAAGAGGAACGCCTTACAATGTAAATATAAATTCAACATATTAATCCTACATGTAAAAATGTTGACAAGCTTTCTTACATTACACCTATACTTGGTTGTAGAGCGCTTGGCACAATTAACTAACTTTAACAATTATATTATATAATTTTTATTATTTATATTTTCATAGTTTTTATTTTTTGGGAATATTTAATAATTCTATTAATTATTAACTTTAGCCTTCTTATTAACTTTGCTAATTAAGAATTTAAACTTTTGTTAAGTTTATGACTAATATTAGTCATTACCTCTTAGTATATTTATATTTTCTTATTTCTAGAATTTTTGTTAATAATTTCACTTTGACTTATTAATTTTTTATTTTTCTTTTATTTGTCATCTATTTATATTGATAGGATTTCTCAACATTGTTTTGATGATGAACCACACTTGCTAGCTCAAGCCGTCAACTCAATAATAATTTGTGATAGATTTAGAATAACCAAATCATAAAAAACAATTACCAACTTTTTCTTGCCTTACTATGCTTAGTTATCTTACATACCACTCTATTCATCTCATCCTTTAAAAATCAATTGTAAAAATAAATGATGATGATGATTAACATCCATTAAGACCAATGCGGCCTATCAGACCTCAAAAGAAGAAAAAGAAAAAGAATCTAACTGTGATTCTTCAAAATCTTGTTTCTATAATCAAAGAGAAGGGAAAGAAGTGCTTCAAGATCGATATAGATGGGTTGGCTTAATAAGTCAAGAAGATTGGAAGTGTGGCAAATGTTATGGAATTGAGAGCGGATGTGAGTAAGAGTCAGGTAGTCTAAAAGGAAGTGCTTTTCATCTTCCACCTTCATAGTATCGCAAATATGACAGATTATATCGTTCTAGGGAGTTATGGGAATAGACCATCGCCCGTTTTCTCTTCGAAGCTCATGAGAATTAGTTCTTATCCTAGCGATGTTCATTTTTTTCTTATTGCCGGTCAACACAGAGAGATAATTTTGGTTATCAAGGGTGGGGTTGATCACCTCCTTATAGTATCTTAACTTCATTTTACCCTCCAACTCCTTATCCTCCCATAACTTGTCCTTAAAATAGGAAGTGATAGTAACTTTGGCACTATCTTTGCTTCCCATACTAATCTCCTCCTTAATTCCCTAATGGTTGAGCCAAGAATGGGCATCCTTATGTCATCCACGCTTGAGGCGAAGGTGGGGGTTTTGACTAAAGTTAGAAGCAATTTTTGGGAGTGTCTTGAATTCCATGTTGTAAAGCTTCTTCTTATACATCAGATATCTAAACATCGTCGTACTTTCAATGGGGGACATACCAACTTCGATCAAGAGGATAAGATAGGGAGTATTTCCCTTGATATTTAGGTTGTAGGTTATGAATTGTTTTTGAATCATCTCAATCTTCCTCCATGACTCTCTAGATATACTGCAACCCCAAACTTCACATATGTATAAGGCAATCAGAGTGATGAGAGTCTCAAAGAGGAACCTCTTTTTACTCCAAATGCAAAGATCGACCGACTTACAATTGTTTTCAACCTCATAATAAGTTTTGTAGCCTCGAATAATTTTTTTCTCGATGGTATAATTCGAGTTGAGTTGATGAGGAAAGTCAATACCCAAATATTTATAAGAAGAGACCTACTCTAACCCCTGGTTATTATAAATGAAACTACCATGGGTGATCTTTTTGGATTTAATGATCATGACTTTAGTCTTGTCAGTATTAACTGTCATACCCATCTTGGAGCAAAAAACTAACATAAATAACCTAAAAACCATGGATGACTTTACATACATCCATTATTTTCAATGAACCACCATTACTCCCTCTCAACAACACTACACCCTTTGTCCATATAAGTTAATGCCTATTAACACAATATTGACATCCATTCAATGCAATCAATAACATCCCAACTTCATACAATTATATATATATATATATATATATATATATATATATATATATATATATATATATATATAAACTCACCCATGAACCTTGGACTTTTGGATAGGACATGGATTCATACATATGTTTAATTGTTACTCGTCCATGGACCTTTGGATAGGACATAAATCCATACACATCTTTAATTGTTTATATATATATATATATATATATATATATATATATATATATATATATATATATATATATATATATATATATAAGTAAATATTAAAATAAATAAATATTTATGTATATATTATTTAATTAAACAATAAAAGATGTGTATGGATTTATGTCCTATCCAAAAGTCCATGGACTAGTAACAATTAAAGATATGTATGGATTTATGTCCTATCCAAAAGTCCAAGGTCCATGGGTGAGTTACAATTTAGAAATAATAAAACTCTAAAATTATTAAAAGAATATAATATATAATTAGAATTTTATGGAATATTATATTTTTTTATTCATTTATAATGAATTAATAGAAAAACATCTTATTTTGATTACAAAATAAAAAATATATTCTCTTCCTAATAAGAACTAATGAAAATGAGTGATTAATAATAAAAAAATCAACATTTTAATATGCACAAATGTTTTCTTATTTATTTATTTAAATTTATTTTCACACACACACACACAAACATATATATATATATATATATATATATATATATATATATATATATACTTTGTAAGTTATTGGTGCTTCTTTCCATTAATCAATATACGTTACATGATCAAACCATGTATTCCAAATGATCTCAACCTGGCTAATGGGAAACCAGGTTTGTTGACCATCTGGCTGCTGAGTAAACAATCTAAAATTTATAAGTCTGCAAGAGTTTCAAAATAACCAAAAGAAATTCATCATCATCAAACTATCTATCACTACATAAGCTATTAGTCGAGTCTTTCAACATAAAATATAATAGACTACTAATTAGATGATTCAATAGGAGTTGGGTCCTTTGCGCTCGAGCCTAGTGGGACTAAAGGTGAAATACATGGAATGTGCCTCACAGTTATGAACATCCTACTATCCAACTAGAGCATATGAAATCATAGATGCTACTGATCACTGTTGATTCATGTCACACAGTCAAGAATATTTGGTTGATCTCGCTGCCCATCATGCATAATTCTTGCCAACAAAGTTTTGATTTCACAATATACAAATAGGCTTATGGACATGTAGAGTACATCTCCCTCTGGTGTGGCCGAGAGCTGGGATTAAATCACTAAATTCATTAATGAGCTCTGTATCAGACAACCCCCCCTTATGGCCAACATATTATTCCCAACCCTTGATCACGTTACAAGTTGTGGCAAAATTTGTCTCTTTGTATTTGATTGCTACCTCTCTACCCTGTGTTCGACCACAACCCCCAGACCCACGACCATTTTTGGCACCACAACCATGACTCCGACGTGAGTATGGCCTTTCCATGATCTCCAACTGGTATCCCTGGATCTTTAACCAATTGACTGAGCTTCTTTGCCTGATGCGACTGCAACTAAATGGGGTCTGGCCCGTTGACAAAGTGCATGAGTCTATGTCTCTTAGGGAGTGTAAATCTCTACTACTGAGTCATGCGAGCCCTGTTAACATTAGATAACAGTAACCATGAACTTTAATTTTAAGCTTAACACTCTTGAAATTCTCCCGAAACGAGGGGCGTCTCATACCACACATGACCATCCACCATATCATTTAATAAGATAAAGAGTTACACAATTGAGGTTGTATAGTACTAAAATGCAACACCCCACTACCAACAATAACAATAATCTCCTTTCCTTAGGGCATATGGAACACTGTGAGCTGAATATTAATTAAAACGAAAATAACCCATGAAATTCGTTGCTTCCCCAGGATTGGGACACCCTCAGGTTGGGAAAAAAACAAGGTAACAAGTATGGGACTACTAGGCTCGAATAACTAGTAACAATAATCAACAAAAACAACACCAGTAACTGTGGTAAGCTTCAAATTCACATTGTGCAGGCTACGAAAACAATTTTCTAGGACAAAAAGAGTACAAACATAGTGATAGACCCCTCCTGCCCATCCCCAACTTATCACGGAGAGGAATTCACGCATATAAAGGTTGGATCCCATACTATTCCAAGCATTATGCCAAATAAATAAGCTTTTCAACAAGCACAAAATCATACCAAGAGTAAGATCCAATTTCCGAAAGGCTTCAAATAGGGATTAACTACCAAGGGTTATAGAAAAATTGTAAGGAACACACCCACAAAAGAGTAAGAATGCGCTGAACCACAACTCTGCTGCCCCTTCCGCGTTGGTAAACCTCTGCATGCAACTTCTCTTTTTCCTCCTCACTGACCTGCCAGACTGTTGGGCCAACCTCGAAGACGCCTTCTAGTCCAAATTGGAAATTGCTGATTTGGGACTATACCAGTAGCTGTTCCTTACCATACTCAAAACTATAATAAACACCATCTTCCAAACTTGACAACTCCACATGCATTAGCATGGAGGGGGTGGCTCCATTCAATTCTCCTCATCATGACTACTACGACGATGGCTCAGATCCCACTGGATCCCTTAGGCCTCTTCTCACCCCCATGAGGGAATCAAAGTTTATACATTAATATAACTTCATTATAAAGATTTATTTTGAATGATTGCCATTCTCAATTTCTTCTTGTAGGATTTAAATTAATGAAAAAATAAAAATCAAACCTCATAAAATCAACTTATTTATACTTCATAATTACCAATTTAATATTAGATCTTCACAAATTACTAATACCATAAAAAAACATAACACTAACATACTATATAATAGTATAATGAAAATTAATCTCGAAAGTTAGCTCAATTGATCGAGTCCTCATTATTAAAGCATCTTTACTATTAAAAAGTTACAAGTATAATTTTTTAAACATCATTGAAGTCAAAGTCAAGATTCATGATTGAGCCCCCAAAAATGATTCCTTCATATAAATTCAAATAAAACTACATAGTATAAAGATCACCAATTTCCAAAATTCATGAACCAAATAAAGAAAAAAGAAATATAATAAAAATTATGAAACACAATGTATCCACCAACAATGTACGAAAGAACCACAAAAGAACCGTTATCCTCGTCTTCATTCCAACTTTTTATTTTTATGGGGCAAAATTATGTGAACTTGTATGTTCAATTATGGATAAATGTAGAGCATTGGTACTTACATTGTTACTCAAGATTAGTAAAGGATTCCATTCAATATAAAAGGGGTGAGGTTCGAAGGGCAATCCGTTTTTTATTTATGCTAAAGAGCGGACCTTCGTGCTTCGCATCATTTTCAATGATTGATTAGCCTGAAATCACCCCATAAATGCTTATCGATTTAACCGGGACAGAATTAACTTCACAGTATTACACACTTTTGTTTGCTGTGTATTGAATTTGTGCTTTTCACAACAGTCCAGGACCAAATTCCATGGCTAAAGGTCGCAAGATGGGATTCGACCTTTCGATCCCGCTGCTCCTGCTCTTGGTGCTTTGTCAGCGCTGTTTAAGCGATGAAATCAGCAACGATGATAGCTTAGCGCCAAAGTCTCCTGGCTGCAAAAACTTATTTCAACTGGTATGAATAGCATTTGTTCATAAGTAACGCAACGTTTAAATTTCCGATCCCGCAGCTGAAAATTTGGGATAATTTCCTCTCATTTTGTAAAAAAATATACATTTCCAGTTTTGGTACATTAACATTGAAATTCAACCGTGTAGTTTTGGGAATTTCCCAATACAGGGTTGAATCAGATGAGTTTATTTGCTTTGGATTAATCACCATTTTGGCTTCTTGTACTTTTATAGCCTCATACATCTAATATGGTCATTTGTGGACTTCTTTTAGGATCATAGACAACTAAGCCGTTGCTTAAAACATTTTGCAAACATTTAGGTCATATGTGTTACGGCAATAAAAATTTTGTTCCACAATCATTTGAGGTACAAAACCAAATTATCATGTTAGCCATTTTTATGTACAAACCCTAAGGGAGATCGCTTTTGGGAATACCATTTTCACACAATTCAAGTTTACTGGCGCTTGCCATGTCACATTTTCCGAGCCTACTGGCGCAAGTCATGGTTCTAATTTAATACAGTACCTACCGGTATTCCATGAAGGGTTAACCGCCCTAAAACATTCAAACTTTGCGATAAGATGCTGTGACAACGGGATAACTGTTCTATCATAGGTAGGGGAACTGTCCCTGGATTGGAACCCTGGTAGGTGGTATAAGTTATAACAAGCTATAATCCGCACCATAGAACCAACACCCCATCGGCCATAATAAGGATATTGTATTTACTTTTCTCTTTTTTTAACCCTACTACAAAATCTATAGTGGCTGTAAGAAAAACCTATGCATTTTTATTCTGAAGCCCGTTTTTAAACGCTATTTGCAGTTCTCTCATTCCTGGATCATTCCCCCGATTTCTTTGGTCCTTCTATACCTTACAGCTGTATACCACGAATTCAGAAAAGGCTATACATGGGTTACATAGCTATCGCTATAGAGAAATGCAAGGTTGGCCGGTTAAAACTTAATACTAGTTTGAAAAGATAACCATAATTAGCATTTTTTCCTTAATTAATTTAATTTTATGTAACCTTGGTTTTTAGGGTAACCTTTGTCAGAGTTGGGTTGGTGGTTAAAGCTTAACGGGACTCTATCTGAGAACATGTTTGTTTCTGTATTATTCACAAGCTGTTAAAAGTTAAGCATTTAGGTATGCAGTAGAGGTAAAATTACAATTTCATGAGACAAAACACACAAGGAACAGAGTATTTCCTGGAATGATAATCTTTCACTAATTTTAAAATTCTCATTAACTGGAAAACTGACTATACAGACTCCAGAGTGTTTTAAGTTTCTACAGTTTTGCAACTTACATATTACAAATTTACAATAAGTGCATAACAGATATATACATGACACATGTAAATGATGGCTACAAAATCATTCTTGTAATTGAAATAGACAAGGGAAGGCTATCTAGTTTGAACATTTCATGTAGCTGAGGGATGGCCTTATATAACCCCAAACATATTTGGAAGCACTGGATGCATATCCTCAGGATTCCTTTTGGCCAAGTTAATAAGTGTTCACATTGCCTCCATATTAAGATAAATAATGACATTGTAAGATCAGAGAGGCTAATGTCCATTTGTCATCTGTACGAGTGCCCTCAGTCTAGGTTTCTCTCAAGAGGATATTTTCAGGTAGTGTATCCAGCCCTTCTCCTACTATAGCATGGAGCTGCTTTGTATTACATCTTCGTGCTGCCATTGATTATAATGTCGTTGGTCCTCAATTCAAGATGAGTCAACCCTTACACGGACTGACCATTAATACTTTTCATTGGAGATGACATGTACTGGATGGGGCTGTTCCTTGTGTAATGGCTCATGCAATTAATGGATGCCACTCACGTTGGTTGGGTGGCATCCCTTTAGCAAATGGACAGGTTGTTTTATTACGTGGATGGGCCATTCTATCCTATTTATTGGTCAAACTTCAAGTGATTCTTTCCCATGTATTAGAATCTCATGTCTTGGTAAGATGATGTCATGGTGAGGCTTTCAAGCATATTATATAAGCCTATAAATGAATTGCTTTTGATTATGAAGGTTGAGCTTACAATAAGTTGATGGATTTTGCTTGTGTTATGGAGGGTGTCGTACAGCACCCTATGGTGGATATTTTTATGTGAAGCTGCCTTTGTATCTTGCCATCCCTTCTCTTCATGCTGTCTGGCAAATTGATCCACATTATTCTATTGAGATCTCCTTGCTCATATTTTGAAAGATTGATAATTATGAAGGAGTTGTCTACGACTCTACATGGATCGAAATTTAAATGAAGGAGTTATCATCCTGCTTATGGAGGTTGTTACATTTTTGTGCTATTTTTGGAAGATTTTCATAACCAACTCCATTATTATATTATTGTTGAATGGTTTCATGGAGTTAGTTAAGATGAGAACATTATTATATTGTTTTCCTTGGGGGAGGATGATTATTTTATTATTTCTTCTAGGAGATGAAAGTGGGTCCCAACAGAACTAATGGATCTAGGAAAACACTTTTTTATATGTGGTTGGATTTGGGGATTTTTTCCCTTTGAGCTTTGTTGAATATCTTGAATGCAATGGAAAGCTAGACACTTCTACTATTGTGGCATATGTGCTTGGGTTCATTTGCTGGATACGAATGTCTGGAAATTACTTGCATCAAATGTATGTGGAAGGGCTGAAATATAGATAAGGATTATTCCTTATAAAAAATATGTACCTTTATTTAGAAGAGTTGACGCATGGTTCATTTCCCTCTAAGCCTTTGTGTCTTTTTGTTGGAACTTGTTCATGTGCACCCTTCTTCTTAATTTGAGCTAGCTACATATTTACACATCCTTCAATAAAAACACTCTCTTACATGTTTGGAATATCTGCTTGGGTATGCACAATTAATTTTCTGCACTTAGTGGACAGCAACAATGACTTGTTTATAGGTTCTTAATTTGGGCGACGTTCACTCTTGATCTCTCAGTTATTGACATTAGTAATTTATTCTTTACTCTACTTGCCCAATGTACTTGACACTAGTCTTGATCCTCCCATCTTCTCTTTTGACAATCTATACTGTGACACTTGTTTTGTTAAAGCTACTCTTCATTTTCACCTTGGGCTCTTATTGCCTAGGCTTGAGCAGTCCTACCTTAAGGAGGGCCCCCTTGAGCCAGACGAGAGGCAGCCTAAAGTGTAAAGAGGGTTGATGTGGTGACATTGGTCTCCCTCTTAGTTGCTGATAGGCTAGTACCAATTTTTTGGACCTAAATCTAAAGGTGATAGTTTGTGAGGTAACAGTTAGTTCATATAATCAAAGGAAAAGCTGTAAGTCAGGCTTCAAGAAGTAGATCACTACTACAAACCATAATTAATGTTGTTCAGCTTCATATGATAGATTACAGGCAGAACAGACCTTCGAAGTCAGATTTCAGCTTTAAATGCATTACACTATATCTAAAATCATGATTGCCACTGTCAGAAACTCAGAAGTTAACTTCTGCCACTTGCTTGTCTTGAGTGTCATAATTGGAGGTGTCTTCTTCCATATAAGATAGCATTTTTCTTACAATTTTAGTGGATCTGGTGTCCTCCAACTAGTCATTGAAGATAAAAATAGATCCTCAATTTTTTCTAAATGGACTATCTTACCATAGACTAGCTTTAAGAGTTTTTTAGCTTCTCTTGAGCATTCACAGTTTTATAATTAACTGCTTTTAAAGCACATAAACCACTTCTATTTTTGTAGAATTTTCTACTGCTACGAAATGGACATTAAATGTTCTATAACATTCTTCCATGCAGGAACTTGATGTTGTTATAGTTCAGGATATTTTATTTATCCATGGTGGTTATGTGTAGTCCATAGGTCTGGTAAGTATATAGTATTTAAATCATTTGGCCATAGAGCATTGTCGGCATTCAACTGTAAGACACTGTTTCTGTTTGTAATATTGAAATTTCAGCGTTATTTGGGTGTGTGTCTTTTCCAAATCATTTGTATTTAGAACGTGTGCCTTTTCCAAATCAGTTGTATTTAGAACATCTCTCACATCTACTGAAGTGTGGGCTTGGTTGTCTTTCATTGGATGGCCTTTGGATATTGTATATGGTGTTGCTCTTGCCTCTTATTTTTAAGCTATACCTTTGGGGTATGATTAGTCCTTTTTTCCTGGTAGTTAGTATCTTATGTGGGATAAATGGAGAAGTTGATGCCATAGCTAATGATTTCTACCTGTTTATTGGGAATGCTTCATTCAGGTTAAAGTGAAGAACTGGATAGATGGCGTAGAAGGAACAAGCATGGTCGGAGCAAGTGCCAGATTTGGCACTCCTGTACCGACAAATGAAGATGAAGCTCATCGGATGACCCTTGTTGAGACAAATCCACTAAATTGCTGCGAAAACTCTTCTACACAGGTTTGTTGACATTCTTTTGTTACATATTGCTGCCATACTAAGGTGTTTCCTCCCATGCTAAATTTTTGGTGTTGGTTTCTTTAAAGCTGATTTCTGAATATACAGTAAATACAAAAAATTGTTAAATAGTGTTGTCTCCTTTGATAGAAACAGCAGTGAATGTGAGGCAAACACCTTTTACCAGACTTAACTCAATTAAGAAAAGAAGGATAGAAAAATGGAAAAATCACTTCCATAGAAGTTCTACTCAAAGTGGCTGCTTGCAGCAAGTCATATCATGCAAAAATGACATCCTCTACATTCTGATGAATTTGGAAATGTGAAAACAGGAAGACAGTAGCAATGGTAGGGATGAAATGAAATATAATGTTAAATATCAATCATTCTCCAAAATAGGTCAATAAGACTCAAATATACAGCAAGTAATAATAGAAAAATAAAGATTGCCTCTGCATCTCTTCCTTAAAAGGGAAAGATAATGATATGTTAACAAACAGAAGCAGTGTTACATCAAGGATGGTTAAACCCTTGACATTGAAGTACAGCTTTGAAGAGGAGAAGAAAGAGAGCAACTTGCAAGTGATGCCATGAATTAGAGAGCAGGTTAGCTAAACCATTAGCAAAGAAACTAAATACCAAAATGGTATCTAGTTGTAAATTTATGTAGATGTTCTATGCTTGATGCAACTTCACTTTCTCTTCAATACTAGACAACAATCACATAAATCATTAAGTAAAATGCTGATATAACATACCAGTGGATCAACAGAAGACAAGCCAGAAAAATATATACTTGTTGGTGCATTACGGTGATCAGCAGGATGCTTCAACCAGCAAAGTCTCCTTGGTCAGCCAGCCCAGCATGTGTCACAACAACCCTCAAAACAGCCAAATGGTTAACTCAAAGTCAACCCTAGAAAAGTCAACACTGTTCAAACCTGCGGTGGAAACCCTAGCTTCAGCACAAATATCTTCGTCCTTCTTTCCCATGTGTGAACAGAAAACTGTCTCCAAGGAGCTCGAACCAATTAGAAGAGGAGAGAGAATGTGTGAGGATGAGATGAGTGAAATGTCCTCCAACGTTGACTCTATTTATATCAATCACTGAGGGTCTGTGACACATTTGCTGGGGGTGTAAAACCTTAAGGACGACTTGCACATATTTTGAAAGTATTAAAAATAAATTCAAAATAAATGTTCTGCTCATCTGATCAAGATGATCTTTACATCAATCTTGCACCTCTCCGAAAGAGGAACCCAATAAAAATATTGGTGTCTTCATCTGAGCATCACAACATGGAGTTTGGACCTAGTTGTCCAATTTAACACTCCCTCTCAACTAGGGAGAAGTCCATCCACCTGTGCAATCAAACATCGTGCGTCATCCCGCTGTAACTTGCTTTGTTGGCCTCTTTATTTCAGAACAGAAGTGGGCAAGTCACAAAGACATCATTCCTGGTTGACAGATTCAGCCCAGAGGTCTGAAACCTCTGTAGGACTCACAAAGAGTCTTATACCAACCCAAAGTTGGTTTACCTGACCTGAAGTCAGTTGGAGGTTCGAAACCTCACATGGACTCAAAGAGTCAC
Source organism: Pinus albicaulis (assembly GCA_034641835.2). NCBI lineage: Eukaryota > Viridiplantae > Streptophyta > Pinopsida > Pinales > Pinaceae > Pinus > Pinus albicaulis. Next base: position 349,364,802 of record CM076582.1, read on the forward strand.
ATACCAACCCGAAGTTGGTTTATCTGACCCGAAGTCAGTTGGAGGTCCGAAACCTCACATGGACTCAAAGAGTCACATACCAACTTGAAGTTGGTTTATCTGACCCGAGGTCAGTTGGAGGTCCGAAACTTCACTAGACTTGATCCTAGATCAAGTGGTTGGACACGTGTCATCGTAGATAGAGAGTACGACAATCTATGATGCACCCATTAGTCTTTGCTACTAGTCTCTAGCTTTTCCCACCTCATTGGCCAAATGAGAGGTACTTCCCATGATTCCGGAACTCAATGGGTAGGATGCATGCGGGGCACAGATCATGAGAGGCGAACCGACTCAATCATCATAACAGTGGGGCAGAAGCAACACAAGGTTCGACAAGCCTAGCCCCGTGTGTGCTTATAGCTCCGAGAAGCTATTTCCAAAGCCCCCAAGAGCTCCAAGAGCTCATCGTCCAACAAGACCCTCAGAATAGGGTAGTTCCACGATTCCAAGATTTTCACGAAAGGTTAGGAACATGACCTTCCCCAAGGGCATTGTGATAATATTCGCGACCTGCTCATCAGTTCCTATTGATCGAGCCTTATGGCGCCTCGCTGTACCATATCCCAGATAAAGTGGTACTAGCCATCAACATGCTTGGATCGTTCGTGGAACATGGGATTCTATGACAAACGAATTCCCCTCTGGTTATCACAAAGGATAACGATGGCATCTAGCACATGCTCGAACAACTCACTGAAGAGCTTTCGCAACCAAGTGACTTCACAACAGACCATACATGCTGAAATGTATTCCTACTTCGGCAGGCTCTGCTATGGCTACGGCCAGATGTACATTAGCCCGTTTATTCTACGTGTGAAGCAACATCCAGATAAAAGCCTTACACCCAATTACACGCTGCTCCACCTGCAGACGTATATCAAGGAGTGTCATGCTCCCGACAGTGTATCTCAGCCCATGGTCTATCGTGCCACATAGATATCTCAAGAGTTTCATGGCACCAACTCAGTGAATGTTATGATCAACCATGTGTTGACTCAGAGTGTTCACTGCACAAAACATATGTCCGGACAGGAGTTCACTAAGAATGTCAGGGTCCCTACAAGTTGTCGATACTCGGTAGGATTTTCTAGCACGGGCCCAACCACGTTTCCACTCAACTTCTTAAAGTTGAGCTCCATCAGTGTCGACACGAACTTATAGTTCACCATACCAAATCTTTCCGGAAGCTTCATAATGTATTTTCGTTGAGAAAGGAAAATCTCGCCAAGGTCTCTGCCAGGCTTCCAAGCCTAGGAAATAGTGCATCAGTCCTAGGTCCTTCTATCTCAACTCAAAGAAAGCGAGCTCCTCAGACCGGGATAAATGAGAGGGACAACACCGGTAGGGAAGAGGTCATCCACATACAGCACTAGAATGAGAGGCTTCTCTATCAACCTTGAAGTAAAGGTTTGGATCAACATTACTACGAGTGAAGCCCAACTTCATTAGGTAGCTATCTATCCTCTCGTACCAAGCTCTGGGTGCTTGCTTCAACCCATAGAGGGCTTTCTTCAACCTGCAGACATGGGTGTCTCGATCCTGGACTTCGAACCCCAGAGGTTGCTCCACATATACCTCTTCCTTTATCGCACCATGCAGAAATGCGGTCTTCACATCCATCTGATGAAGACTCCATCCTTGCGTAGCAGCAAGGGCTATAATAGATCGAATGGTGGTGTATCGGGCCATAGGTGCAAATATGTCATCATAATCTATGCCTTCCTTTTGAGAGAAGCCACGGGCAACGAATCTTGCCTTGAACTTTTCAGCACTTCCATCAGATCCATGCTTGATCTTGTAGAGCCATTTCAAGGTGACAACTGCTTTGTCCTCCGATCTTGGAACCACATCCCAGACATCATTCTTCATTATGGACTCATACTCTTCATGCATAGCATCCTTCCAGACTTGATGCTTTACGGCTTCCTCAAAAGATCCAGGCTCAGATTGTACAATAGTACTCATGGCTGCTAGATACCCATGGTATCTACTACTAAGTTACCGAATGTCCCTTGTAAATACAGTCCCTTGGCATCCCTTAGAGGTCCCTGGAGGCCATGATGGCCTTCCAAGGAAGGAGGGACTGACTGGGAGCACTGTCCTTCAAATATCAAGCATCGTCTCTGTCCTTCTGGCCCTGATTTCCTGTGCCTCGTCTATGATTTTCCTCATTCCCAAGATTGACCATTTCCTCAGAAGGCCTCGTCAAAAGGTGATATTGTGGGTATATCTCCACTTCCCTTGAAGACTGCACATAGATTTTATAGGCTTTGTTGTTAATTAGCAGTCACAAATATTGTAGCCTCCCTCTTGATGCTAGCTTGCTCAGTGCATCTTCACCAGTTTCTTCCTGAAGGTACAAAACCACATGAAAGTCTCATCCTTCTTCTTTAAGAATTATATCCAGGTTTTGTGAGAGAAGTCATCTATGAAGGTCATATAATAAGAGCATCCTCCCAAGGATGTCATGGGTAGCATACCAGATAGATCAAAATGGATCAATTGCAAGACAGGAGATGTTTTTATGACACTTGAGGGGAAATATCCCCTTCTATTCTTTCCTTTGGCACAACCTTTACATACACCTTCATGATTATTTGAAAACTCGGGCATCCCTGTCACCACCTTCCTTGCCTATGAAGGGCCTTCTGTAGTGAAGGTGTCCAAATCTTTCAAGGCCATAGTTCACGCTCTGAGGTATCACATGTCATCGCTCCCTAAAGGAATTCTCCAACTCAAGTAGTGCAAAATAACTCTAAACCTAATCGTGATAGCTTCCTGAAGCTCTTGAAGCTCTCTTCCACATGCGCACCTTCCATCAAGACGCCACATTGAAACCTTTGTCTTCCATGGCCGATATAAACACACAAGTTTCTTCTTCAAATTTGGTACATAGAGTACATCCCGCAAGCGCAGGACTTGACCTTGAGACAAGTGGAGGGCCTAAGTAAATGCCTCCCCTGCCCCTTTCACTTGATATGTGGCATTATCTCCAAGGATAATTTCCAGATTAGCATCCTTCTCAACCATATCAGAGAGTGCTTCCTTGAACCCAGTGATGTGCCTTGAGGCACCACTATCTATCAACCAGACATCCATAGTGTTGGGTGGAGATGCAGTAGAGAGGGTAGATACAAGAATGAATTCATTTCTTTTATCAACAACATTTGATTCCTCATACTTGGAATTTCTCGACCTTTTGAAAGGTTTCTCATTTTCGCCAGAGGGAGCCTTCCTCTTTCCCTTGAACTTGTTGTTCCTTTGATTTCCATTCCTCCTGTTGTTGTTGTTGTCATCATCATCGGGAGAATCCTTCTTGAAAGGACATTCTCTAGCATAGTGACCTGGCCTATGACAAGTGAAACACTTGCCCTTCTTTCCTTGGGCCCCTGCTTTTCCTTTGTTCTTTGGACCACCAAAGTTCTTTCTAGAATGAGCAGCGTAGGCAACATTTCCTTCATTTCCATACTCCTTCATTCTTGTCTCTTCTTGAACACATCTCGATAGTACTTCGTCAAAGTCAGGTATCACATTATTATTTAGAATGGTAGTGTTGAACACATGCCATTCGGATGGGAGCCCTCCAAGTGCGGTGAGTACCATCTCTCGATCAGCTTCAGAAAATATGATTGAATAGACTCATCCCGACCTTTCTTCAGATTCTTCAATTGATTGTTGAGGAATAGTAATTGATTCACATTGTTTGCCTTGAACATGAGGACCAACTTATCATATATCTCTTTGGATGTGCCTAGCTCAGAGATGTAGGCCACCAGACTCTTATGTATGGATTCCCTGATCATCAGTTTTGCTTTGATCTCCCTCTTCTTGTACTTTGTTTTGGCAGCAACAGTAGCAGTGGATGGAGGTTCTTGGATTTTACCAATGTTTTGAACATCGACATCGGGATAAAATCGGCAAGGGTACGAAAAACCAAAAAATCGTAAAAGTCAGAAAAATATCGGTAAAAAATCGGCAAACATCGGTAAAATTAAGATACTATAAAAATATATTTAAAAATCGGCAAACATCGGCTAGGCCAAAAAATCGTGATTTCGAGATAAAATCGAGATGTTATCAAGATGTTTGCAACACTGGATTTTACCCTGCACATAGTCCATGACATCTTGGTCTTCCAATTTAAGATCCAATATCATCTTCCAAGCATGGAAGTCATCCTTCCTAGTCAATTTGTCATCCTCCTTGAAGCCATAGTTTGTGGAACCCATTTTCTTCTTCGGTGATTGCAACAAATTAGGACTTTGTCTTCACCTCAGCTTTGAAACCATGTAAATTTATGTAGATGTTCTATGCTTGATGCAACTTTACTTTCTCTTCAATACTAGACAACAATCACATAAATCATTAAGTAAAATGTTGATAGAACATACCAGTGTATCAATGGAAGACAAGCCAGAAAAATATATATTTGTTGGTGCGTTACGGCGATCAGCAGGATGCTTCAACCAACAAAGTCTCCTTGGTCTGCCAGCCCAACATGTGTCACAACAACCCTCAAAACAACCAAACGGTCAACTCAAAGTCAACCCCAGAAAAGTCAATGCTGCATAGAAAAGTCAACGCAAAACAACATAAAGTAAAAGTCAACGTAACTCGGTCTATGGTCAAACTTTGACCTCGGTTCTTGTGCCAAAATGTACGGACTTCAGAAATCGAAGTCTATGCCAAAATTTAGCTCCTTCATGCATTGACCAAAGTCAACGCTGGTCAAACCTGTGGTGGAAACCCTAGCTGCAACGGAAATATCTTCGTCCTTCTTTCCCACGTGTGAACAGAAAACTGCTTCCAAGGAGATCGAACCAATCAGAAGAGGAGAGAGAATGTGTGAGGATGAGATGAGTGAAATGTCCTCCAACGTTGACTCTATTTATATCAATCACTGAGGGTGTGTGACACATTTGCTGGGGGTGTAAAACCTTAAGGCCGACCTGCACATATTTTGAAAGTATTAAAAATAAATTCAAAATAAATGTTTTGCTCATCGGAAAGAGGAACCCAATAAAAATATTGGTGTCTTCATCTGAGCATCACAACATGGAGTTTGGACCTAGTTGTCCAATTTAACACTAGTCCATGTGTGAACTAGAGGCAGAGCTTGTATTCCCGTCAATGACTATGAAGTCACCAATACTGATTCTGATAGAGTCATCCAAAGAGTGACCTGGATTAAGAGGAGTCAGTTGTGCTAAGGGAGGCACCTAGGAACTCCACACAAGGGCTCTCCTAACATCCAATGCTATGCCAATAACTCCAATAGCTGGGTGATGCTTGATGCTCCCATTATGCACTATGGGTCGAAGGAAGGATGCAATCAACTGGCCAGATTTGAAGAAGCCGCATAAGGGTTTCCATCTAAAGGAAACCACCTCTATGAGGAACAAGGCCAAGGATTTGTGGTCGGGATCAATGTTGAAAATTTAATTTTGGGGAATGTTATGATCCTAATTCTCGTTCATTATTAATATGTTAGTTAGGTAGGCATAATAGGATAGGATGTCTGCTACCCTCTTTATGTCCCATGTATAAATGAAGAAAGCTCATGTGAATAATGATCTTAACTTGTGCTTATGGATATATTTTTATAGGAGGTTGCCTCCTTGATGAGGCTTCGTACATTTTTTTTAGAGAGGACGATCCTTGGTTTTCTCCTTGAAAAGGGCTATCTTACCATTTTTTTATAACATATTTTTGGGATCATGAATTGTATGGGACTTGAACGGTTGGAAGGAGGACACATCGAAGTATATTTGTTCAAATTTTTTTAATCTGTTTCACTATAATTTCAGAGTCACAGGCTGGTTACCAGTTAGGGTTTTTGTCTACTCCTTAAACTAGGTGTAAGTAGGTTGTTTCAATATAACAGTCATATCTGCAGATTGGAAGGTCCAAATTGAGTGCCACCTATATTGGAAAAAAGGCAAACTAGAGTGTTTCAGGTCTAAACTTTAGAGACAGATCTAAAAAATTGGCAGCGTGGAAGTCTGTACAAATTCACTCATGCATGGTCCCAGAATTAGAATGGCAGTGACCATAAGTTTTGATTGGCAGATCTAAATTTAGTGAGACATGTGGCATTGCGGAGCAGACATGCATTAAATTTCAGCCTTAGTGGTACAAGAATTTTGGATATATCTCAGTCACAAGGTCATCCTGCAAAGCAGTCCTCCAAAAAAGTCTTAGAAGGGATGTTAACTTGAAATCTCCATAACTTTTTGATTGAAAGGTTTGTTTGGGGTAGTCAGAGTTTGGTTACTAGTTGTGGTTCTTGTCGAATCCTGGAACTAGGCATAAGTAGTTGGTTTCACTATAACAGTTATATCTGCAGTTTGGAAGGTCCAAATCGAGTGCCACCTGTGGCATCGAAAAGAAGACAGATTAGAATGTTCTAGGTCTAAATTTTAGAGACAGATCGAAAAGCTTTGCAGCATGGAAGTCTGTACAAGTTTTCTCCCCTGAAAGGCCCCAAAATCAATTTTTTTTATGTTAGTTACCATAACTTTTGATTGGCATATCCAAATTAAGTGAGACCTGTGGCATTTCGTAGAAGACATATTGGGCTGTACAGGATGAAGTTTCAGACTTAGTGGTACAGAAATTTTAGATATATCTCAGTCACAAGGTCAGCCTGCAGAAAAGTCCATGAATAAGGTCTTAAAGGTTATGTTAACACAAAATATCCATAACCTTTGATTGAAAGATTTGTTTGAGGTGATTCCAAAGGGGTTGTAAAGATAGAATAGAGGAAAATTTGGTACAAATGAACTATACAACAGAATTTGTGAGAACAAAACTCCTACGCAATTTTTTTATTTTTAATCCAATAAGAAGCAGATCCTGCCTTCATGTGAAGAGGGGTACCGGATATTCTATGTTGGCTAAACCTCTATAGTGTTCATCCATGTCTTAGGAGGAAATAGAAGATTTAGGGAATACTATATCCAAATTGGAGGGAAAAATTAAGGACATGGAGGATATGATGTTGAAAAAGGTAGAGTGCCAACATATCCAGAAAGACAATCAAGAGAAGCTAAGAAAATTGGAAGAGAAGATGGAACACTTAAACACATCTATGAATGATGTTGTCATCCAATCCATATTTCAATGCTAGATGAGAGATTCCCTAAGCAAGATAAGATGATTCAAGGATCAGGGAGAAAAATATGATACAGAACTTCAATAACTACATTCCCGGAGGATTTAATTTGAAGGAGAAGCTAATCATGGATGGGTTCCTCAGGGTACCCAACTTCCCAAGGTCGAATTAAGAAAGTTTGATTGAACAAGTGTATTTACTTGGGTGATCCAACAATACTTTGAATTACATAACATTGCCAATGATAAGCAAAAGATTTCCATAGCCACTGTATTTTGGGACAAAACCATGTCAATGGTATCAATGAGTAGTTAAAAGGCACTCTTTTTTCAATTGTAAATTATAATTGGGATATATTTGTGAGAAATCTAGGAGCAAAATATGGTAAAATTTGGGAACAAGACTACTTTAGTCAATTGACAAGAATCAAGAACATAGGGCCTTTTGACGATTTTAATTCAAAATTTCAAATATTAGCCACAGAGGTGGATTGTAACATACTACTTTTAACATAACACTACCCCTTTATCTTTTATTTTTTTGCGCCAGTAATTACATCATTGACCCAGTAATTCCTAGTACAATTACCAAATTGGATTCTGCACAAGGTTAACCTTGCCAGCATACTGCAAGTGCAGCATCGAGTTATTAGTTTAGCTTTGGGGTTATTTTGAGACTCTTGTCATGTCATTCTCAGGACATATCTTATATAGAGGAGGACTCTAGAGTCTAAATTAGTGCGGGGTTTTATTTTGAATAAAGCTCAAGTATAAGAAGAGGAACAAGCAAAGTGATTCTTCATCACTTATTCCTGCAACCTTCTCAATTGCTCATCATCAAAAGTTTTGGACACTTCAGTTAAACATACCACCTCATAAAGTCCAAGAGTTGGGCCTGTTCATCAGTAGAAGAGTATCTTGATTTTGCAGGCTTTTGCCGAGATCTAGTGCAACATGTTACAAACAGCAGAAGTTACTCTTGGAAGACCATTATTTCTGTAGGTCAGGTATTGGAAGGTTGGTTCTGGAATACACCGCACTATAGTGGTTTCTTTGGCCAATCGAGGCATACTTTGGATACGGCTTTGAATCCATACCTTAGGTAGTTCCATCTTTTTGACTACTTGTGAAATCTTTTCTTATATGACAACCAAGAGCACACGTCTACTCTTTTCTCATAAGGAAATCCAAAATGACAGATTGTACCAGAGTCACCTATTCTTTTCTAATAGCATATAGGACACTGGCCTAGCCTTATACCGTCTAGAAGCCCCACCATTGACCGACTTCAAGGGTAGGATTTGACATGCATGATCCCAAACACATATCAGTGCAACACTATGTAGCCATAGAATGTATGGTTTACTCATTGGCGAGAGTGTATTGTCCTTTGAAATGGCAGGATGTATTTAAACACTCATTGCTATTAGTCCATATCAACTTACCATGCATACTCAAACTGGAAAACAGTCTAGGCATGTTTGATTATCATAGTCAATGCGTCACTAAGTATTGTGGAATTTAGTGTGGGCACTGGGACATAGTCGACGATTCTCCTCCCAACCATTGACAGATTACTATTGCAGTTGTCACCCCCTAGATCATGAAGACTGTCCCAATGACCAACATCTAGGGATTCCAGAGATCTAAGTCGACGTCCACCCTTCTGGCATAGTCATGTTTAGGTACAGGGAATTCAGAGATCTAACTCGATCTCCACCCTTCTGGCATAACAGTGTTCAGGTATAGGGATTCCAGAGACCTAACCCGATCTCCACCCTTCTTACGTAACAATGTTCAGGTACAGGGAATGTTGATTTTTGTAGCATCAAAAAGTGATCTAAGTCTCAAAATTGGTGAGGAGGCTTAGACACCAGTATTCCAAAGAACTCAGAAACCGTTTGTGGAAATTCCACTCGGTTCATGTTTTATTAAAATAATTAATTATTTTAATGAAGAACCTAAGTCTAAACTTAGGGAAATTAAATAATTAATGGGTATTAATAAAACATAGTGCGAATCTTCTAGAGAACGAATATCAAGTCAAGTTTTAATCTTAGCCATTGATTACATTTCTAATCTAGGTCGTTGATTCATCAATGAGAAGATTATAAAAGAAGTCTTGAGGGTCATTTGGAAAGTAAGCCGGGGAAGCGTTCAGTAACCCGAGGGAAGTCGATTATGAAGGAATAGAATTCGATTTCAGAGGGAGCATTGTAGGGTGAGGGAAGCAGAGGGTTGTAGTAGTGACGGGGTTCGAGGGAAGAAGGAAACAAAAGATCAGAGAAGCAACACGCAGGAGCAACGTAGTAGCTTCACGCAATGGTGATGCAGGCTACGCTGGCTCTACGCAGAGGGCCACACAGGAGAGACGCAGAGTGACGCAGTGAGGGCTGGTGACTCCCTCAGGTGTCAAAAATTCTTCTGGGTGGTGAAGAAGAAATCTCTTAGGTGTATGTGAAGAAGTCTTCTCAATTGTTTCTGTTAGACTTTCCTTGTAAAGATTTCATTGCTGAAGAATAATATAAACCCTCATCTGCTGCACCGGTTTTCCCACATTAGATTTTTCCGGGGACAATTGTCCAAAAATAATTGTCTATGTGATTGATTCTTATGCTTGTATTTTTTACTGTTTTGTTCTCTGCATATACATGAGTGATTGCTGCAGTAGTGTTTATTTCAAAATTTACTGAATAATTCTGTAAATAACTTATTGTAAGTTGGAGAAGTAAATCTATCACTGCAGTATTATTTCAAGATTGAAATTTTCACATGGTATCAGAGCTGAGATTGAGTAACAGGAGTGGAGACTCTGCAATGGAACAAAGATCAGACGTTGTTGCAACAACAACTCGGAAGGGTTCACACAATTCTCTAGAGAAGAAGGAAAGCATGAAAGAGCAGATAGATCACGTCGTTTCTGTTCTGGCATCCAGATTGGAAGAAGAATTTGTTTGTGTGTCAAGCTCTACTTCTCCCGAGATCTGGTATATTGACAATGGAGCTTCTGCTCATATGACGGGAGTACAAGAATGTTTCTTAAGCTACCAAGAAGAGCAGATGAATTTTAAAATCACCATGGGCAATAAGGCGAAATGTACCCTGTTGGATGAGGTACCATAGTATTTCAAACAAAAGCTGGTAATAAGTTTCGGGCCACCAATGTGCTGCATGTGCCTGGTTTGGGGATGAACTTACTCTCTGTCGCAGCTTCAAAACAAAGGTTATGATGTTTACTAATTGGCAAAATATTATACGTCAAACACCCGAGTTGGAAGGAGGAGGCACAAATCGGAGTCAGGAGAAATAAACTCTCCAAGTTACAGCTCAAATCCCCAATGGTGCTGATAGGCAGCACTGATGAGAAGGATTTGAATGAACTATAGCACAGGAGAATGAGGCACTTACACCATGGGGTGTTAAGAATTCTCAAGAAGATTGTCACGGGAGTTTCAGAACTGAGCAACAAGCGAGATGGGAGTGCAAAGGCAATGTACCATAGAAGCAACAATAGGGCTAAGAGTATATTGGGCTTAATACACTCGGACATCTGTGGACCAATGTCCACTAGAGCTCTTAGTGGTGCTGAATATTTCGTCACATTTATTGATGACCATTCCAGGAAGACTTGGATCTACTTTCTGAAGATCAAGGACGAAGTCTTTGATTGATTCAAGGATTTTAAGGCTCTGGTGGAGAATCTGATAGGAAAGCGGATAAAGACATTGTGATCAGACAATGGTGGAGAATACATTGATAAAGACTTCACAGAGTTCCGCGCAAGGGAAGGCTTTAGAAGAGAGTGGACTGCTCCGTATAATCCCGAGCAAAATGTTTTTGTAGAGAGAAACAATAGAACTATTGTCGAGGTTTCAAGGGCAATGTTGTATGATCAAGACATGCCCAAATTCTTGTGGGTTGAAGCTTGTTATAATTGTCTATGTACAAAACATGATTCCTCATAGTGCATTGCGTAAGATCACTCCAGAAAGTGTCTTCACTGGTAGGAAGTCAGAGGTGAGCCACTTCAGGATCTTTGGCAGTGCGGCATATTGTCATGTACCCGAAGAGAAGAGGAAGAAACTGGATAAGACTGCAGAAAAGGGATATCTGGTGGGATATAGTGAGAATGCAAAGGCTTACTGCATCTATATTCTTGAGAGCGGGAAGATTGTAGTACGGCGGGATGTGAAGTTTATGGAGAAAGGGCCTTTATGAAATCCCGTGAGATGCCTTTTGTTACGTAGTCTGAGGAGGATTCGTTGGTCCAACCACGATGACTTGCGGAGGGTAACATGAATGCTTCTCCAAGGCATGAGGACCCAAGGGATACATCTCCCAAGGAGTTGCAGGAAGGAGAGCAGGTAGATCCACCCACTACTAGTGGTAGGACGAGTAGGGAATTACGACAAACTTTGAGGGACGTAGAGGAGTTTGTCGGAGCCCCCAGAAATGAGAAGAGGCAGCACAGACAACCTGACAGGTACCAAGCCTTGGTAGCCCAGGTTGGGGAACCCTCTAGTTTTCAGGAGGTAGCTCAGCCCAAGTGTGCGATGGTGGAAGAATACAACTCCATCATGACAAATCATGTTTGGGAAGTAGTTCCTAGGCCTCAGGACAGATCAGTTGTGGGTTCGAGATGGATCTATAAGATCAAATATGCTGCAGATGGTAGCATCGAGAAATTTAAAGCCAGGTTTGTGGCTAAGGGGTATGCTAAGAAGGAAGGGATATACTATGAAGAGACCTTCGCCCCAGTAGCGCGATATACTTCTATCAGATCCATTATATCCCTTGCTGCACAGATAGGATGGGAGATTCACCAGATGGACGTAAAGACTGCATTCTAGAATGGGGTGATAGAAGAAGTATATATTGAACAACTAGAGGGCTTTGAGACGAATGATCGGAAAACTCATGTGTGTAGGCTCAATAAGGCCTTGTATGGACTGAAGCAAGCCTCTAGAGCTTGGTATGGTTGAATTGACAACTACTTGCAGAAGATGAGATTTGTCAAGAGTGATGCAGATCCCAATCTCTACTATCTGATAATACGGGATGAGCCTTTGATACTGGTGCTGTACGCAGATGATCTATTTCTGACAGGATCATCTAGGCTCATCAAGGACTGCAAGGAGAATTTAGTTGCAAAATTCGACATGAAGGATCTAGGACTGATTCATTATTTTCTGGGTTTTGAAGTTTGGCAGCAGAAGGGTGAGATCTTCCTTGGTCAAGGAAGATACACTACAGAAATTCTGAAAAAGGTTTCAGATGGAGGATTGTAGACCCATGGCTACTCCAATGATTACTAACTGGAAGAAAATTGATACGTCCGAAGATGATGGGGTTGATCCTACCTTGTATAGGCAACTCATAGGATCTCTGATGTATCTAGTCAACACTAGGCCAGACACCTGTTATGCTGTCAACACCCTCAGTCAGTTCATGGTAGAACCAAGGATGGCACATTGGGCAACAACCAAGCATGTTCTTAGGTACTTGCAGGGAACAATCGAACTTGGATTGAGATACACTCGAGGCAATGACATCAGATTGAGTGGGTTCATTGACGCAGATTGGGTTGAGAGCCTAGTAGATAAAAAAAAGTACCAGTGGGTATCATTTCAATGTCAGATCAGGAATGACCTCCTGGTGCAACAGGTTACAGAAGTCCGTGGCTCTGAGCTCAATTGAAGCTGAATATATGGCTGTATGCATAGATTCGTGTGAGGCCATATGGCTTAGGAAGCTGCATGTGAACCTACTCAAGGAAAAATGGAAGCGACCAACATTCTATGTGATAATCAGAGTTGCATCAAGCTCTAAGACATAGAGAGTACGACAATCTCCAATGTGTCCATCGGTCTTACTATTGGTCTCTATCCATATTTCCCACCTCATTAGCCAAATGAGAGGTACTTCCCATGAGTTCGAAATTCCATGGGTAGGATGTGTGCGGGGCATAGATCAAAGAGAGGTGAACCAACTCAATATCATAACGGTGGGGTCGAAGCACAACAAGGTTCGACAATCCTAGCCTCGTGTGTGCTTATAGCTCCAAGAACCTATATCCCCAAGCCCCTTGGAGCTCCCAGAGCTCATAGTCCAACTCATGCATGACCCTCAAAATAGGGTCTTTCCACGATTCCAAGCTTCTCACGGAAGGTTAGGAACTTGACCTTCCCCAAGGGCTTTGAGAATATCCACGACATGCTCATCAGTTCCTATATGATCGAGCCTTACGGCACCTCGTTGTACCATATCCCGGATAAAGTGGTACCTGATATCAATATGCTTGGATCGATCGTGGAACACGAGATTCTCAGAAAGACGAACCCCACTTTGGTTATCACAAAAGATAATGGTGGTATCTAGCACATGCCCAAACAACTCACTGAAGAGCTTTCACAACCAAACAACTGCTGTAATGTATTCGGCCTCAGCGGTGCTCAAAGCCACCAACTTCTACTTCCTGCTTATCCAAGATATCGAAGCAGAACACAAGGTGAAGCAACATCTAGATGTGTTCTTGCGATCCACCAAATTGCCAACCCAATCGACTTCACAGTATATCCATGGAGTCTCAAACTCCCGTTATTGTATCTCAGCCCATGGTTTATCGTGCCTCGAAGATATCTCAATAGATTCTTGGCACCAATCGAGTGACTGTGATGAGGATCAACCATATGTTGACTCAAAGTGTTCACGGCAAAACATATGTTCGGACGAGAGTTCACTAGGAACATCAGGGCCCCCACGAGTTGTCGATACTCGACAGGATTTGCTAGCACGGGCCCAACAACATTTCCACACAACTTCTTAAAGTTGAGTTCCATCGGTGTCGACACAAACTTATAGTCCACCATACCAAATCTTTCCATCAATTTCACGACATATTTTCCTTGAGAAAGGAAAATCTCGCCTGGCCTTTGCCATACCTCCAAGCCTAGGAAATAGTGCATCAGTCCTAGCTCCCTCTTACACTGATGAATGAGAGGGTCAGTACCTGTCAGGAAGAGATTGTCCACATAGAGAACCAGAATGAGAGGGTCAGCACCTGTCAGGAAGAGATTGTCCACATAGAGAACCAGAATGAGAGGCCTTTCTATATCAACCTTAAAGTATTTAGATCAGCATTACTTCGAGTGAAGCCCAACTTCATCAAGTAGCTATCTATCCTCTCATACCAAGCCCTGGGGTCTTGCTTCAACCCATAGAGGGCTTTCTTCAACTTGCATACTTAGGTGTCTCTATCTCGGACTTCGAACCCTAGAGGTTGCTCCACATACACGTCTTCCTTTATAGAACCATGCAAAAAAACGTTCTTCACATCCATATGATGGAGACTCCATCCTTGCGTTGCAGCAAGGGCAATAATAGATCGAATGGTGGTATAGCGGGCCACATGTGCAAATATATCATCATAATCTATGCCTTCTTTTTGAGAGAAGCCTTGGGCAACAAATCTTGCCTTGTACTTTTCAACACTACCATCAGGTCCGTGCTTGATCTTATAGAGCCATTTCGAGGTGACAACAGATTTTTCCTCCGGTCTTGGGACCACTTCCCAAACATCATTTTTCATAATGGACTCATATTCTTTGTGCATAGCATCCTTCCAAACTTGATGCTTTACGGCTTCTTCAAATGATCCAAGCTCAGATTGTACAATCGTACTCATGGCTGCTAGATACCCTTGGTATCTCTTCGACTTCTTGCTTTCAATGAATGTCCCCCTTGGGGCAATGCGTCTCTCGGCATCCGCGAGAGTATCCCTGAGCCATGAGGGTCTTCTTTTATTTGAAGGAGGTGGATCAATAGTATCCATAGGTCCTTCAACATCGGGCATCAGTTCATCCTTCGGCTCTACCTGCTTCCTTGCTTCTTCATCTTCTTTGTCTTCCTTGGAACGAGGAAGATTTCTCACTTTCTTGAGGGAAGCATCTTCATCGAAGGTGACATCATGGCATATCTCCACTTCTCTTTGACCAAGCACATAGATTCTATATGCCTTCGAAGTTTCACTATAGCCCACAAACATTCCCTTCTTTCCAAAAGAATCTAGCTTGCTACTCTTTTCTTTTGGCGCATGAAAGTAAACAGGACAACCAAAAATGCTAAAATGAGAAACATCAGGTTTCTTACCAGGGAAGACTTCTTCGGGAGTTTTGGAGTACAGAGCGGAATGTGGGCATCTATTTTGAACGTACACAGTAGTGTTCATAGCTTCTTCCCATAGAAACTTCGGAAGACCTTGGTCACATAGCATGGCGCGGGCAGCTTCCACAATGGCCCCATTCTTTCTTTCAGCAACACCATTTTTCTCAGGAGTATATGCAGTTGTGGTCTCCCTCTTAATGCCAACTTCTCTGCAAAAGTCATTGAATTCATTTGACTCATACTCGGTCCCATTGTCGGTCCTCAAAACTTTGATTCTCTTCTCGGTTTGATTTTCCACCAAGGCCTTGAAGGTACGAAACCATTTGAATGCTTCGTCCTTCTTCTTTAAGAAATATATTCAGGTCTTGCGTGAGAAGTAATCTGTAAAAGTCGTGTAATAGGAACATCCTCCCTATGATGTCACCGACAGCATACCAGATTAATCAGAATGTATCAACTGCAAGATATCAATTGTCTTTGTGACACTTAAGGGGACTGGTCCCCTTGTATGCTTCCCTTCGGCACAACCCTGACATATACCTTCATGATCATCTCTAAATTCGGGCATCCCTGTCACCACCTTCCTTGCTTCGGGAAGGGCTTTATAATGAAGGTGTGCAAACCTCCGGTGCCATAACTCTGTTTGACGAGTTGTATCACATGACATAGCCCCCAATGGACTTCCTCCAACTTGGTAGAGTGTATCAACTCTAAAACCAATAGTAAGAGCTTCCTTGAAGTTCTTCTTCCGGATGCGTACATTTCCATCAACGAATGCCCACCTTGAACCCTTTGTCTTCCATTGCCGAAATAGACACAAGGTTCTTCTTCAAATCAGGTACGTACAACACATCTTGTAAACAGAGGACTTGACCTTGAGATAGATGACGGGTCACAGTCCCTGTCCCTTTCACGGGATAGGTGGCATTATCTCCAAGGATAATTTCCAGATTAGTATCCTTCTCAATCAAATCAGAGAGGGCTTCTTTATAACTAGTGAGGTGCCTTGAAGCACCACTATCAATCAGCGAGACATCCAGGGTGTCGGCTGGAGATGCAACAGAGAGTTCAGATACAAGAATAAATTCATTTCTCTTATTATCAACAACATTAGACTCATCGTACTTGGAATTCCTTGACCTCTTGAAAGGTTGCTCATTTCCACTACGATCAGAGGGAACCTTCCTTTTTCCTTTGAACCTGTTGTTCCTTTGATTGCCATTCCCCCTAGAGTTGTTGTTGTCATCATCCCTGGGAGAGTCCCTTCTATTAGGGCACTCTCTTGCATAGTGACCAAACTTGTTACAGGTGTAACATCTTCCCTTCCTTCCTTTGGGCCCCGCTCTTCCATGGTTTTGATTTCTCGAACCACCATTGTTTTTATTCTTTGCATGAGCGGCGAAGGCAGTAGGGTCACTTCCATTTCCATTAGAAGGATAATCTCTCTCCATCATTCTTGTCTCCTCTTGAGTGCATCTCGTCAATATTTCATCAAAATCAGGAATCATATTATTATTAAGAATAGTAGTATTGAATACATATCAATCACGAGGGAGGCCTCCAAGCGCAATAAGAACCATCTCTCGA
The DNA here is from genome assembly GCA_034641835.2 of Pinus albicaulis. NCBI lineage: Eukaryota > Viridiplantae > Streptophyta > Pinopsida > Pinales > Pinaceae > Pinus > Pinus albicaulis. The sequence continues at coordinate 349,381,707 of CM076582.1, forward strand.
TCAGATATTACTTCCCCAATAGTTAGGAGGTTATTCTTGATTTCAACGAGCCTCATAAAATAGAATTGAATAGATTCATCCTTGCCCTTCTTGATATTCTTCAATTGATTCTTGAAGAAAAGGATTTTATCACGATTGCTAGCCTTGAACATGCTAACCAGCTTAACATACATCTCTTTAGATGTGTTCAACTTAGAAATGCAAGCAACCAAGTGCTAATGAATAGAATCCCGAATAATTTTCTTTGCTTTGATTTCCCCTTTTCTATAATTCGTCTTTGTGGCGTCAGCTGCATTTGATGGAGGCTCTTGAATCTTCCCCTACACATAGTCCATGACATCTTGATCTTCTAATACCAAATCCAAGGACATCTTCAATGCATGATAATCAGACTTATCAATCAATTTATCATAAACCTTGAAACCCTTGTAGGTTGAGGAGGCCATTTGTTCTTGATAAGATTCCTTCTTCAGTGATTGCTTCTAGCACTAGCTTAGACTTTGTCTTCACCTCAGCTCTGAACCCATGTTAAATTTAGATAACCATGGTGTTCTATGCTTAATTCAAATTTACTTCAATCTTTCTTAGGCCCGATTCAAAATAACAATCACATAAACATGAAAATAAAATGTTGATAGAACACAATAATAGATCAACAAAAGACAAGCCAAAAATATAGATCATATTTTACAATTCTTCTTGTCCATCAAAGATATAGATTGGTATGCATTACGACAGTCAACAAGGTGCTTTAGCCATCAAAGTCTTTCTTAGATCAGCCAGTCCTCCAAGTGTCACACTCACAACCCTCAAAGACAGCTCATCACAAGTCAACGCTGGTCAACCAAAAGTCAACCCAGAAAAAGTCAATGCAGGACAACAACAGAAAGTCAACACAACAAATTAGGGTTTCGGTCAACCAACTCCTTTTCCCTCGATTTTTGCACCCAGTAGAACGACCTCCAAAAATCGAAATTTCGCTTCAACAAATCAGCCCTAAACAGCGCCGCAAAAAACAATAGCTCCAACTCCGCACGTGTGAGGGGAAGAGGCTTCCAAAGGCTATCAAACCAATCAACTCACAATTAGAGATGTGTGATGAGTTGATGAGCAAAATGACCTCCAAGTCTCTCCAATTTATATCCATCAGTGAGGGTGTGTGACACATCTATTAGGCATGTGAGCCTACATTACAAATCTAGCCGACCTTGCACATGTGTGGAAAATAAATTCAAAATATATGTTCTGCTCATCCAAACAAGATGATCTTTAGATCAATCTTGCACCTCTTCGAAAGAGGAATCCAACAAAAATATGACCATCATCATATGAGTAGTGCAACATGGAGTTTGGACCTAGTTGCCCAAAATTAGAGACATCAACCTTTAATAGTCTCTTCTTGTCCAACAACTTCAACCCAGCATCGACCCATAAATTTTGGCCCAACTTCACCAATAACTTTAGAATTTCGGCGTACCCAACAAACTGCAGAATTTTGACCTCTCCAGCAGCTTCACAACTTCGACCTTCATGCAGCGACTTCACAACTTCGACCTTGATGCAACAGTTTCACAACTTCGACCTTGATGTAGGCTCTTCAAAAATTCGACCTTGATGCAGCAGTTTCACAACTTTGACCTTGAGGCAACAACTTCACAGCTTCGACCTTGATGCAATAGTTTCACAGCTTCGGCCTTGATGCAACAACTTCAGAATTTCGTTGCACATGAGAGAGAGAGAGACCCAAGAACTTTGATTCCAGCTTTCTTCTTGAACTTCACACTTTTTCTGCTTCCTAGCTACGACAATTCCAACTTGTTTTGTGATCTCCTATGAATGAGTCGAGTTGTTGCTTATATATCGTCCTTCTTGGTGATCAAATTCTTCACTTGAAGCCGATTTGTTCTTCCTTGAGGGCGACTTGGTGGAGGAGGCCTAGTAGACCTAAAATACAAAAAAATAAATTTCTTTCTTGATAAATAATTCCCAAGAAGGGTTTCTTACAATATGACATGGACAAGGACACTTGACATAAACCCTAAAAGTCTTTAATGGAGACTTTGACCTAAAAACAATTGACCCAAGCATGAAATCCATGCTTTAATAAGTCAATTTAATTAATAATAAAATTTCTTTTGACGAATATATTACATTATACAATTATGAAGACCGAACCTAGTTACATTCTTCAACACTCCCACTTAACTAGGGAGGTATTCATAATTACCTATATCTATAGATGTACATGGAAGATCTCCAAAACGAACTACAAAGAGTTTTGGCACACTCGGTGCCTTAGACTAGATACCTGACCAAGGTTATTTACTGGGTGAGACTAAGATGGACTAAAGCTTTTAGCCAATCTAGGTACCATCAGGCTTGCTAACTAACCATCAACCCAGGGATCTACGTGTGTATGCAAGGTTAGAGCTCCAAGACCAACGCCACTTTCCCACTTCGGGGTCTAGACATGAAACACACATAGGTCGGCTAAATTTCCTCCCAAGCATCCGCCATTAGATGCGTCAACTCTCCCTAAGAAACTAGATATATCCATTTGTCCAAGCATGCTTCCAGAGTGTTCATCCTGTTTATAAAGAGACAAACATGAGTCCCAATGAACAATAAATTATTAAATATATAGATACAAGTAAACACAAACCTTCTGGTTCCTCAATCATCTTGATCCCAATTATATCATGTTATTCAAATGCAGCTAGTCAAAAGTAATAATTTTAAAAGAAAATGAACATAGCTTTTTTCATATGAAGAGAATTTTATAACAAAGCTTATGGTTTAAGACGTACCTTTGAGTTGTTCCTTACAAACCTTGTAGAACATTAATTCTTGAAGGGCATAACTTTTTCCATGCTTCAAGTCTATCCTTTGAAGTCTCCCCCATAACTCTCGAGTATTCAATAAGCTTTCCTAACACGGAAAATATAAACGATTATTAGCATATAATTCTAACAAGTCTTGATGTGAGGAGGAAACCAAACATGAACAAATGAAACAAAGAACAAAATACATATCTTTTGGTAAATTAGTGGAGGGAAATCTACAACTAAAAATAAAATGTGTTCTAACACGACATGTTAGAATTACAAGTTCTAGAAATCAAAACATAAAGGAAAACAATTCAAAACTTAGAATAGAAGGATATGTAAGGGATAGAGCCCCTAAGAGTCCCTAGCAAATAAGTCTTTGACTTCAAATTCTTCCATCTTGTTCTTCTTTAGTGGACCTTCATTGACAATATTTGCTTGATCCTTATCTCTCTTCTAATTCCTTGGATTCTCAGGATAGTGGCTCTTATAATGACTCCTCTTGTGACAATTGTAACATTCAATCTTAGATAGGTCTATTTTCTTCTTTGGTCCTTTTAACTTCTTGAAGGTTCCCTTATTCTTGTGATGATTGGAATAGGCATTTGGGATGTTCTCCTCTTCATTCTCCTTCATGTTGCTTATTAACGGTATTTTGGCTTCTTCTTGACTACATGCATTCCACATTTGCTCGAATGTTGGAGTTTCCTTCCAACTATTAATTCCTAATGCAAAGCCACTTCAAGATGTTGGTAGTCCGAGAAGTGCAGTAATCACGAGCTCTTTTTCTGGTACAATTTCATCTATTGCCTAGAGTTCATCTCTGATTCCAGATATCCTTATAAAGAAGGATGCCACAATATTTTCTTTTGTCATCTTCATACTTTTTAATTCATTCTCGAGGCTTGCAATTTGACCAATGTTCTTAGTTGTGAATAATTTGGATAGAGCCTCATACATTTATTGAGCAGAATTTATGTTGGATATATATGGAATGAGGTTGTCCTTTACTCCATCCACTATTAGGTTCATGGCCAATATTTCGGTTTCTATGAACTTTGCTTTCTCTACTTCACTTGATTCATCTGTAGGCTTCTTGACATTTCCTCAAACTAAATCCAAAACTTTATTCTTCTCGAGGATGAGATCTATCCTCTTTTTCCATGCCCTGTAGTTGGAGGCTCCTTCTAGTTTGTTTTCTCCCTTCATTTAGACATAGTTCTTGTAGACAATGGGTTTATCTCCTTATATGATTCCTTTTTCTTTATTACCCTTATTCAACTTCTTAAGACTCCTTATTCTCCTTTCATAAGATCTTCAAGCTGCCTTTTTCTTCCTTCTTCACCTTAGCTCTCATTCCATGCTGGAAAATCGGAAAAGCAGAAAGATTTTCTCTTATTGATAATTACTTGTGATTTCCTCTAGTTATTATTATTTTTCTTATGTTATTTTATCTTAGTTCATCAAGCAATTACCAAAATAAAATACGAAGATCAAGGACAACAGATGTAGGCGCACAACCAGGGCAAAAACCCCTATATAGGGGAAAACCTAGTCAAGAACTCTTCCTTCAGCAATTCATATGATAGTGAGACAACCAAGACCTTAACCAACAAACCTTCCTCCTCCACCAAGTCAGTGTTTCAATGATATACAACAACCTTTAATAGTCTCTTCTTGTCCAACAACTTGAAGCTAGCATCAACCCAAAATTTTTGGCTCAGCTTCACAAGTAGCTTCAGAATTTCAGCCTCCCCAGCAACTGCAAAATTTCGGCCCCTCCAACAGCTTCACAACTTCTACCTTGATGCAACGACTTCACAGCTTCGACCTTGATGCAACGACTTCACAACTTCGACCTTGATGCAACAGTTTCACAACTTCGACCTTGACGCAGCAAATTCACAGCTTCGACCTTGATGCAACAACGTCAGAATTACGTTGTACATGTGTGTGAGAGAGAGAGAGAAAGAGACTCAAAAACTTCGAATCCAGCTTCGTTCTTGAACTCACACTTTTTCTGCGTCCCAGCTACTGCAATTCCAACTTGTTTTGTGATCTCTTCCAAATGAGTCAAGTTGCTACTTATATATAGTCCTTCTAGGTGATCGAATTCTTTTCTTGAGGATGACTTGGTGGAGGAGGCCTAGGAGACCTAAATTACAACAAAATAAATTTCTTTCTCGACAAATAATTCCCAAGAAGGGTTTCTTACAATATGACATGGACAAGGACACTTGAAATAATGTCATAAACCCTAGAAGTCTTCAATGGAGACTTTGACCTAAAAACAATTGACTGAAGCATGAAACCCATGATTTAATAAGTCAATTTGTTTAATAATAAAATTTCTTTTGACAAATATACTACATTATACTATTATGAAGATCGAACCTAGTTACATTCTTCAACAGACGCCTTCGTCTAAGCTGCAAGTTGAATGGGTCAAGAGTCAAGACTGGACAAAGAAAACAACTAAGGGATACGCTTTTCATGGTTAAAAGGGAGACATAAAGAGTTAATTCAACCCATCAAAGAAAAAACCATTTGTTTAGTAAAGCATGAAGGGTAAACAATGAGAAAAGGTACTTTGGATGAGAAAAAGGCTAGTTAGAAAGGTGGAAACATCATTTGGCCAATGGTCATATTGGAAAAAGAAAGCTATTTGTGTACACAGTCTTTTGGCCTTTCTTGTCTTTCTCTCTCTTTGAACAAGTAGTTTGACTAAGTCTCAAGGGAGGAAAGAATTTTCTATATAGGCATTTTAGAGCAACGTTACAAGGGTTGGACAATTTTTCTTAGATGCTTTGTTAGCAACGGAGATCTCACTCTTCCATTTTCTAGTATCTTAGACCACTGTTCCCATCGCAAATGAATGAATTCATGGAAGTCTATAAGCCAATACTCATTATGGTGCAACCAGATTCTTCGGTAATCTGTGATTTTATTCAATTATGTTTGATTTTGACTCTCTGAATGTATTGGAGGCCATTGAATAAACTTGTTTTGAATTATATTGTGATGATATATTGAAGTGCACTTGTTTTGAATTATTTCACTTGAGGTGCACATTAGTTTCTTGCATCATTTTCAATTTCGTTGCTACCAATACTTTCAGAAATCTGATTTCATCCATTATAAATTTCATTTAAAGAATTACTTCACTCTTAATTGCTCATTGGAATGTAAAAAATGAAACTTTTTTGTATGTTAATCAAATTAAAGTTTTATGCATGAATATTAAGTGGATAACAACGTATATAAACTAGGGACACCTCCCTGAGACTATAAAACACAAACCTGAACAAAGATATTTTCAATTGTGATAGGATTGATTGTCTAAAAGTGCCATGCAAGTTTGTGGACACAAATTTGTGTGATAACATATTCTAACCCTCATTAGTTGTTAATATATTAGGTAGGTGAACTTAATAATCGTAGGATATATTCTACCCCCTCTTTATCTCCCATCTATAAATCAAGGAGAATCATTTGAATACTTATCTTATCTTATCAACTTGTAAATTTGGATATCTTGTAATAAGAGGTTCCATCCTCAAAGAGGCTTGTTATTTACTCATTCACTTGTTCTATGTGTTGAATTATTGTATCTAGTGTTTCTTATGCTTATTTGGATTTTCTGTATGTTGTTGCTCAGATTGTATAAGCACGGTACGACAACAACTCAGGTTGGGGGCTGTCACTCTGATCACTGTCCTCTCTGTTTTAGTCGTCCCCCAACAACAAGCTATGGGGGTTTGTCCCTATGAAATGTGAAAATGCATGACTCGTTGGCAACCAACAAGTTCGACAGACATGATTGAATGGCCTAGATACTTGGTTGATTTATCAAGTTAATAGATTAGATCAAATTATTTATGAGACCAGTGCCTTATGGAGTCAACTATTTGCTTTAGAACGATTAAATACTAGGTGACCATATGAAGAATTGCTACTTGAGGAATGCTTAACTATCCTAGATGAAATGCAAGTCCTATGATCTAGGTGAGATGCAAACTCTTGGTTTATTTTAATTATATGCCTAGCTATGTAAATCCCTTATTCCTTGTCTATTTTGAGGCTAGTCCATAATGTAGGTTGTAGAGGCTAGTCTATAAAGTAGTCAAGGCGAAGCAAGCAAAGACTTGGTTAATGATACCTCCCTTTGAAATCTAACATACCAGGTGCCTTCGACACTGCAGAGACTATGGCTTTGACGATTGCAAGGTCACTGTTTTAACCATTAGAGAAAGTCTAGTGTTCGCAAGCTAAGAGATGAAGGGTATTCCTATCTCTTTATCAACCAAGCTTATGCTTGTAGGTAAGTTGATTAATGCAAAACTATGCCTAGGATGCAAGTGCAAATTGATTGAGTGATATTTAGTTAAGATTGTTTATGATCTCAAGTACTTATTTACGATTTATCTTATGACAAAGAGTACTTAACAATGAATGAGAGACAATCTTAAACACAAGACAAAGTGCTCAATTTTAATAGTGCTCACAAGATATACCACATAAGACCAAGAGATAATTGCTCAATTATTAGATGACCACAAGATAGATTCTCTTAAGAACAAATCACCAATATGCCAAAGATAAAATTATTGTCCGCAATAGATTTTAACCATGAAATAATAATGACAATGATGGCAAGTAAAAGAGATTTGAGCACTTATCCACAATGACATTACTTAGAACAATTAACCAATGTTCCTTTAGAGACAATAGTACAAAGGATTCCAATGAAAGATTACTTAAGGGATTGCCAATTAGATAATTAATGTTCTCATTTAACAATTCTTCAAGTTATGTCAATAAGATATCATAATGCCAATCTTGACATCAAATATTACAAATTCAACCCTCAAAGGGGGAATACACCTTTACATATAGACCCTCAAAATAATTACCCAATTCTGTGACACAATATGATCTAGTAGACCAAGTGATTTGTAATAAAATAATTTAGCCAAATAGCTTAAATTATTCCCAAACCACTTTTACAAAGACTCGATATAACACTAGGGCTCACGTAAGACCTTGTTAATAAATTCACCTTAGCTTTGGGGCTTAAGCTGGAGGAAAAACATTGCCGATTATCCATATTTAGAAACACACATAATGCAGTGAGGTTAAAAAACCTCCTAGGATGAAATTCATTGCCAAAATGAAAGGCTTACCTAGGTGTTTTTACATAATAAAACGGTCATACTAGTGTTATTTACATTACAACTTGCAGAAATTGGGTTTACTATGATATATCAAGTAGCTGGCTGATGATTCTGATCGTTGAAAAATTCTGTACATTGCTTCGTTAGACTTGTGACAAAATGGGTACAACAGGGTACATAATAAGGAATACATCGAAGAGTATCCAAAAAGAATCTCATCGGAATATTGGGGAAAAATATTGGGAAATATCTCACAAAGGAGCAAGGTGATACATCTTTGATCCTCATACTATATGAAAATATTCAAGGAGCCATGAATGCCTCTGAAGAAGCAATGGCAGTGGCCACTAATTTTGTAATAGATAGGGCATCTAAAGCCAAAATATCCCCACTTACATAACCTACAAGCGCAATGCTCCTTTTAGAGGTGTTGGTGTATTTGTAAGTTGTAACTAATGGAATCAACGAAAGTTGGATTAGAGAGCTTGTAGGAGTATTGGATTAGAGAGCTTGCCGGAGTAATTGCAAGATGCTCCCTCTTAATGTGCTTGAGACACACATCGAGGGGTTGTTGTTATTTATCACTTTATTGTAAACATGATGCTTGACTTGAATTAATAACCATGACAACCCCACTCTTTCATGGGTCAAAACATACCTACACACATTTGGGGGAAAGGAACCCTAGTAGGGGAAATCTCACCATCCTCTCTTAATGAACTAGTCACGTCCATGGTGTTACCAGAGGGCTATTAGGATACAAAGGTGGTTAGCATTTATTATATTAGGTAGTATAAATAAAGCCAACCTTCAAGTGACAGTAGTGGTGAAGTTCTGGATATTGATTTTAGTGAGCTAGACCAAATTAATGGAGAAGTCTATGATAGGAGCCTTTTCATTATCCAAGTTTAACTGTTAAGTGGAGAGAAGAGGCTCTAGCTTACAATGTTACAAACAATTTCCAACCCCTTGTCCTGCAAGCTGCATGTAGGATTGAAGAGCTAGGTATAAGGGTATCTATTATAGCGTGACTGATAGTTTGCCATGAATCGGATGTTGTGCAACATGGTTACAATATGGAAAATGATGGACATGAGGGGGCAGGCATGGAACTCAACTATACTACGGGACAATTTTTATTGTATATTCATAGTTGAAAGTATGGTTATGTGTTGCTTTTAAACTAAATAGGTTATGGTCGACGGGTTCTTGGTTTGAAACTTTGATGGTTAAACAAGGGTGGTGATATTCCTCGCACTAAAGTTCAAATCCCTGGTAACATGTTGCAACCCTTGTGGGTTGTCTCCCCAGGCAAGTAGGCTGTTCGAAAGTAGTTGGGGCTTTGGGCAAGTATTAGGGATACCCCCCCGCCCCTGTCTTCTTAGTTGACAGATTCTTCATTGAATGTTGTAAGCGGGCTACACTTAATTGTAATACTTGCACATGAGGGAATGGCATGCATGGAACTCAACTATACTAGGGGACATTTTTTATAGTATATTCGTAGTTGAAAGTATGGTTATGTGTTGCTTTTAAACTAAATAGGTTATGGTCGACAGGTTCTTGGTTTGAAACTTTGATGGTTAAACAAGGGTGGTGATATTCCTCGCACTAAGGTTCAAATCCCTGGGACTATGTTGCAACCCTTGTGGGTTGTCTCCCGAGGCAAGTAGGCTGTTCGAAAGTAGTTGGGGCTTTGGGCAAGTATTAGGGATACCCCCCCACCCCTGTCTTCTTAGTTGACAGATTCTTCATTGAATGTTGTAAGCGGGCTACACTTAATTGTAATACTCCCACATGAGGGAATGACATGCATGCCACATTCTGATAAGAGGGAGCTGTTTAAAAAATAATAAGAAAGAGGTTATGTATAAGATGTTGAGTGTGGCCACATTGATGTTTTTTTCTGGAATTCTGAACACCTTAAACATTGTGGATGACATTGATAATCTGTGTTCAACTCAACCAGGAGATACTATGGACACTACATTAGCTGTTTATATAAGTGTGTTCTATATTTAACATATAGGTTTATTTAATTCATTCTTATCATGAAAATTTCATTACATTGAAGATATGTTACACCTCGATTATTGTATATCTTCTATGCAGTTATCTGGATATGCTGCATTATCCAAAAGGGGAAATTGCACTTTCACTACTAAAGCAAAGATTGCACAAGCAGGGGGAGCAGTGGCATTACTTGTAATGAATGATAAAGAAGGTGAATCATTTTTAATTAATTTGTTTTACTCTCTGCAGTTTGAGTTTGAAATTTTTTTGTTGTGAACCAGAAATTTTCATAATTAGTTGAGGCAATCACTATATCTTTGGGTAGCTTCTATTAGTATCTAGTGATTTTATGTATGATCATATTGTTTTTGAAGATGTTCTTATGCTTCTTAGTTATTCCAGACCTTGTGTTTATGGTCATAGTTGTCTGTCTTTGATTTATTGCCCATTTTTTAATTTTTTAAAACTTGCTAGTCATTGTAGTCAATGGAGTGCTGATGTCATATTGATAACATCTTAAATCGTTTTTCAAATTGTGTATTGGTAACAGACCTTTTTAAAATGGTGTGCTCCGAAAATGATACTTTCTTCGACCTTAAGATTCCTGTTGTCATGATCCCCAAATCGGCAGGGGAGAGACTTCATGATCGCCTGTCCACTAGCCGGAAAGGTAAAGTTATTTTCTTTGTACAAAGCTTTTTGATTTTGCAAGCTGTGTTTCTATAATACATTTTAAAGGTGCCTGAAAAAGATGAAAATGGCAGAATGCTGGTTTGAAGCACGGAGAGCAATACCCAAAATTTTGATGTTAATATTTTTCACAATCAATGTTCAGGAATATTTTTTACATGTTCTGATTTAACAAGAAGTTTTTGTAACAAGGGTTTTGAGATAAATTTTTTCTTGTCAAGAACATAATTCATACTTAAATCTGTACTGTACTTCATCGCTTGGCCATTCCATTTCCTTATATCTAGCTACATCATGGCGACATATATCTTTCATTTTTTTGTATGATAGAATTTGTTGCTGGTTGTCATATTACTTGCTTGTGAAATTGAAGATTTTGAAGGGACGTTCATTTGAACCCTCTAGATTTTATGCTAGACTCTTTCATAATATATATATATATATATATATATATATATATATATATATATAAACTCTTGATACCTTGTTGGACTTTTAACGATAAATAGGGAAGGTGAAATATCATTTTTGTTATTATCTGCATAGAGTAATTAATTAATCCATGATCCATATCCACACAGCTAACCAATATTTTCATGATTTTGAATTGCCCACTTTGCCCTCATTGCATTGGGTGATGCTCATAGGGGTGAAGAGGTGGGGAGGTGAAAGACAAAATATATTATTTATGATTCAAGAAGTCAATTGGCAAAACATACTTGCATTATTTTATTGGTGGTTTAGGTAGTTGCACTGCTTAATCACTTCTAACTGCCAACACTGACACATTAACTTAATCAGTCACTTACTAGGACTCATAATATGTCACTAAGTATTAGTGATTCTAACCATAGGTGAAATAATCTCTGGTTAATTGAATTAATTCTGATTAATCCTGATGAACCAATAAATTGATTATTTCGAAATAATCCCATTTTTTTTTTTTAGCACTACAAGCATGCCAAGATTGGGTGATTTTTCCTGGTTATTTCTGATTATTTCCAATTTAAGCTTTTTGGCACCCTTGCCGATTAATTGCTGCTTATGATTATTTCATCTCCCTTGCCAATTAATTGCTGCTTATGATTATTTCATCTATGATTCTAACCGCCCCTTAACACGAAATATAATTTTTTAATTTCTCCCTTCAATACTAAAATCCTTAACAACTTGACTCAGTAAATAAGAACATCAAACAAAATGCCTTCCTAAGTAGCTTCTCTCCTCCACATTTCTGGAATCTTGTAGGTATGCTATCAAGTTGTCTCATCACCTTTTTTAAGTTAGGAAATTCCTAAATTCTTAAATTCCCGAGTTCCTGAGTTATTCAATTTTTGAATTCTTGAATTTAACTGAAATTCACACATTCCTTAACTACTTGGACATCTATCCATGCTGAGTTAAACCTTCTCTGATCCCCCTCTGTCTTCGAGATTTGACTACTCAGAGCATGCATTCTTAGCCAGTTTTTCTTACCATTATTTTTGCCTCTTCTGTTTCATTGGGTCAATATCTTAGGGTTTTCCATTTTACAGAGTGAATCAACTTTGACTTCTGAAAATGAAAAACACTTTATAGATTTCTCCTGAGTTCATAAAAATTTACTGTGCATGTATTTCTTCCCAGTGCCCCAAATCTTTACTTTTGGAAAAAGTTTACTGTCTGAATGCTTCTGAAAATGAAACCTCTGTCTTTGTTTCTGCAAATATCTCTGTCTATGATAATAGCTTTGCTTTGTGTTTAGGGATTTGTCTTCACAAACAGGTTAGTCCGATTTATTAATAAATTATGGACAAATAAGCATGTTGGATCTTTTTGAAATGTGAAAAACAATCATATTATTTTCAAGCCAAAAAAATTTGTAAACTGATGTATTTTTGTTTTCTACAAAAAATATCTGATAGCAAAAACATACGTCTGTACAGTGTACACGAGTGTTTGTCTGAAGTCTGTGTTCTGGAAACAACACTTATAACTTTCTATGATCTCTCCGCTTGATTCAGCTTATGCCTGCAAGTCACGGTGCATGGTATATATCCTTTTATAGATTACATTGCTGATTTATTTAACCATGTTGTGTGCTTGGGATTTCCACAGGCTTGGTCCCACCAGATTATGCACCCATTACACAAATTGGGGTCTAGAACTGATATGAACAATTATAGGATGATCATGGTGGGACACTTTCTCCAGGCTCTATGCTACTGCTCTTCATTTGTGGCTATTAGAGGAGCTTGGGAGATGCCACTTGAGGATCAGAGCACAGACAGGTTTTCGCCTTGGACAACAGACTATTGACCATATTCTCATCATCCGAGCCATCATTGAGGTGGCGAGATACTGGTCTTTGAAATTCTTTTGCTGCTTTGTAGACTTTTGGAGAGTGTTTGATTTAGTCTTGAGGGAGTCTCTTTTTTGGTTGCTTTGATACATTGGAATATTGGAGACCCTCATCATTGTGATCATGCCTTTATGATTCTGTCCTTGTTGACTCAGCACAATACATAGTTTGATTTTATTTGGAGTTCCATTGGGGGGAAACAGAGATGCCCTCTCTGCTTGAGTTTGTTTGGGATTTATATCGGTGAGCTATAGTCCTTTATGTAGGAGCATGTTCAACTCAGGGATGGTTGTTTTCTTCATTAAGTCTTGATCTCATTACTCCTTTTTGCAGATAGTGTGACCTTCTTGGCCTCTAGCCCAGAGGGATTGCAGAGATAGATGGATACCCTGACCAGATTTTGTGATTTTTCATAGTTGACAGTCAACCTAGGTAATACCAAGGTGATGACATTCAATGGCTTGAATAATGTCGCGATAGACTTTCATTCCTTTTTTTGGGGATATTGCATATACCTATTTTGGAGTCTTGTTTCCAAGTACTAGTTTTATCTTGGGGCCTAGGCATCTTTAATCATGGTAGGGCACATTCTCAAAGTGGTCTAAGTCATTCTCCTAGATAGCCTATATTGTGACACAATCCATGATCTAAGACCTTGAAAGAAGTGTAATTACCTCCTCGAAGTAATGGGTTTTCTCTCCAAAGTGAACGTCACATAATAGATTCAAGAGAAGGTGCATAAAAACCATTTAAAACATTTCATATGTAGCACATGTGAATCCTCAAGGATCTTTTACTTTTCATATGTGGCACATGTTAATCCTCAAGGATGTTGCCCCATCCAAAATAATCATAAAATAGCTCATGTGTGGTTTCCAAGGTGCAAATAATCCTCACCAAGAGTGCCGATGGTCATGTCCACAAGAGTAAGGGGTCAAACCAACTACCGTTTCGTGAATATACGTGCAATGAGGTAAACATCACAATGAAAGAGGGGATGGTCCCATCCAACCAAGTAAAAAATACTAGAATGTGCGTCGTGCCTCAACACGTGTGCCATATGGATGGGTGCTCCATCTAATTAAACCTTAATAACCATGATGAACATATCCAAGTGTGAAAAGTAGCCAAATATGCTATAAAGCATTGCATGTGAAAGTTGAGAATGAGGTCAAAAAGAGGTCAAACCATCGTTAAACCACAATAGTCATCCTCCACATACGTGCATTGGGTGAGCGTTCTATCAAGGGTAACAATATATGTCATCACAACATGGAATATATGCTAAATAGAACAATGAAGTCTCCTTCCTTGGAAACCATGTTAAAGCCTCCAAAACATGTTGGAATACTGTGAAATTGAAGATCATGCTAGACACTCTACCCCAATACATCACCACAACACTAAACGATACAATTATTTTGGTGCTCAACAGTAATCAACGATTTGAAATCCTGCTAAATCTTTAGGGGTATAAACAAATGAATCTGCGCTAACAACTCTTCTCTAGACATCACACAACAAGTAATACCATAATGTTAATGCTAGGGAAAGTGTCCATGTCCATAAAATAGCCCCTACATTTGTCAATTGATAATTCAATGCCACCAAGTTTCTCTTGTGCCATTGGATCGTGACAAAATCATGGGTTGAACCTCATGCAATATGAGGGGGTAACAAATAGGAATGAATTATGAAACTCTTCTTCCTTAACAACATAGTTTTCTACACTTATGATTTCGTAATAGCTGCCAAGGTTAGGGATAGGTTTTTTTCATGCCGCAATTCTTATTTAGGCTTAGTGTTTTGAATCCTACAAAAGCTTCTTGAGACTTCACATGTGACTAGCTTTGTGTGAGTAATGAGAGTTAATGTGGCATCCACATTGACAAATCAAATTCCAAAAGGCACATTTTTCTCATGGAGACTTTGTTTTTGGTTCCCAACATCTCGTTTTGACGCTATTGACATGTACTACCACATAAAGCAATTTGCTAGGTTGATGCTACCATTTTTCAACCCCCAAAATTGAATTTTTGGGCCTCGTATGGATAATTTTTAATTTTGGCATTGCTTGGTGGCTTTCAAGATTGGTCCTAAAAATGGCCCTTATAGTGATCCATTTCAGATTATACCTTCCCATTTTGGGAGGATTTTGGTCCAAATGCACTAAATGAGATGAGGAAGAGTTTTTTTTTTTTCAATTGTCTCCTTAGAGTACCACTTGGCCTTGCATTGAATTTTCCCTTTCAATCCAACCTTCGAAAGCTTTTGATGACCATTTATGGTTGTTTTAGGCTTCCTTCACAATATCGTTTCTTCTCCTAACTCTACTTGAGCATCTGGAACCAAGTATTCTCTTGCAAGTAAGACTTGCCCCTCATTTTCCTCATTGAGAATGGGTGCCTCATAGAGCTTCATATTCTCTAAGTTCACTACCAAGTAGATGTGCACACATGGAAGCAGATCAAGTCTTTAAGCATTGTTGTTGATCTTTTCCAACACTTTTAAAGGCCCATATTTTAGAGACTTGATTTTCTTATAATGCCCTTGCATCGTCTCCTTGTTTAGGTGCAATTAGACATGGTCTCCTACCTTAGATGTCTTCTCAACCCTATGTTGATCATGCATGGCTTGGTATTTTTATTGTGATATTTTTAGTTTCTCTTATGCTTGCAAGTGAATTTTCTTGATCTTCTCTATGTATATTTCGACCTTTAGTGTTTGGTGGCAAATATCCAAAGCAATATCATATGAGATAGGGATGTCCCCACCTTGTTCTTGGAAAACTAGCCACAAAGACCTTGAATGCTCTCACATGGCCTAATAAGTATAGGTAAAACATTGTATAGACCTTGCTTTCTATGTTGGGTTTTTTGGAACCCATATAAGAGATGGAATTCAACCTTTGATGTTGACTTTTATTTTTATGGTCTTAGTCCTATAGCTATTGAAATATCTCCTTGTATGTAATATTCCTAATTAGCTATTATGCTAATTAGAAATATTAAAGTTTTGGTAATTTTGTATTTCCTAAAGTTAGCCATAAATAATGTGGGCCGGGGACCCACAAATTAGATTAAAGTAAACTATGGCATTTTTCTATAGTGGAGAGGCAAATATTGCGGCCTTAGTGGGGGAACGATGGGCCAATGAGGAGGCACTGTGCCATCTAGGAATGCAACACAGTGATTGGACAGGGAAAGGTAGCGCAGGAGTGGCTCAAGGAGGGGCAACACAGAATTTGGTGGGGCCCAAGGGGAACGTTGGGACTTTGGAGACAAAAGGGAAGAGGCAACTCATTTTGGTCATTCATTCAATCATCTAATTCGACTTGTCTTTTGACATAACACGCTTGAGCAAGAGCCAAGTCTTCATTACTGTTTAGCAACCGAGTGTTCCCGAGCGAGAATCTCAACCTCTGCTTCGGGGGAATTTGAGTGCTGCCCTAGGGAGGAGATTTCATCAGTTCGATTTAGGGAGGAGCTGTGGGATCCATTCATAGAGTAGTCACCATCAACAACAACGCAACGTAGTCCCAAAAACGCAGTCAATGCGCAGTAATGAGAGGGAGATCATCCGGGTGTTGAGGAGTGCAGGAGGTTTTGAGGAGGAAATTGATGGGGAGGCTGAGAGCTTCCTAATAGGGTTATAGCACATATTTTGGGAGCATTCTGCAGTGACATTTCCAGGTGCACAGTTTCAGCCAGCAGTGCAGAGGGCCAATTTCCGGGGTCAACCATTCCACAATTCCTTCGCGGGTTATTGTGGGTTTTGTGAGTAGAGTTTGGGGTTAAAAGCCTGGAATTTTCTGAGCATTATTCCAGGCCCTACCAACAGATTTAGTGGAGCAGCAACAAGATTTATGGGCCAGGACTGCGCAAAGCTAGAGCAACACAGCGTACCATTGGGGGTTGATTTGAGCTTGTGACAGAGGCTACTTCAGCCTTCAGCTTGCCTTGAGCAAGCCCAGGTGCCATCATTCCAACACCCACATTGTACACTTATATCGAAATTAATAAAATGGCTCAGACTTGAATTTTATGGCTCTAGTTTGTGTTTTCATGGTGTAATTATTTTTGCTGTTGTTAATGTCTATTGATGCATTGTTATTACTGCCATAGTATTAAAAATCGGAACCGGTGGACCTAATGAACTGAGTTTCTGATCGGAACCGGTCTGACCAGTACTGGTCAGCTCTAAACAAACCGGTTTTAAAAAATACATTAAATAACTAATTTTTAATAAAAAAACTATTTTTAAGATTGGCAACCATGATTCCAAGCACATAGAGACAAAATATGCAAAGTTTGCTCATTTATATACCATGTAAAGGTGAATATATCAAAATGGCACCAAGTGCAGTACATATCATCAAAAAAATACATAAGCAATGAGGCTTCAAATGGCCCAAGCTACAAGCTATGAGGCCATTGGCCTACAGTCTACTACAAATCTACATATATGATTTTACTAATTAGTGATCAACATTATCACTTGAAAGTTGAAGCTTCTCATCATGATCAAACTTAGTTGGTTGAGTCTCGACTGCCAAACTTTGCAACTGTTCGAGTCACAAACTTCTGAAGGTATTCTGACCTAATATGCTTTATTACTTCATTTGGTGCTCCACATGGCTTTACATGGCCTCCTATCCCAGCCAAGTGTTGCTTGAACCTGTAAATACCCCCTCCTACAATATATTTTTGGCAATATTCGTAGATCATTTTTCCATCAATGATATCACAATGAGCCCATTCAGAGTATCCTTGGCTTTTGGAGGCATGATGGCTACTACTTAGCTCAAACTCTATGTTGTTCCACTACTCCAGCAAAAACTCAACACTCTCCAAGCTCTCAATCAAACTCACAAAAGCTCCAAATGAGATGGTGTGAGACAAATGGGAGGCTGCCCCTACTTATAAAGGATTGGCGAGGGTGTTTTTGGAGGGAAACAACCCTCCTCTTCCCTCCAAAGCAACCCTAATCCGGTGAAAACTCCGTGCGTGGGTCCCTTTGCGGCCTTGGCAGCTGATCGGCTGGTTAAGGATGGAACCCACTGGTTTATCCCTAAACCGGCCAGTTCTGTCCTTAATCGGCTGGTCAGCACCGATTTGATCGGGAAATTGTGCGAAAGAGGGGTTCAAACCGGGTTTTTTGATCGGTTTTGATCGGCTAGGCCCTTGATCGGCCGGTTTGACCCAGCCGGTTTTTAATACTATGGTTACTGCTAATTTCCAATTAGGAATATTACAGTGGCATCAGAGCTCATAGACTTGGCTCAACCTGTGGAGCACACAGTCTATGACACCGTAGAACAAACAAAACATGTTTTACCGGGGACAGATACAGGAGCAGGGAAAGGGAGCTCAAAATCACTCTAGATCCAGTTGATAGCGTTCCGGAGGTTGTAGAAAGGAAGATGGGTGACGCAGAAGATGGAAGGAGCAAGGTATGCTCATCTTTTGCTGAAGTCAGTACATGACCTCTCCAAGAGGATTGAGGAGATGGGTCAGCGGTTTAGTAATGGCAGCAAGGGGAAAGGATCTAAGGGGATTTCCAAGTTGGAGAAGGGTCTGGTACTTCGTAGCACCAGGCAACACCCCACTATATTGCTGGCTATACGATATACTCTGTTGTACCTCAAGAGACAATCCGTTAGCTGTGATAAGGAATCAGTGCTTTAGACATTTATATGATTATGTCACATAATTATTTGTCTCTGTTTAATCACCCTCAAGTATTTATCTTTAAACCCTCAAATATCAAATATAATGAATGTCTCACAATGCTATCATTCGCTGATGTTGAATGAAATGACCAGAAGAAAATGAAAGAAAGAAGCCCAAACTGATATGCTGTTACACAGAATATATCATCTCGAACTCCAGAAGAATTATATGAAGGAAATAGTTAAAACGAAGGAGCGCCAATTAAGGATTTTAACTCTTTCTTACATAAGTAAAAAGAGACCTGCTGCTCATTACTTCGTTTTATTTAAAAATAGAAAACACAGAATGTAAACTTGAATACATATTAACATAAACAGATGCCAGAAACTTGTTTCTCATTCATTAAACTTTGAAATCTCTGAGTACAAAATTATATCTGAAGGTCCAAAACTCGGAACCTTTCTTCTTCTAAACTATTACATTAAATACAATAAAAGCAGTTTGACATTGCTATAACTGATCCTAACTACCTCAACTCCTGAGGACTTCGTAAGCTATCTATTACATACCCTCAAAACGTCTTTATTACATTTACACCATCTTTGAAAAATTACAATAACATAAAAATTAACATCCTAATCTATATGTTGAATGTGAATAGACGACGATGCTGCTACATTTCCTGGATCAACTGATTTGTCTTTCTTCGAAGCCGAAGGATCTTTTGGCAAGTCTATCGTCCAAGCTCTGCACTTCTTCCATATCTCTACTCTTGTCCTGGGTGAATGTATCAGATTGTGATACTCCAATCTGAAAGCAGTAATTCGGTTATAGGATGGTATTTTTGCAAATAGAGTTTTTACCAACCACAGCAGCTGAAAATGTCTTTGAAGAAAGTTGATCACTGTTGCTCCCTTGAGCACCTGAGTCTTTTCATGCGTATTGTCAACTTTACTTTTGTCAATGCTAGTAAGTTTTTCTAAGAATCCCATGACAACAAACCTCCACCAAGTCCCCAACATGAAGGCAGACCTGCTCTTGTCACCTTGTCCAATGACTTATCAAACTGACTTACTGCGTCTTTAATTTCTATCAACTTCTTTTCTGTGGCCTTCCTGTAATCATTCTTGAAAATCATCTTATTAATCTCCACTGCATATAGGATTCTATCTTTAATCTCATTTTCCTCTAACTCTTGATCTGTTTTGGAATTAATAAAGTCGATGAATCTTCTTGCCCAAATAGCCTTATTGATTGTCTTTTGTCTATCTGCCATGACTTGTTCTTCAAATTCCCTGATGAGACTTTTCTCTTCTGCAACCACCATCAAAAAGCTCCAAATTGATTTCATTTCTGAAATGATATCATTCCAAATGATATCTTTTGCCTGAATTAAAGATATGTTCCCTTTCAATTTTTCTTTGAGACTTTTGATCTCAGCATTAGCATTTTGACTGTCCACTTTATATTTACTAGCGTCATTATCTGCAGCTTGAATAATCTTTGATGCAGTCTCTAAATTTGCTTGAGCCTTTTTCCGATCTCTTTCTGCCATCTGCAATTCAGTATTCAACTGAGCAATCTGTGCTTGTGGATCTTCATTACCTGAAGGAAAAGCAAAAGTACAATTATGATTATCAATATGATTTTGTAGTGATATTGCAGTTTGCTATATTTTGGAAATTTCTTCCTCCTTTTGCATAAGCTGCTGTAGAAGCTTTTCTTTCTCGTTCTCTATTTCTGCAACCTCTGCAGCCATTGAATGCTCTCCTGTAGGCAATTTAACTTTTTCTTCAATGTAGATATCTTTGCCTTAGCGCTTTGCAGAAGTTTCTGCACAACAATCCTATCATTAGGGTCCACTCCAATCTTTAGTATGATTTTCTTCAGCTCCTCATTCTGAATTGTTAAAGCCCTAGAGTTGGCTTTCTCTAACTTTAACTGCTTAATTACTTTTCCAAGCATATTCTCTGCTTTCATTGCCCTTGCATTAGTCTTTTTCAGGTCATTTACAATCAACTGACCTGTTTGCATATGTAGGTTCACCTTATCCAATAGTGGGATTTTCTTCACATCCACAGTGACATTTACAGTATTGAAATTGCTAGAAGATCCAATTGACATGTCTGTAGGGTGTGATAGGGCAATTCTGAATTGATCTTTCTCAAGATCCATGACAGTCAAAAGTCTTGTTTGATTTGGAGCAATTTGATATTCGGCTTGGGCCTCCATGCTGGCCTTCATCTTCTGGTTCCTCTCTGCAATTTGGGCAAACATCTGTTTGATCAGAGGAACTTGTTCATGAAAGGTCTCGTGACTCCTGGGTGAAGCAGAACGTTTTGTTCCTCTCCCAATTGTAAAGAAAAACCAGGTTGATTATTTGCAGGTTCTTCACTAAACTTTGTCCTCTTTTGAGCTCCCTGCTCCTCATCCTCTAAATCAACCACTGTCTCTTTTCCTCTTTTATTTGAATTTTCTGATATGATAGGAGTTTGAATATTTGAACTTGTTGAACTCATTACACCTTTACTTGCTATCTTCTCTAAATCTGGCTTGCTTTCATGAATGAAAGCTGAATACCCATTCTCAATTCTTCTATTGGAAATTACACTGTGAGGGTCATAAGCCCACCTTTCCCCTAACAACAAATGCATCTCATCTAGCATTCTAGTAACCTCTTCAAATGCCTGTCTCATATTAACTATGAAAGGACCTACAGTCATGGGCAGTTTGAACATATGCCCCTTTTTCATGGGCACAAAGTGAATTTGATCAACATTTAGACTTTGTCGAACAAACTCCAAAGAAAATAGCCTCATAGGTACAAACACTGGAAGTCTATAAGGCTCAACACTTGCTCCATACAGCCTAATTTCGGAGTAATCCTAAAAAACAAACCAATCTCCAAATTTTCAGTTTGCCCCTAAATGCAAGAATTCTTGAGCTTTGGGTAAGAAACAGGGGGGGGGGGAACTCCATTCAAAACTTTATATGCAATTGACATGAAATAAATGGCAAAATCAAATAGTCCAGTTTCATTTTGTTCTCTTCTTACCACATCTGTCCAAAACACTATTGATTACTTTTTCTTATTCATATCCATAATATTCAGACCCAAATGCATGAATTCCTCCACATTTTGATATAAGAACAAGTAAATAATTAATGAAGGAAATCTGAAAGAACCTGTTAATGATAAGCTCATGAGTTGCGAATTGACTGTTTCCTGTCAATAGGATGGAATATCCAGCACCATTCCTGGCTTCATCATCATGGCAAACATCCCCAAGATTGATTTATCCACTGTTCTGTCATCATCTTTGCCCAGAATCTTTGCAATGTTGCTTAGTACTGGTTGAACCTCAGTATCAAAAATTTCCATAGGAAAATCTTTGCTGTCAGGCTGAAATCGCTGTGTGTTAGGGTTTAGAAAATGAACAAACTGATTGAAATCTTGACCTGCAAGGCTGTCATAACACACTACCAAAGAATCATCGGAGAATTGAACACATGACTCTGACTTCGGATAACAAAGGGCTTGGCGAATTGGCTGGGCAGACACTTGCAAAACATTCTCTCCCTGACAGTTCATCACAAAACATTTCCTAGGATACATAACTGATACCAACTAATATATAAATTCAGGAAAGATATGGGTTTT
Organism: Pinus albicaulis; assembly: GCA_034641835.2. Taxonomy (NCBI): domain Eukaryota; kingdom Viridiplantae; phylum Streptophyta; class Pinopsida; order Pinales; family Pinaceae; genus Pinus; species Pinus albicaulis. The sequence continues at coordinate 349,404,083 of CM076582.1, forward strand.
AGGGATACATGCAGACAACACACCAGACTTGGCCATGGCAGTATAAACCGGGGAAGCTTTGTCATTCAGGAGAACTTGCTGGTAAAACGGAAGGTGAACCAAGGAACAATTGGTGTCTTGGATATCCCTCTCGGTATCCATGAGAGGGATATGATTAGCAGAACCCGACAGAGATGAGCGTTTAGCCATGATTCAAAATTATGACAATGGACGAATTACAGGGTGGCCAATTTTTGATAGGGTGATGGAAAGTTGAATAGGACGCAGCACAAACCAATTACAAATATCAACTTAATCACAAATGACTTCGGAAAGAATGTGAATTTCGTTTAAATAGGTGGCGCGACTTTAAACTTAAATGCTGACATGATGCACCAACGAGCCGTTAAGTTCACCTGACGTGGAAGACAACTGTGAACAAATCAGCGTCTTACGTCACTGCGGGGGGTTTCGAAGTACGGAGGATTATTTCGGCTTGTGCCCCCGCAATCAATCTCCACCGCTCATCTGTCTTGCCCTTGCAGTCAACCCAGTCAACTGCGGAGGCACCCTTCATACTAATTCATGTGCTAGTAGTGCCCGCGGGTTGGGTCTTTTGTTCGGAGTTCGAGCCATCATTGCATCCCGATTGATAAAATAATCGACCTTTAAACTTTAAGTCGGGACCCACTTTCATAAAGTTCAAAGTATTTAAACTTTTAATTATAATACAACGAATAGAAATATTTTTATGCCAAAGTATAAAAACTTTAATACTTTAACATATTTTTAACAATTTTCTATTTTTTTATATTTTCAAAATTGAAAATAAAAGGATATTGCAGATGATCCACAACATACTCCACCACGATCCACTATTCCTACGTTCCTAGCTTCGAGGATAGGAGGGTAGCATGAGCCGAAAGAGACTCACTATGAAGAATATTTCATAGAATATCAGTCTTATGGGCCGGATTTTGGAAAGGCCATTACATTCAAATATTTTTTCCCAGAGGCCAGACTGGAGGGGGATACACGCAGGGGAGTGACTTACAGCATACAGTGGGTAGGCTATTCCTCCCAACTTTTGATGACTCTTCTAAGAGTTTAGAAAAGGCATGGGTGGATAAGATGGATGTCTATTTCTAGTTGAATCAAATGACCGAGACAGAGGCAATCAAAGTTGCCACGCTGCACATGGAGGGAGAAGCCCACGATTGGTGGTTCCATGGGATGAGTACGCTGGGTCACACAGGAGTGACAACATATGACGAGTTTACACGGAGGGTGTTAGAGAGATTTGATAGGAAGGACCCAGAAGAATTCTTTGGGGAGCTGACTAAGCTCAAGCAATCGGGGGGTCCAGTGGTATACATTTCAGAGTTCTTGACATTGTCGATGATGGTTCTGGACTTGTCGGAATCTAGGAGGATTTTTATGTTTGTGGAGGGGCTGGCAGAGCCATTGCGTAGCTTAGTGAGGTCAACCCGACCTAGTACGCTACAGGATGCAGTAGGGAGAGCGAGATACTTGCAGGATGCCCTACCTATGGCTAGAGCACCACTACACACTAGACCGGTTTTCCAGCAAAAGGGGAGAGATATGAGAGCTCCACCCCCAAGAGGCAACCATGGTCGGGGGCAACTTGATGATGACACCAGGAGGGATCTTTGGAGGAAGAAACTTTGTTTCACTTGCCAGGAGCCATGGGCACCGAGCCTTAGGTGTGCACGAGGGAAGGCACATTATATAGAGGTCTTCTCAGACTAGTGATGGGGATGAGGAGACATTCTTTGAGATGGGAGGAAAGGACAGCGCAACACCCAGGGAGGGAGGACCTCCACCCCCACCAGCAAAAGGAGGGTTTGCATTTGCACATTCAGGAGGGGTCCTCGCATCACTGCGTGGAGTACCCAAGTATTTGACTTTGAGGATCCGGGGGAAAGTACAAGGGCAACGTGTCTCAGTGCTCGTGGACAATGGGGCCACACACAACTTCATTGATGCATAGATGGTGCGTAGGGGGGCATTATGACAAAGGGGTTTGAGGGGTTTTCAGTGCTGGTACCAGGAGATAGGACCATGCAGTGCATAACCTATTAATCGGTGCTGACTGTGACCATGGGGAACTACTCCATGACCGACCACTTCTTCATGGTTGACAATCCGGACACCAACATAGTGTTGGGATTCCGGTGGCTCTACACCCTTGGCAGAGTGTAGAGAGGAGACTGAAGATGGAGTTTCTGGACCTAGATGGCAAACCAGTGATGCTGAGAGGCATGCACTCATACCCACCACAGACAGTTTCTGCGCATAGGATGGACGCTGATTTGAGGCACAAAGATATAGAGTTGGATGTAGAGTTGAGGATCTCAGAGGTTGGAAGTGTGACCAAGCCACCTCATCCTGAGATTCAGGGTATTCTGGGTAGATACTCGATAGTATTTGGGTACATACCATCGGGCCAGCCACTAGACCCGAGATTTGAGCATACCATTGAGCTGGAGAATGGGGCGCAAGTAGTGATCACGATCTCCTATTGGCATCCTAAGGTCTACAGGGATGAGATTGACAGAGTTATTCATGAGCTCTTACCATTGGGACACAGCAGGCTTAACTCTAGTCCTTTCGCTTCTTCAGTTGTCTTGTTGACGAAGAAGGATGGGTCACTGAGGATGCGCATTGACTATAGGGCCTTGAACAAGAAAACCATCAAGAACTGCTACCCTATTCCCAGGATCGATGAGTTGATGGATGAGTTGAGGGGAGATAAGTTCTTCTCCAAGATCGATCTGAGGTCTGGGTACCATCAGACCGGGGGAGGCACAAGGATGTCCCTAAGACTGCGTTCAGGTGTCACTATGGACACTGAGTTTTTGGTGATTCCCTTTGGGCTAACCAATGCTTCGGCCACATCCCAGTCTTGCATGAACCACATCTTTCGTGCCCAGTTAAGGAAGTTCGTGCCGGTATTTTTCGATGACATCTTGATATACAACTGCACTTGGGAGGAACACTTGCAGCACGTAGAGGCAGTATTGTGTATCCTAGAGGAGCAACAGTTTTATGCAAAGTTGTCCAAGTGTGAGTTTGGTTTGACTGAGATGCTCTATTTGGGGCATATCATTGGAGTTGATGGAGTGAGGCTCTATGAGGAGAAGATCAGGGCCATCCGGGATTAGCCATAGCCCAAGAATGTGACAGAACTTCTGGGGTTTGTGGGCATATGCACTTACTACAGGAGGTTTGTGAAGGGCTTTTCACAGTTGGCAACACCCCTCATGGATTTGGCCAAGAAGGGGGCTTTTCTCTGGACCATGACAATGCAGGACGCGTTTGAGAGCCTCAAGCAGGTAATGAGAAGCTGCCCAGTGCTCGCTCTTCTTGATTTCACACAACCTTTTGTCCTGGAGTGTGATGCATTCGAGGAAGGAGTGGGGGAAGTGTTGATGCAGGGGGGACACCACATAGCTTTCAAGAGTCAGAAGCTATTGCCTCATGATAGGTTGTACCCCATTTATGACAAGGAGATGCTAGCCATCATGCATGCACTAGCCAAGTTTAGGCAGTACTTAGTGGGGAATAGATTCCGAGGGAGGACATACCACAATAGCCTCAAATTCTTTTTAGAGCAGAAGCAGTTGCAGGAGAGGCAACAAAAGTGGGTTTGTAAGATTCAGGCCTATGATTTCAAGTATGTAAAGGAGAAGCACGACGTGGTAGTTGATGCATTGTCCAGGAGGTCGGCTTCTCTTTCACTGATGAGCATTGAGCTAGTTTGGAAGGCTCATTTGTTGGTAGAGTACTCCAAGGATTGCTTTGCATGCGAAGTCTTGGAGGGACAAGTAACTGATGAACACTACTGGATGATGGATGGAGTGATATACTATCGAGACTGGATCTATTTGGTGGCCAACTCCTAGCTGCGGGAGAAGATCTTGCATGTAGCCCATGACTCACCATTGGCAGGGCACCAGGCGTTCACAAAAACTTACAGGGCCATCAGAGAGAGGTTCTCATGGAAGGCCTCGAGGATGATGTTCTGCAACACATTTGAGAGTGTGAGGTGTGCCCGCAGAACAAGGGAGAGATGACACATCCAGCAGGGTTGCTTCAGCCACTTCCCATCCCTGTGGGGAAATGGGAGAGCATTTCGATGGATTTCATCACCGGGTTGCGCACGGTGCAGGGCAAGGATTGCATTTACGTGGTTGTTATTGCTTAACAAAGGAAGCACATTTCTTCGCGATCTCAGCCGAGTTCATGATTTCACATGTCGCTGAGTTGTTCTTCAGAGAGATATTCTAGTTGCACGGTCTCCCCAAGACCATTGTCAGTGATCGGGACAATTGTTTCATGGGCAGATTTTGGCAGGAGCTATTATGATTGGTGGGTATGGAGCTCACTCCTAGTACGAGCTACCATCCCCAAACAGATGGCTAGACGGAGATAGTTAACAAGTGGCTGGAGGGCTACTTGTGTAACTATGTCATAGGGCAACAGAAGGCATGGTTGAGGTGGCTACACATGGGAGAATACTACTACAACACCACCTTCCACATGTCTACAAGTATGTCTCCATTTCGTGCTTTGTATGGTTATGCTGCTCTTGTTGATGTCATGTTTGGAGACAACAAGGCTCCTCGGACCAAGGATTGGATCCAAGAGAGCCAAGACATTTTGAGGGCTCTCAAGTACAACATGAGGGCAACACAGAACCAACAGAAGATCTATGCTGATAGGGGCCGCGTGGAGAGACAGTTTGAGGTTGGGGAGTTAGTGTACCTCCGCCTCCAGCCATACAAACAGTCCACGCTGAAGCAGAAAGGGGCCGAGAAGCTTAAGCCTCATTTCTATAGGCCTTATAGGGTCACTCAAAGAGTGGGGGGGGGGTAGCATACGAGCTGGAGCTACCCCTGGGGAGCTGGGTGCATAACATATATCATGTATCTTGCCTGAAAAAGGCCTTGGGACAGTAGGTGACAACAACAATTGAGTTGCCTCCCATGGATGATAAGGGGCACTTAGTAATTCAGCTAGAGGCCATTTTGGACACCAGTGAGAGGCATTTGAGGAGGAGAGTGATCAAGGAGTTTCTGATCTGGTGGAGAAATTTGTTAGATGAGGATGCCACCTAGGAAGGAGAGCAGATCCTCCAACACCCATCTTTGCAATTGCTTGAGGACAAGCAACATCTTGGTGGGGAGGACTGTAATAGTCCTAATTAGCTATTCTGCTAATTAGAAATATTAAAGTTTTGATAATTTTGTATTTGATAATGTTAGCCAAAAATAATGAGGGTCGGGGACCCACAAATTAGAATCAAGTAAACTATGGCATTTTCCTATAGCGGAGAGGCAAATATTGCGGCCCCTGTGGGGGCATGATGGGCCAATGAGGAGGCACTGTTTCATTCAGGAAGGCAACGCAGTGATTGGACAGGGAAAGGCAGTGCAAAAGTGGCTCAAGGAGGGGCAACGCATAATTTGGTGGGGCTTAAGGGGAACGTTGGGCTTTTGGAGACAAAAGGGAAGAGGCAAATCATTTTGGTCATTCATTCAATCATCTAATTTGACTTGTCTTTTGACAGATTACGCTGGAGCAAGAGCCAAGTCTGCATTGCTGTTTAGCAACCGAGTGTTTCCGAGCGGGAATATCAACCTCTGCTTCAGGGGACTTCGAGTGCCTGCCCTAGGGAGGAGATTTCATCAGTTTGATTCAGGGGGGGGGGCTGTGGGATCCATTCACAACGTAGTCACCATAAAAAACAACGCAACATAGTCCCACCAGTGCAGTCACTGCGCAGTAGTGAGGGGGATATCATTTGGGTGCTGAGGAGTGTAGGTGGTTTTGAGTAGGAAATTGGTGGGGAGGCTGAGAGCTTCCTAACATGGTTATAGCACATATTTTGGGAGCATTATGTAGTGACATTCACAGGTCCACAGTTTTAGCCAGAAGCGCAGAGGGCCAATTTCTGGGGTTAGCCATTCCACAATTTCTTCGCTGTCAGTCAACGGTCAATGCAAACAACAGCAGCAACTACGTCAACGCAGCCAAGTCAAAGTCAACGTCTAGCCTCGGGAATAGTGCCAAAAAATGCGGATTTGGAAAATCGAAATTCTGGGAGAGTTTTAGGTTCGTTTGACCTTGCATTGACCAAAGTCAACGTTGGTCAATGCTGCTACAGAAACCCTAAGCAGAAAACAGAAATGTGCTGTTGCTGAAATTTTCCCACGTGTGGAGAGAAGAGCCTCCAAGGTCATCGAACCAATTAGATGAAGAGAGAGAAAATGTGTGAGGATGAGATGAGTGAAAATGTCATCCAACGTTGACCAATATATCCATCAATGAGGGTGTGTGTGACACAACTGCTGGGGCACAAAACCTAAGGCCGACCTGCACATATTTTGAATAAATTCAAAATAAACGTTCTGCTCATCGGATTAAGATGATCTTTAGATCGATCTTGCACCTCTCCGAAAGATGAGTCCAATAAAAAATATTGGCATCTTCATCTGAGCATCACAACATGGAGTTTGGACCTAGTTATCCAAAATTAATACTCCCTCTCAACTAGGGAGAACTCCATCCACTTGTGCAATCCAATAATGCTCCTAATAGTGTATCTCAGCCCATGGTCTATCGTGCCCCAGAGATATCTCAAGAGTTTCTTGGCACCAACCCAATGAATGTGATGAGGTTCAACCATATGTTGACTCAAAGTGTTCACTGCAAAACATACGTCCGGATAGGTATTCACTAAGAACATCAGGGCCCCTACGAGTTGACGATACTCAGTGGGATTTGCTAGCACGGGCCCAACAACGTTGCCACTCAACTTCTTAAAGTTGAGCTCCATTGGTGTTGACACAGACTTACAGTCCACCATACCAAATCTTTCCAGAAGCTTCACAATGTATTTTCCTCGAGAAAGGAAAATCTCGCTAGGTCTCTGCCAGACCTCTAGGCCTAGGAAGTAATGCATCAGTCCTAGGTCCTTCATCTCGAACTCAACAACGAGCTCCCTCTTGCACTGGTGAATGAGAGGGTCAGCGCATGTCAGGAAGAGGTCGTCCACATACAACACTAGAATGAGAGGCTTTTCTCTATCAACCTTGAAGTAAAGGTTTAGATTGGCATTACTACGAGTGAAGCCCAACTTCATTAGGTAGCTATCTATCCTCTTGTACTAAGCTCTGGGTGCTTGCTTCAACCCATAGAGAGCTTTCTTCAATTTGCAGACATGGGTGTCTAGATCCTGGACTTCGAACCCCAGAGGTTGCTCCACATACACCTCTACCTTTATCGCACCATGCAGAAATGTGGTCTTCACATCCATCTAATGAAGACTCCATCCTTGTGTAGCAGCAAGGGCTATGATGGATCGGATGGTGGTATATCGGGCCACAGGTGAAAATATATCATCATAGTCTACGCCTTCCTTTTGAGAGAAGCCACAGGCAACGAATCTTGCCTTGAACTTTTCAGCACTTCCATCAGATCCATGCTTGATCTTGTAGAGCCATTTCGAGGTGACAACTACTTCGTCCTCCGGTCTTGGAACCACATCCCCGACATCGTCCTTCATTATGGATTCATTCTCTTCGTGCATAGCATCCTTCTTGACTTGATGCTTTACAACTTTCTCAAAAGATCGAAGCTCAGATTGTACAATAGTACTCATGGCTGCTAGATACCCTTGGTATCTATTCGGCTTCTTGCTTTCACGGAATGTCCCCCTTGGGGCCATATGTCCCTCTGCATCCTCGAGAGTGTCCCCGAGCCATGGTGGTCTCTTCCTCATCGAAGGAGGTGGATCAATCGGGTCCTTCAGCATCCGGCATCGTCACATCCTTCAATTCTTCTTGATTTCGAGGCCTTGCTTCATGGTCTTCCTCAGATCTCAGAAGATTGCTACTTTCCTCAGGGAAGCATCTTCGTTAAAGGTAACATCGTGGCATATCTCCACTGTCCTTTGACCAGGCACATAGATTCTATAGGCCTGCAAAGTTTCACTGTAGCCCACAAACATCCCCTTCTTCCCATAAGCATCCAGCTTGCTCCTCTTATCTTTCGGCACATGAAAATAAACAAGACATCCAAAAACTCTAAAATGTGAGACGTCAGGTTTCTTACCAGAGAAAACCTCTTCGGGAGTTTTGGAGTCCAGAGCGGAATGCAGACATCTGTTTTGTATGTACACAACAGTGTTCACAGCTTCTCCCCATAGAAACTTCGGTAGACCTTGGTCACATAGCATGGCACGAGCAACTTACACAATGGTCCTATTATTTCGTTCAGCAACCACATTATGCTCAGGAGTATAAACAGTTGTGGTCTCCCTCTTGATGCCAGCTTCTCTGCAAAATTTCTTGAACTCGTACATCTCATATTTAGTGCCATTATCGGTCTGTCGGATAGTATCACATGTCATCGCTCTCAGTGGACTTCCTCCAACTTGGTAGAGTGTATCAACTCTAAACCCAATCGTGATAGCTTCCTTGAAACTATTCTTCTAGGTACGCACCTTCCCATCAATGAATGCCACATTGAAACCTTTGTCTTCCATGGCTGAAATAGACACAGTGTTCTTTTTCAAATCAAGTACGTATTGTACATCTTGCAAACGGAGGACTTGACCTTGAGACAAATGGAGGGTCACAGTCCCTGTCCCTTTCACGGGATGTGGCATTATCGACAAGGATAATTTCCAGATTAGTATCCTTCTCAACCATATCAGAAAGTGCTTCCTTGAACCCAGTGATGTGCCTTGAGGCACCATTATCTATCAACCAGATATCCATAGTGTCGGGTGGAGATGCAATAGAGAGGGCAGATACAAGAATGAATTCATTTCTTTTATCACCAACATTTGATTCCTCATACTTGGAATTTCTCGACCTTTTGAAAGGTTGCCCATTTCCACCGGAGGAAGGAGGGAGCCTTCCTCCTTCCCTTGAAGCTATTGTTCCTTTGATTGCCATTCCTCCGGTTGTTGTTGTTGTTGTTGTCATCCTCATCGGGAGAGTCCTTCTTGAAAGGGCATTCTCTAGCATAGTGACCTGGCTTGTGACAAGTGTAACACTTGCCCTTCTTTCCTTGGGCCCGTGCTCTTCCTTTGTTCCTTGGACCACCAAAGTTGTTCTTCCTAGAATGAGTAGCGAAGGCAACATTTCCTTCATTTTCATATTCCTTCATCCTTGTCTCTTCTTGTACGCATCTCGATAGTACTTCGTCAAAGTCAGGTATCACATTGTTATTGAGAATGGTAGTGTTGAACACATGCCATTCGGATGAGAGACCTCAAAGTGCGGTGAGAACCATCTCTCGATCAGCTATTGTCTCCCCAATAGCCGGCAAATTATTCTTGATCTCGGTTAGCTTTAGAAAATATGGTTGAACAGACTCATCCTTGTCTTTCTTTAGATTCTTCAATTGATTCTTGAAGAATAGGACTTGATTCTCATTGTTGGCCTTGAGCATGTTGACCAACTTATCGTACATCTCCTTGGATGTGCCCAGCTTAGAGATGTAGGCAACCATACTCTTATGAATAGAGTCCCTGATCATCAGCTTCGCTTCGATTTCGCCCTTCTTGTACTTTGTTTTGGCAACAACAGTTGCAGTGGATGGAGGCTCTTGAATTTTACAAAGTACATAGTCCATGACATCTTGGTCTTCCAACATAAGATCCAATGTCATCTTCCAGGCATGGAAGTCATCCTTCCCAGTCAATTTGTCATTAGCCTTAAAGCCATTGTAGTTAGAGGAGCCCATGCTCTTCTTCGGTGATTGCTACAAACTAGGGCTTTGTCTTCACCTCAACCTTGATACCATGTAAAATTCTGTAGATGTTCTATGCTTGATGCAACTATACTTTTTATCGAATATCAGTCAGCAATCACATAAACAACAAAGTAAAATGTTGATATAACATACCAGTAGATCGACAAAAGACAAGCCAAAATATATAAGTGTGTTGGTGCATTACGACGATCAGTAGGATGCTTCAACCAACAAAGTCGCAATATGGTCAGCCAACCAGCAGTGTCACACAACCCTCTAGGACAGCCAAAACGGTCAACCCAAAAGTCAGTGCTGTCTGTCAACGGTCAACGCAAACAGCAACAGAGCTATGTCAACGCAGCCAAGTCAAAGTCAACGTCTAGTCTCGGGAATAGTGCCAAAAAAATGCGGATTTGGAAAATCGAAATTCTGGGAGAGTTTCAGGTCCGTTTGACCCTGCGTTGACCAAAGTCAATGCTAGTCAATGCCGCTGCAGAAACTCTAGGCCGAAAACATAAATGTGCTACTGCTGAAATTTTCCCACGTGTGGAGAGAAGAGCCTCCAAGGTCATCGAACCAAGATGAAGAGAGAGAAAATGTGCGAGGATGAGATGAGTGAAAATGTCCTCCAATGTTGACCAATATATATCCATCAATGAGGGTGTGTGTGACACCACTGCTGGGGCACAAAACCTTAAGGCCGACCTACACATATTTTGAATAAATTCAAAATAAATGTTCTGCTCATTGGATTAAGTTGATCTTTAGATCGATCTTGCACCTCTCCGAAAGAGGAGTCCAGTGAAAAATATTGGCATCTTCATCTGAGCATCACAACATGGAGTTTGGACCTAGTTGTCCAAAATTAACAAAGGGCAAGGGATAGAAGCAAGCTTCCACAAGCAGTGATGGGGGCAAAGGCAAAGGTAAAGGTAAGCAGCGGGTGAACAAGGAGAAGGACTATACCAAGGTGAAGTGTTGGAATTGTTAGAAGTTGGGACACTATGTAGTTGTGTGTCCGGAGAAGAAGAAGAAGGGAAAGGACAAGACCATGACAACATCAACATAAATAGAGGACTTTTCGGAGAGCTTTGATTGGGAGTTTGGGTTCTTAGCTTGTAAGTCCACCAGTGCAGGATCCTCCACAGAGGTTGAGAGGCAGTGTGCACTTCCCTCCACTAGTGTTGACAGTGGGGCTTCACGTCATATGACAGGAGTCTGTGAGTACTTCTCAAAGCTTTCAGAGAGTTGCACTAATATAGAGGTAGTACTCGGAGACGACATCATTGTTAGAGCAGTCGGTGTGGTGACATTGACATTTGATAGGGAACCCAAACCTCCCTTGAAAGTGTCGGATGTTCTATATGTGCCAGGGATGAAGAAGAACCTTATATTTGTCATAGCATTGGAGGACAGAGGGTATGAGGTATTGTTCAGGAGAGGACATGTACTTATATATCCTAGGGGCACTCCAGCTGATTCAACTAGAGTGATTGGTGTACGCCATGCCGAGGTGTACAAGTTTTCATTTCAGCCCCTTACGGCATTGAGCAGTAGTACTGGCAACAAAGCTAGTAGTTCAGAGCTATGCGAGATTTGACACTGCAGGATGGGGCACATGTTTCATGGGGCCTTGAGGACATTGCAGGAGATCACTACAGGTGTGCCAGATTTTAGTTCTGTTCACATTGATACATGCAAAGGATGTGCTATGGGGAAGTTTGCCAAATCCCCTTTTCCCAGCAATGACGACAGATCGACTGGGATTCTTGATTTGATTCATACCGATGTGAGCAGTCGGATGTCTCATGTTTCCTTGAGTGGATATGAGTACTATGTTGTATTCATTGATGATCACTCCAGGAAGACTTGGATTTATTTTTTGAAGACCAAGAGTGAGGTCTTCAAGCGGTTTCAGGAGTTCGGAGCTCTTGTGGAGACTCATATAGGTCGAAAGATCAAGTCCCTCAGGTCAGACAATGGAGGGGAGTACACCCTTGGTGAGTTTCTTGATTATTGCATGGAGGTAGGCGTCAGGAGAGAGTTCACAGTTCCTTACAACCCCCGATAGAACAAGGTTGCGGAGAGGAAGAACAGATCCGTCGTTGGCACTGCCAAAGCCATGCTACATGATCAGGGGTTACCGTTGTTTTTGTATGCAGAGGCCTGCAACACTGCTGTGTATTTGCAGAACAGGAGTCCACATCGTGCCTTGGGGCATGTGACTCTGGAGGAGGCTTTTTTTGGGAAGAAGCCTGATGTTGGTCATTTTCGTATCTTTGGGTGTATTGCATACTCCTACGTACTCAAGGAGAAGAGGACCAAGCTAGAGCCCACTGCAGAGAAGGGCATCTTTGTGGGCTACAATGAGACCTCGAAAGCCTTTCAGATTTATATTCCTGCACGGAGGAGAGTTGTTGTCAGGCGAGATGTGAAGTTCGAGGAGGATAGGGCTTTCAGGAGGTCACAAGAGTTAGAGTATCTGGATTCACCAGACCCTCAGGAGCAGCTGAGTTAGTCACAGGGATCCAGTGGGCAGGGATCAGGAGGTACATCGATTACGGTGTTAGGTCCATCAGTTAGCAGTGGCTCGCAGAGGTAGAGGGGTGGTGCTTCGGGCAACATGCAGAGCAGTCTGTAGAGTAGTTCACTAGGTAGTCCACTGATGGACAGTTCACACGGTACTTCAGCATCTATAGGTACAGGTTCATGCAGGAGGATAGTAGACAGACATTCAGGAGTTCAGGCTTCTGATGAGGATGAGGATTCTCCCTCTCCGGTGGGAGAAGTGTGCTCAGGAAAGAGGAAGCCCAAGTGGCTTTAGGATACTTTGAGAGAGGCCACATCTGTTGCTGGGCCAAAGAGACAGGTTAGAGAGAGCAGATCACCTAAGCGGTTCTGTAGCTATATGGCAATGTTTGCCAACATCGTTGACTCCGAGCCTTCTAGCTATGAGGAGGCAAGTAGCCAGCAAGTCTGGAGAGAGGCCATGCAGGAGTATTCTTCTATCATGAAGAATAATGTTTGGGAGGTGGTGCCGAGGCTTGAGGGAAAATCTGTGGTTACTTCCATATGACTTTACAAGATAAAGCACGCTGCAAATGGCAGCATCGAGAAGTTCAAGGCTAGATTTGTGGCTAGAGGGTTCTCGCCAGGTAGAGGGAGTTGATTATGAGGAGACCTTCGCTCCCGTGGCTTGATATATATTTCCATTCGCTCCATTATATCGATAGTAGCAAAAATGGGTTGGAAGATCCATCAGATGGAAGTGAAGACCGCATTTCTCAATGGCTTCATACAGGAGGAGGTGTATTTTGAGCAGCTGCAGGGCTTTGAGGTGCATGGGAAGGAGTCCCATGTATGCAGACTGAAGAAGGCACTTTATGTTCAGATTTTGTGTATTTGGGGTAGCATCAGTTGTGCTCTAGGTCCCAAATTTTGTGGAAGGACTAGAATACACCTGATCTACAAGACCCAGAAATGGATTTGAGAAATTTCAAGTTGTGTTGAAGTTCTTCAAATAATTAATTATTTTTAATGGATTTCCTAAGTCTAACTTAGGAAAATAAAATAATCAAAGTGAATTAATTAACACGTGCTGAAATTGTCTTAAGTCACATGGATCAAGCAATCTTTTAATCTCAGCCGTTGATGGATGATTTAATCTCGGCCGTTGAAGGGTTCAACTAAAAGGTATAAGAGAGGCTTGAGGGTCATTTGAAGACACACAATTTTTGTAGAACTGAGGAATAGATCTAGAATTCTAGGGCGGGTTTGTTAAGAATTTCCTGCAGTGAGGGGTAGTATTGGCTGAGGGAATGATCTGATTCCAAGAGCCAAGAGACAGCAAGAGGCAAGAGGAGTAGCTCAAGGACAACGCAGAGAAGCAAGGTAGCAGCTACGTAGGTGCTGCGCAGCCACTACGCAGGACAACGCAAAGGCACTAGGGAGGCACTAGGAGGCTTCAAAAATCACGCAGAGGGTCTTTTAGGGCCAACATGACGCTGTGAGACCCTTCCAGGGGTGACACAGTCCCTTTTGTTGCTGTGCAGTGGCATTTGAGGATAGCAAGGTTGACGCTGAGGCTTTAGGGACAGCGTTGAGGGTTTCTAGGGCCAGATCTAGGCTTAGTCGTGTAAAGCTCGTTTGAGGGTGTGGATTAGTCAAATATTTGGAAGTAGATCTTCAGGTTAGCTGTAGATCTTATATCTTTTATTCTCTGTTAGGTTTTCCAAGGTTGGAACCCAGATTTGCTGTACTCAAAACTACTTAATAATAAAACCCTTATATCTGCTGAACCGGTTTTCCCACTTTGGGTTTTTCTGGGGACTTATGTCCAAAAATCCATGTGTCACTTTGTAGCATGAGTGAATTATTCAGTAAATGATCTGCATGTGTAGACTGTAGTTGTGTTTATTTTCGGTATTTTCTGAATCGAATTTCTAAAAAATACTTGTATAAATTATTATTATTATTATTATTTTTTTTTAAGAGAAAGGAGAATAACAGGAATAGTCCTGATGATGAACCACACTGGTTGGTTCGAAACACGTCGACAATGTTCATTTGAATGTGATTATTACCGAAAAAATTCTACATAATTGTATAAATTAAATCAAGTAGGAGAAAATAAACCAATACACTGCAGTAGAATTTTCACACTTTATGGCTTGAAGCAAGCTCCTAGAGCTTGGTACTCTAGGATTGACACGTACTTGCAGGAAATGGGTTTCACAAAGAGTGATGCAGATCCGAACCTATACTTTATTGTGATAGGTGAGGAGCCTCTCATTCTGGTGCTGTATGTGGATGACTTGGTCATTACGGGTGTAGAGAGACTCATGGAGGGCTGCAAGAGAGATCTTGCTTCAGAGTTCGAGATGAAGGACATTGGCTTGATGCATTACTTTTTGGGATTGGAGGTGTGGCAGGAGGAGGGGCATTTCTTCCTGGGACAGGGGAAGTATATTGTGGACATTCTTAGCAGATTTCACATGGAGGATTGCAAATTCATGTCGACACCTATGATCATTAATTGGAAGAAGCTTAACACTTCAGATTTCGAGTTGGTGGATCCCACATTGTATAGACAGCTGATTGGTTCCTTGATGTATTTGGTCAACACTCGACCAGATATATGTTTTGCAGTCAACACGATGACCCAGTTCATGTGTGAGCCCAGGAGAGTGCACTCGGTTGCTGCAAAACACATTTTGCGTTACTTGCAGGGGACAATGGATTATGGTCTGGATTATAGATAGGGAGATGGAGTGAGATTGGCAGGATACACTGATTCTGATTGGGTAGGTTGTGTTTCTGGTAGGAAGAGCACTTCAGGGTGTTGTTTTGGGTTGGGTTCGGCAGTGGTGTCATGGTTCAGTCGAAAGCAGTAGTCAGTAGCATTGAGTTCAGCAGAAGCAGAGTACATGGCAGCCAGTCTAGCTAGTTGTGAGGCCATATGTCTTCGCAAGATGTTGTTTGGCTCATTTAGTCAAGCATTGAGACCTTGAGTGATTTACTGTGATAATTGGAGTTGCATTAAACTCACGGAGAATCCAGTATTTCATGATAGGTCAAAGCATATCGGGATCAAATATCACTTCATCAGAGACTATGTTCAGAAGGGAGCTGTGAAGCTTGAGTATATTCCCACACATGAGCAGGTAGCAGATATATTCACCAAAGCCTTGCCATGGGGAAAACATGTCTACTTCAGAGACAAGATGGGTGTGGTGAGGAACAGTTTCCTCGGTAAGAGGGAGTGTTAAAATTTGGATACCAGAGGACAAGTGGTTCCCTAAGGTTTTGATCTTAGGCCTAGGGAAAAGTGTCCAAATGTATTTAACTTTTTCTCCTAAAGTGACTTTATAAGTGGTAAAGTCAAATCTAATTTAAAAGTGACTTTATAAGTGATAAAGTTACTAAGTCTAATTTTAAAGTGACTTTAATAAAGTCAATGTGAAATTAGAAAGTGAAAAGTGACTTTGGAAATAAAAGGCTAAGTGGGTCTTTATTAAAGTGGGGTGAATTAAAAAATGAAAAGTGAGATTTAAATGCACAGTTAATCTCAGCCCTAGCTCTAAAGCTGTCTCAGCCATTGGATTTAGGGATTCCCCAAAAGTTATTTAGGGTTAGGTTAAAGGAGGAAAAGAAGAGAAAAGGTCATTCAGTCTTTCATGAGCAGATTGAGAGAAGAGGAGAAGAGAGCAAGGAGATTTTTTGAGTAGTGAGTTGAAGGAGAGCAGAAACTTTGCACACATACCGAGGCAACATTCAACAAATTCGTATAGCAAGGTTGGCACACAGTTCAAGGCATGTTTGGGCACGTTTATCAAGGCAGAGTTCGAGATGAAGGACATTGGCTTGATGCATTACTTTTTGGGATTGGAGGTGTGGCAGGAGGAGGGCCATTTCTTCCTGGGACAGGGGAAGTATATTGTGGACATTCTTAGCAGATTTCACATGGAGGATTGCAAACCCATGTCGACACCTATGATCACTAATTGGAAGAAGCTTCACGCTTTAGATTCCGAGTTGGTGGATCCCACATTGTATAGACAGCTGATTGGTTCCTTGATGTATTTGGTCAACACTCGACCATATATATGTTTTGCAGTCAACACGATGAGCCAGTTCATGTGTGAGCCCGGGAGAGTGCACTTGGTTGCTGCAAAACACATTTTGCGTTACTTGCAGGGGACAATGGATTATGGTCTGGGTTATAGACAGGGAGATGGAGTGAGATTGGCAGGGTACACTGATTTTGATTGGGCAGGTTGCGTTTCTGCTAGGAAGGGCACTTCAGGGTGTTGTTTTGGGTTGGGTTCGGCAGTTGTGTCATGGTTCAGCCGAAAGCAGTAGTCAGTAGCATTGAGTTCAGCGGAAGCAGAGTACATGGCATTCCAATCTAGCTAGTTGTGAGGCCATATGGCTTCGCAAGATGTTGTTTGGCTTATTTGGTCAACCGTTGAGACCTTCAGTGATTTACTGTGATAATTAGAGTTGCATTAAGCTCACGGAGAATCCAGTATTTCATGACAGGTCAAAGCATATCGAGATCAAATATCACTTCATCATAGATTATGTTCAGAAGGGAGCTGTGAAGCTTGAGTATATTCCCACAAATGAGCAGGTAGCAGATATATTCACCAAAGCCTTACCATGGGGCAAGCATGTCTACTTCAGAGACAAGATGGGTGTGGTGAGGAACACTTTCCTCGGTAAGAGGGAGTGTTAAAATTTGGATACCAGAGGACAAGTGGTTCCATCTTTGTCTTAGGGAAAAGTGTCCAAATGTATTTAACTTTTTCTCCTAAAGTGACTTTATAAGTGGTAAAGTCAAATCTAATTTAAAAGTGATTTTATAAGTGATAAAGTTACCAAGTCTAATTTTAAAGTGACTTTAATAAAGTCAATGTGAAATTAGAAAGTGAAAAGTGACTTTGGAAATAAAAGGCTAAGTGGGTCTTTATTAAAGTGGGGTGAATTAAAAAATGAAAAGTGAGATTTAAATGCACAATTAATCTCAGCCCTAGGTCTAAAGCTATCTCAGCCATTGGATTTAGGGATTCCCCAAAAGTCACTTAGGGTTAGGTTAAAGGAGGAAAAGAAGAGAAAAGGTCATTCAGTCTTTCATGAGTAGATTGAGAGAAGAGGAGAAGAGAGCAAGGAGATTTTTTGAGTAGTGAGTTGAAGGAGAGCATAAACTTTGCACACATATCGAGGCAGCATTCAGCAAATTCGTACAACAAGGTTGGCACACAGTTCAAGGTAGGTTTGGGCATGTTTTTCAAGGCAGTTTCCGTACAGCAGCTTTGGCATGCATTCCTAGGCAACCGTACAACATTCTGGCATAGATTTTGAGATGAGGAGTTTGTTGTTTTTGTGGCACAGTTTTCGAGGTAGACCGTACAGTGTGCTGTTGTCCTTGTGCACAGAAAACGAGGCATAATTGTTAAATTTGGACAACTAGGTCCAAACTCCATGTTGTGATGCTCAGATTAAGAGGCTAATATTTTTGTTGGATTCCTCTTTCAGAGAGGTGTAAAATCCATATAAAATATATCTTAATCCGATGAGCAAAACATTTATTTTGAATTTATTATTTATAATAAATTATATGTGCAGGTCGGCCTTAAGGTTTCACACCCCCAGCAGATGTGTCACACACCCCAATGATGGATATAAATACAGGCAAAGTTGGAGAGCATTTCACCACAACTCAACACACATCTTCTTCTCTCATCTGATTTAGTACGAGCTCCTTGGAGAACATTTCCAGCCCACACGTGTGAAGAAAAGAAGGATGCTCGGATTAAGAGGCTAATATTTTTGTTGGATTCCTCTTTCGGAGAGGTGTAAAATCCATATAAAATATATCTTAATCCGATGAGCAGAACATTTATTTTGAATTTATTATTTATAATAAATTATATGTGCAGGTCGGCCTTAAGGTTTCACCCCCCCAGCAGATGTGTCACACACCCCAATGATGGATATAAATCGCTAAGACGAATTGATGACTCACCACAACTCAACACCCTCAACTTCTCTCATCGATTTAGTATATGCTCCGCCAGGACATTTCCGATACACGTCTGTGAAGAAAAGAAGGGCAGATCATGCGGGCCTTTGTTGAAGGACGAATTCTGTGACTCAGGTTTCTTGGAGAGTTTGACTTGATGCCCGGCTTTAGTGCGCATGGTCGAAAAGGAGGCCCAAGAACAGGAGTTCGATTTTGGAAGGCCGACTGTTGTTTGGCACAAAATCGAAGGAAGCTCCTTAAGCTGTTTCTT
This sequence comes from Pinus albicaulis, assembly GCA_034641835.2. Classification (NCBI taxonomy): domain Eukaryota; kingdom Viridiplantae; phylum Streptophyta; class Pinopsida; order Pinales; family Pinaceae; genus Pinus; species Pinus albicaulis. Next base: position 349,422,646 of record CM076582.1, read on the forward strand.
TGCGTTGTCCTTTAGCTTCTTTGCTTACTGCATTTACTTTTTGGACAACGTTGACTTTTTGGAGTTGACAGGTTATTTCAGTCTTGATTGGAGGCTGTGACACGATACAGGTTGGCTGACCAAGGAGACTTTGCTGGTTGAAGCATCCTGTTGACCGCCGTAACGCACCATCACATTTTTTCTGTTTCTGGTTTGTCTTCTATAAGATCCACTTATATGTTCTATCAACATTTTACTTAACTATTTGTGTGATTGTTGTAAGAAAAGTAAAGTTGCTTCAAGCATAGAACATCTACAAAAACTTACATGGTATCGGAGCTGAGGTGAAGACAAGCCCTATCTTTAGCAATCACCATCGGAGGAAATGGGTTCCACAAGTTTTGAATTCAAGGAGAATGACAAGCTGACTGGAAGGGATGACTTCCATGCCGGGAAGATGATATTAGATCTCAAATTGGAAGACCACGATCTCTTGGATCATGTGCTGGGTAAGATTCAAGAACCTCCATCCAATGCTACCGCTGCTGTTAGAAACAAGTATAAGAAGGGAGAGATCAAAGCAAGACGGCATTGCCGATGATACGGGAATCCATATGTAAGGTACGGTTGCCTACATATCTGAACTAGGCACATCCAAGGAGATGTATGACAAATTGATACTTATGTTTCAAGTAAACAATGTGAACCAAGTGCTAGTCCTCAAGAACAAGTTGAAGAATATGAAGAAGGGCCGAGATGAGTCTGTTCAAACTTTCTTTCTGAAGTTGACCGAAACCAGGAACCATCTGCTAGCTATTGGGGAGATAATAGCTGATCGTGAGATGGTTCTCACCGCACTTGGAAGACTTCCATATGGTAACGAAGTGGCTTCCACGACTACTGTTCTCAATAACTAATACCATTCTAACTGATGGAAGCACGTCTACAGATGTGAGAAGAAAGCAAGGATGAAGGTCGATAATGACGAAATGCGCCTATGAATTGCTCATTCTCGAAAAGAACTCTGGTGGTTCTAAGGACAAAGGAAGAACAAGGACTCGAGAGAAGAAGGGGAAATGTTTCACCTGCCATAGGCCTGGTCACTATGCTAGAGAATGCCCCTTCAAGAAGGATTCTCCCGATAGTGATGATAACAACAACAATCGAAGGAATGGGAATCGAAGAAACGACAAATCCAAAGGAAAGAGGAAGGCTCACTTTGGTGGAAACAATCAACCTTCTAAAGGGTCTAGGAACACCAGGTATGAGGAGTCTAATGCTGTTGATAAAAGAAATGAGTATATTCTTGTATCTGCGCTCTCTGCTACATCTTCGCCCGACACTATGGATGTCTGGCTAATCGATAGTGGTGCCTCAAGACACATCACTGGATTCAAGGAAGCACTCTCTGATATGGTTGAAAGGGATACTAATCTATAAATTATCCTTGGAGATAATGCCACATACCCCGTGAAAGGGACAGGGACTGTGACCCTCCACTTGTCTCAAGGACAAGTCCTACATTTGCAAGATGTACTCTATGTACCAAAATTGAAGAAGAACCTTGTGTCTGTATCAGCCATGGAAGACAAAGGGTTCAATATAACATTCTCTGATGGAAAGGTGCTCATGTGGAAGAAGAGCTTCAAGGAAGCTATCTCGATTGGTTTTAGAGTTGGTACACTCTACCAGGTTGGAGGAAGTCCGCTGGGAGCAATGACTTGTGATACTATCCGACAAACCAAACTATGGCACCGAAGATTTGGACACCTTCATTACAAGGCCCTTCCCGAAGCAAGGAAGGTGGTGACAGGGATGCCTGACTTTGGAAATAATCATGAAGGTGTATGTAAGGGCTGTGCTGAAGGAAAACATACAAGGAGACCTTTCCCCTCAAGTGTCACAAAGACATCTGATATATTGCAACTAGTCCATTCTGATCTATCTTGGTATGCTGCCCGTGACATCCCTGGGAGGATGTTCCTACTACATGACATTCACTGATGACTTCTCCCGCAAAACCTAGATATACTTCTTGAAGAAGAAGGATGAGGCTTTCATGTGGTTCCGTACCTTCAAAGCCTTGGTGGAAAATATGACGGGAAAGAAGATCAAGATTTTGAGGACCGACAATGGCACTGAATATGAGTCAAATGAGTTCAAAGACTTTTGCAGAGAAGCTGGCATTAAGAGGGAGACTACTACTGCATATACTCCTGAGCAGAATGGTGTTGCTGAACGCAAGAATAGGACCATTGTGGAAGCTGCCCGTGCCATGCTATGTGACCAGGGTCTACCGAAGTTTCTGTGGGGAGAAGCTGCAAATACTGCTGTGTACATTCAAAACCGATGCCCTCATTCTGCTCTAGACTCCAAAACTCCCGAAGAGGTTTTCTTTGGTAAGAAACCTGATGTCTCACATTTTAGAATTTTTGGATGTCCTGTCTATTTTCATGTGCCGAAAGAAAAGAGAAGTAAGCTGGATGCTACTGGGAAGAAAGGAATGTTTGTGGGCTATAGTGAGACTTCTAAGGCATATAGAGTCTATGTACCTGGTCAAAAAGAAGTAGAGATAAGCCATGATGTCACTTTTGACGAAGATGCTTCCCTGAAGAAAGTAGTAGATCTTCCTAGATCTGAAGAAAATCATGAAGAAAGACCTGGAAATCTGGAAGAACCCCAGGATGAGACTATGCACGATATTGAAGGACTGATGGACCCTATTGAGTCCATCTCCTTCACGGGAAAGAGACCATCATACGGCTCGGGGACGGCCTCGAAGTCTTGAGGGTCCGCAATGCCCCCAAGGGGGGGACATTCGACGAAGCCGTGTGCGACCAAGGGTATCTAGCAGCCATGAGCACTATTGTACAATCTGAGCTTGGATCTTTTGAGGAAGTCGTAAAGCATCAAGTCTGGAAGGATGCTATGCACGAAGAGTATGAGTCCATAATGAAGAATGATGTATGGGATGGTCTACGAGAACAGGAAGGACAAATCTGTTGTCAGCACAACGAAATGAAATAAGATCAAACATGGATGCGATGGGAGTCTTCGAAAAGTTCCATAAAGGCAAGATTTGTTGCCGAAGTGACTTCTCTCAAAAGGAAGGAATAGACTATGATGACATATTTGCACCTGTGGCACGATATACCACCATCCGATCAATCATAGCCCTTGCTGCTACGCGAGGATGGAGTCTTCATCAGATGGATGTCAAGACCGCTTTTCTGCATGGTGCAATAAAGGAAGAGGTGTATGTAGAACAACCTCTGGGATTTGAAGTTCAAGATCGAGACACTTATGTCTGCAGGTTGAAGAAAGCCCTCTATGGGTTAAAGCAAGCACCCAGAGCTTGGTACGAAAGGATGGATAGTTACTTGATGAAGCTGGGCTTCACTCGAAGCAATGCTGATCCGAACCTATACTTCAAGGTTGTGAAAGAGAAGCCTCTCATTCTAGTGCTGTATGTGGATGACCTCTTCTTGACTGGTGATGACCCTCTCATTCATCAATGTAAGAGGGAGCTTGCTGCTGAATTCGAGATGAAGGACCTAGGACTGATGCACTATTTCCTAGGCCTGGAGGTCTGGCAGAGACCTGGAGAGATTTTCCTTTCTCAAGGAAAATATATTGTGAAGCTTTTGGAAAGATTTGGAATGGTGGACTGTAAGTCCGTGTCGACACCGATGGAACTCAACTTTAAGAAGTTGAGTGGCAGCGCTGCTGGGCCTATCTTGGCCAATCCTACTAAGTATCGTCAACTCATAGGAGCTTTGATGTTCTTAGTGAACACCCGACCAGATATATGTTTTGCAGTGAACACTTTGAGTCAACAGATGGTTGAGCCTCATCATTTTCACTGGGTTGGTGCCAAGAATCTTTTGAGATATCTTTGGGGCACGATAAACCATGGGCTGAGATACACTGCCGGGAGTGTGACACTCCATGGATATACTGATGCCGATTGGGCTGGCAGTGTGGTGGATCGTAAGAGCACATCGGGATGCTGCTTCAATCTTGGTTCTGCTTCGATCTCATGGATGAGCCGGAAGCAGAAGTCGGTGGCTTTGAGCACCGCGGAGGCCGAATACATTGTTGCAAGTATGGCCTGTTGTGAAGCAGTTTGGTTGCGTAAGCTCTTTAGTGAGCTATTTGGACATGTGCTAGATACCACTGTGATACTCTGTGATAACCAGAGTGGGATTCGTATGACTGAGAATCCTGTGTTCCACGACCGATCCAAGCATATTGATATCAAGTACCACTTTATCCGGGATATGGTACAGCGAGGCGCCGTAAGGCTCGATCATATAGGAACTGATGAGCAAGTCGCGGATATTCTCACTAAGCCCCTGGGGAAGGTCAAGTTCCTAACCTTCCGTGAGAGTCTTGGTGTCGTGGAAAGACCCTATGATGTGGGTCTTGTTGGACGATGAGCTCTGGGAGCTCTGGGGGGCTTTGGGGATAGCTTCTCGGAGCTATAAGCACTCATAATGCTTCTACCCCACCCTTGTGATTATTGAGCTGGTTCACCACTCATTTATCTGTGCCCCGTATGCATCCTACCCATTGAGTTCAGGGCTCATGGGAAGTACCTCTCATTTGGCCAATGAGGTGGAAAAAGCTAGAGACTAGTAGCAAATACTGATGGACGCATCAGAGATTGTCGTACTCTCTATCTAGGATGGCACGGTCCAACCACTTGATCTGGGATCAAGTATAGTGAGGTTTCGGACCTCCGCCTGACTTCGGGTCAGATGAACCAACTTCGAGTTGGTTGGAGACTCTTTGTGAGTCTGATAGAGGTTTCGGACCTCTGGGCTGAATTTGTCAGCCGGGGGATGATGTCTTTGTGACTGACCCACTTCTGTTCTGAAATAAAGAGGCCAGCAAAGCAAGTTACGGAGGGATGACGCACGATGTTTGATTGCACTGGTGGATGGAGTTCTCCCTAGTTGAGAGGGAGTGTTAAATTTGGACAACCAGGTCCAAACTCCATCTTGTGATGCTCAGATGAAGATTCCAATATTTGTATTGGATTCCTCTTTCGGAGAGGTGTACAATCGATATAAAATTGATTATAATCTGATGAGCAGAACATTTATTTTGAATTTATTATTTATAATAAATTTAAGTGCAGGTCGGCCTTAAGGTTTTACACCCCCAACAGATGTGTCACACACCTCAATGATGGATATAAATACGGTCAACGTTGGAGAGCTTTTCACTCATCTCATCACACATCTTCTTCTCTCATCGATTTAGTACGAGCTCCTTGGAGGCATTTCAGCCCACGTGTGAAGAAAGGAGGACGAATGCAATACTGGTGAGAGTGAGGACGAATTCTTTAACGACTGGGGTTTTCATGTTGGAAGTTTGACCAGTGATTGACTTTGAAGTCAACGCATGGTCGAAGAGCTGAGCTTGTTGGGAAGTTCGATTTTGGAAGGCATGCTGACAGCCGCACGAGAAATCGAGGTCAAAGGGTTGACGAAGCTGGCAGTGCGTTGACTTTTATGTTGCTGCCCTGCGTTGACTTTTCTGGACAGCGTTGATTTTTGGAGTTGACTTGGGTTGACTCGGTTGCTGATTGGAGGACTGTTGTGACACATTCTGGGTTGGCTGACCAAGGAGACTTTGCTGGTTGAAGCATCCTGTTGACCGCCGTAACGCACCACCACATTTTTTCTGTTTCTGGTTTGTCTTCTATAAGATCCACTTATATGTTCTATCAACATTTTACTTAACTATTTGTGTGATTGCTGTAAGAAAAGTAAAGTTGCTTCAAGCATAGAACATCTACAAAAATTGACAATAATCCATACAACATTTATTGCTGTCCCTTTGCACGCATTTCGAGGAGGCTGTACATCAGGATTTATTGTTGTTTTGCACACAGATCGAGGAGGCTATACAACAGCATTTATTGCTGTGATTTTGGGCACAAAATTCAAGGAAGTCTGTACAACATTTATTGCTGTTCCTGTTTTACTGTTTGCACAATTTTCGAGGCGATGGTTAAGCACAGAAAACAAGATAAGTTGTATTTGTTTGGTTGCTGGAATTTTTTGTGTATTTCTATTTCACTATAAAAGCAAAATTATCAGAAATAAAGAAGAGTTCTCGAACTGGTTTCCCCAAGAGTTGTAGGGGATTTTTCCAGGGTCATATTGACCAAAAATTAGCGTGTTATTTTCTGTTTGGGTGGCTGAAATAATTTTTGAGTTTTATTTCTGCATTTTCCAACACTTCGAAATTTCCAGAATTTGTGTTTTCAGAAATATTTATTATTTTCAGCTTGTTGAATGTATGTTTACGGAAATGGGCATTTAACTATATGGGAGTAATAAGGAGAAACTGATAACCGGGGTTGGGCTAAAACTTTCTACAGGTTTTGTGAGTAGAGTCCGGGGTTAAAAGCCCAGAATTTTCTGAGCATTATTCCAGGCCCTACTAGCATATTTAGTGGAACAACAACAAAATTTCTGGGCCAGGATTGCGTAGAGCTAGAGCAACACAACGTACCATTGGGGGTTGATTTGAGCTTGTGACAGAGGCTACTTCAGCGTCGTACCATTGGGGGTTGATTTGAGCTTGTGACAGAGGCTACTTCAGCTTGCCTTGAGCGAGCCCAGGTGCCATCATTCCAACACCCACACCCACATTGTACACTTATATGAGAATTAACAAAATGGCTCAGACCTGAATTTTATGGCTCCAGTTTGTGTTTTCATGGTGTAATCATATTTGCTGTTGTTAATGTCTTTTGATGCATTGTTATTATTGCTAATTTCCAATTATAAATATTACATTGTGGGCCTCATCTTTTGTGTATTTATCTTTGTGTGCTTCATGGGTGAAAGGCTTCATGTGCGTAAGAGTACCCAAAGGTGTAATCTTAGGTGTTGGTGGTCTTGACAATTTGTTTTTGTTACAAAGGTACTAGAATATTATAAAATAAAATATATTTATATATATTTGTTAGTATGAATATGAATGGTATTCTTCACAATGAAGCCCCTTGGCTTAAATGTAGCCTCAGGTGCCTTTACACAAGGGTTCATGATCTTTTGATTATGCTCCCTCTACCTAAATTAATTATAATTGATATACATTTAATTTTTATACATAACATTGCCTTCCCCTCACGAAATGCTTTGTCCCCAAATCATAGGTAACTAGGGATGTTGTTGATGAAAATCTTCTGTTTCCCAAGAATCACCTTCTTTCGGTAGGCTCTACCACTTGATGAGATATTCTTTTCGAGAACATAATTGCTTTTCTTTGGTGGCAATGATAGCTTTCGGGTCTAATACAATTTCTGCTTCATTATTCAATATAGGAAGTGTTGTTTGATGTTTCCCCAACATATTTTTTAAATAAAAAAAGTGGAAAATGTTATGGACGCGACTTGTTTCAGGTAATTTCAAACTGTGAGATACTTGACTGATTTTCTTGATGATTTGATATGGTCCATAGAATTGAGGAGCTAGATTGTTTTTTCCTTGTTTTAATGATATCTGTTTGTAAGATTGGAGCTTGACATATACCCAATCTCCCTCGCTAAATTCTCTTTCTAATCTATGTTGGTTAACTTGCTGTTTCATACGGTTCCTTACAATATTTAGCTTTTCCTTTAGTGTTTGAACAACTTTTTGGTTCTCCTTCAGTTGATCTTTTACTGCTGAAAGTTTTATATCATTTATGGCTAACTCCTTCCATTTAGGAGGTTCATAACCGTAGAGAGCTTGAAATGTCATCATTTTTGCTGAAGTGTGATAAGTGAAATTGTACCACCATTATGTTTTATTTGCTGAAATTTTTATATCATTTATGGCTAACTCCCATTTAGGAGGTTCATAACTGTAGAGAGCTTGAAATGGCATCATTTTTGCTTAAGTGTGATAAGTGGAATTGTACCACCATTCTACTAGATGTAACAATTCAGACCATTTGTTCCGCTTGTGTGTTACAAAACAACGAACATATGCTTCCAAACATTCATTGAAAATTTCAGTTTTCCCATCTGTCTAGGGATAGTCGGTTGAGCTCATGTTGAGGGATGTCCCAATTTGTTTGAAGAACTCCTTCCAAAAATTTTGCTTAAATTTGGCATCCCTGTCACTAACAATGATCTTTTGAAACCCATGCAATTTGTAAATATTTTTGCAAAATATTTCGGCAATTTGTTTTGTTGAGTTAGATCTTTTTACGTTCATGAAGTGTGCGTATTTAGTGAGTCGGTCTACAATCACAAGGATTTTATTCTTCCCATTCGACATGGGTAGCCCAATAATGAAGTCCATCGACATTTCTTCCCATTTTTGGTTTGGAATATGAAGGGGGTTGGAGCAATCCTGGTGTTAAATCATTTTTGTTTTTGTTTCTCTGACATTTATCACATTCTGCCACATATTTTTGAATTTCCTTGTACATTCCTTTCCAAAAGAGGGATTGGCGTATATTATAGTATGTTTTGAAGAATCCCACATGTCCAGTTGTTGGCGAATCACGACACTCCATAAGAACTATGGTTTTGAATTTGGAATTGGGACTTAGGTAGATTCGTCCCTTATACCAAAGAATGTCATTCCTCCATTTGAGTTTTGAATTTTGAATAGGATTATTGATTAGGTTACATGTTTCTAGATTCTTTGCTTATTCACTTCGAATTTCATCTATGATTTTGGAACTATAATTGAGATTGCAATTAATGATGGATCTTTATCTTTTCGAGATAGAGCATCGGTTGCAACATTGTCATTACCCTTTCTTATGAAGAATTTCTAAATCTCCAACCATATTTGTTGTTTTGTTGAAGAAGGTATTGCAGGTTATTGTGATCTGTAGGTATTGCTTCATATATGATATTGTCCTCATTTGGTTAAGGCTTGCATAATAACATAGTGCTATCCTTCTTTATACTTGATGATGAAATGACATGACTGCAGAAATCCTATCCATTTATAGTGTATTTCTTGTTGAATCTTACTTTGGCCTTGCAAGTATGTAGAGGTTGATGATCAGTGTGGGTGATGTTGAGATTTTGTATAGTTGGTGTAGCATAGGGTGTGCTCTAGCTGATGGCAGTGTGGGTGCAGGCGTTAAGGAGAGTCTTTCAAACTTGCTTACAATTGTTTCTAACTCCGGAGGAGTCGGATTCAATTCTTCGTTTTCATTTTCATTCATCAAATTTGGAAAATTTGATTAATGAAAGTCACAAAAATCTTAAAAAGTCCCTTAGTCAATATCAGCTCCTTTGGAAATATTATAAATCTTTGAAATCAAATTCAGTTAAAATCAAACTTAAACTCCCTTGGAAGTATAATACGTTGACTTGTAAATGAAGATTAACTTTCCAGATCATAGTATTAAAATACTATGAATAAATATTTCAAACCCTTTGAACAAATATCGAACCTTTGAGCTTATAATATTAACCATTAGAGTGACTATTTAATTCTTCGAACCAGATATTGAACTCTCAAAGGCCCACGCCTCCAATATTCAAATTTCACTTATAAAATAAACATTTAACGATGAACTAAACGTTGCTCATACCTCCTTAACTCCCATGCTAGTTACCATGCGAATGTCATCGCATCTCTTGCAAATCTAATCCAATGGAAATCGCATTATTTCCACCACAAAACTTTAACACGCAAAGGCAGCGCAATATTAGTGGTTTTGTGGATATGACGTGTCCAAAATTTATTGGATCGCGTCCCAAATTTCTGAAATTGCTCTTGGCCCAAATTCTATGCGATACCGGTGGTATCTTCTCACAAAAACCGCTTACTTCAAAACGCTACAAAAAGAGCTTAAAACCATAAGCTTTCACGCTGCATTCGAATGAAACCATTCATTTCCGTTTAAAACTCGTCTTCTGCGATTAATGTTGTGAATCGATCTAAATCGATATCAGTTCCAGCAAACAGAAAAAAACAAGCTCAATAAACAGAGTTAATTTCATTTGCGTTCCTCATCAAAAGGATCGAACTCATCGATTCTCTGTTGAATCATTCATACAAAGAGTTATACCATTCAATACTCAGTGTTCAACAAATTTTCTGTATTGGTGTTTGACTAAGTCGATATTGATTTAGTAAATCGAATCCAACGATCCTTACACAATATTCATAACAATAATAGAATGGATTTTGGTATGTTTAGAGTCCCTTCACACAAAATTGATGTGTATTTAATTCATACACAGAAAGCGTAGATTCAAATGCATTTAGGAAACATAATCCTTCACACAGAGATTGGTGTTTTAATTGCAATCAATTAAAGACACAGAACTCATAATTCAATTGAAATTACGAAAGTATAAACCTCCGGGGATTGCCAATATAAACAATAATTTATAAAACACTGTAATTCTTATTGAAACAGAGATAAAACCTCCCAATCGCAGTCTTCTACGGCCAACTCCAATATTCTCCTTACAGAGATTACAATTTATAGTTTTATTACAAAACAGAGACCTCCTCAATTAGGATCAAATTTCCTAAATTGAGACAAAATCCTACTTGCCCAACATCCTCCTAAAATCTATCAACTGTAGCTAGATATGCTCAACAAGCTCACACCTATTCAAACTACTTATCTCTAAATACTCTCCTAATTTATTACAGAAAATAATAATATCAATTTGTTTGAGGGATTCAACAGTCTCAATGAACATTGACTTTCACCCATCAGTGAATGAATTTTAACTCATTAGCCACAACATGTGAACAATCTTTCACATTGCTGGCTAGAATCTAATGCCCCTGCATTAGACTCTCGAGGACAAAATTCTTCATGGGCTTCTGTCCATGAGCTCCTCCACAAAACTACCCAGTTTCTGCAACATAGCTTCTGTCATCCAAGTAGCATCCTCAATTGGCTGATCTTTCCATTTGATCAAGTATTGGAAATACTCTGGTCCTCTGGTTCTATTAAACACTTTCTTGTCTAAGATCATCTCCGGCTGTAATGGCTATGCTGTAGGTAACTGTTTTACCCAGTCAATTTGCTCTCTATCTTCTGATCTTTCATCTGTGCCACTATCTTCATACCTGTACAAATATGCAACATTAAATATTGGAGATATTCCAATATCAGATGGAAACTCAATTTCATAGGCATTAGCAGAAAATTTTCTCAGTGTTCTGCATGGTCCTATCTTTTTAAACTTTAGTTTGTTATACTGCCTCTTTGGAAATCTGTCTTTCCTCAAGTGTGCCAAAACTAAATCACCAACTTCAAATTGAACTTCTCTTCTGCTCAAATCTGCTCTGCTCTTGTACTTGATACTGTTGTCTTGTAGCTGCTGCTTTACCTGCTCATGTATTACTTGAATCTCTGAAGCAAACTCTTCTCCTTCAACACTTCTCATTTATGCTTTTCCCAAGTTCCTCAATTCAGATACTCCTCTTGGGTGCATCCCATAAACAATATGGAATGGACTCTGTCTTGTACTTCTGTTTGGTGAATCATTGTATGCATATTCTGCTTGTGGTAAGATATGATCCCATTGCTTAGGATGTTCTCCTGCAAGACTTCTCAAAAGGTTACCTAAACTTCTGTTCACTACCTCAGTCTGTCCATCAGTTTGAGGATGATAAGCTGAGCTGAAACTCAGATTAGTACCAAGCTTCTTCCACAATGTCCTCCAAAAATGACCAACAAACCTGGTATCTCTATCAGAAACAATACTTTTAGGCAACCCATGTAATCTAACAATTTCTTTGAAAAACAAATTGGCAACATGAGTAGCATCACTAGTTTTATAACATGGAATAAAATGTGCCATCTTTGAAAATCTGTCAACAACAACAAAAATTGTATCATTCCCTCTCTGTGTCATAGGCAATCCTAAAACAAAATCCATACTTACCATATCCCAAGGTCTGTCTGGAATAGGCAATGGAATGTACAAACCTGCATTCTGGCTTCTTCCCTTTGCATACTGACAAATTTTACAATTCTTCACATACTTTTCCACTTCAGATCTCATTTTTGGCCAATAATAAAAATGACTCCACTGCTCATAAGTTTTATTAGTACCAAAATGTCTAGCTAGTCCACCACTATGCTTCTCTCTGATTAAATTCTCTCTCATGGAACAATTTGGTATACACAATTGATTTCTTCTGAACAAGAAACCCTCTTGCAAGAAATAATCCAACCACTGACTTCTATCTATCAAAACAGGATTACAGCATGCTTCAAATGCTTCGTGAAATCCAAATCTGTTTTATAGAGTTCTTTAAGAAAATCAAAACTTACCACTTCAAATTGACTTTCTTGAACAAGAATGTTCTTCCTACTCAAGGCATCAACTACCTTATTTGCTTGGCCACTTATGTGTTTCAAAACAAAGTTGAAACTTTGAAGGTATTCAACCCATTTAGCATGTTTTTGATTCAATTTAGGCTGCTGCATAATGTATTGTAATGCATGATTATCTGAATATAGTACAAATTCTTTAGACATTAAATAATGTCTCCACTTCTTCAATGCTTGTACTATTGCATAAAACTCTTTGTCATAAGAAGAATACTTTCTTCTTGTCTCATTCGGCTTCTCACTGAAATACGCTACAGGCCTATCTTCTTGACTTAAGACAGCTCCAATAGCTTCTCCACTGGCATCACACTTCACTTGAAATGGTTTATTAAAATCAGGCAAGACTAAAACAGGTTTCTCAGTTATTTTCTGTTTCAAAAACTGAATTTTTTTTTCAGCTTCAGCAGTCCACTTGAATGGCTGCTTGTCCTTCTTTATGGTTTCAATGATAGGTGCATTAATATTGCTAAAATTCCTTATGAATTTTCTGTAAAAACTAGCAAGTCCATGGAAACTTCTTACCTCAAAGACACTTTTAGGTGAAGGCCACTCCACAATTGCCCTTACCTTTTTTGGGTCCATCTTTAATCCCTCAGCAGAAACAACAAAACCTAGATACACCAGCGCTTCCTTCATGAATGAACATTTCTTCAGATTTATCAACAACTTCTCTTGATGTAATTTCTTCAAGACATAGTTAAGATGCCTTAAATGTTCTTCTTTTGTTTTGCTGTAAATTAGTATGTCATCCAAATATACTATTGCAAATTTACCAATAAATTCTCTTAACACTTCATTCATGAGCCTCATAAAAGCACTGGGTGCATTTGATAAGCCAAAAGGCATTACCGACCACCTAAGTCACAGGACACGTCCTCCAGGGTCACGTGTCCCGTATTTCGCGTGTCGGACACGAAATACGACTTAAAACGTGTCAAATACGTTTTTGGTCGTGTCCTCCAAAATGTGACACGTGTCCTTCGAATTAAAAATGTGTCCTTCACATTGAACACGCGTATTTGAGGTTTAGAAAACGTGCCCTAACGTTTTCTCCGATTTTGGACACGTGTGACACGAAAACATAAAAAAACAGCCGACGCCAAAGCATTTTTTCATTCTGTCACTTTTATCTGTGAGTAGATGTGACTGCTGGAAGTGGAGATTTGTATGCGTGAGTTTGGAAGTGGAGATTGTATGCGTGAGATCGAGCAGTCGCTGGAAGTCTAGATTCCTTTGGTCGAGCAGCGTTAGTGGAGTTTCGTTTACCATCGCTGGAAGTGGAGGTCAAGATTCCTTTGGTCGAGCAGCGTCTGTGCAGTGTGGAGTTTCATTTGGTTCAGCGTGCATGGTGCCAGCCTCCAGGTAAGCAATTTGTGACTGATAGTGGTTAGTGGTTAGCAATTTTATCCCTCGGTTCTCCTTTGTAACCATGCTGATAGGATAGACGCCGAATGGAAGAATTCAAATAAAATAAAACAGCATCTGCCGTTAGTGGTTAGCAATTTTATCCCCTGGTTATCCTTTGTAAGTTTGTAACCATGTGGAAAGGATATCCGATAGACAGAAGAATTCAAACAAAATAAAACAGCGTCTGCCGTCGACTCTTCATTTTTATTTTAAAAAATCGACCCACATACCTCCTATTTGCTGCTAATAACAACCCCTTCATGGTTTTAATGACTATTTAGTATTTCTTATGTGCTTGTAGCCTTGTATAATTGTAATTTGTTAATATTAATTTATAAATGATTAATTTACTATATATATATATATATATATATATTAAAATTATATATATATATATATATATATATATATTTTTTAAAATATAAATAAAACGTGTCCCTCGTGTCCTGTTTTCGAGGTCACGGTGTCTCGTGTCAAATACTCGTATTTACGTGTCCTCCGTGTCTCGTGTCCTTGTGTCATGTGACTTAGCCGACCACTCATACAACCCTTCATTTGTCTTAAAGGCTGTTTTCCATTCATCACCTTCCCTTATCCTAATTTGATGATACCCACTTTTCAAATTTAGTTTTGAAAAATATCTTGCTCCACTCAAACAGTCCATTAAATCTTCAATTCTGGGCAAGGGAAATCTATACCTGATTGTTATTTTGTTGATTGCTCTTGAATCAATGCACATTCTCCAACCTCCATCTTTCTTCGGACTCAACACTGTAGGTACTGCACAAGGACTCAAATTTTCTTTGACCAAACCTTTGTTAACCAATTCCTGTACTTGCTTTCTGATTTCTTCATTTTCTGTAGGAGTCATTCTGTAAGCTGCTTTGTTTGGCAGATTTGATCCTGGGATCAAATCTATCTGATGGCTAATTTTTCTTATAGGTGGTAACTCATTAGGCAAATCATCCACAATGATATCACAATAATTGCCCAACATTTCTTGAATTTCAATTTGCAAATCAGAAATTTTTGTAGAAGTAAATACTACTTTAGGTTTGCAAACTAAAGCAAAATTTACCTCTTCATCTTTAATCTGCTGCAAGTATTCTTTCCCACTCAACAATAAAGCCTTTGGATCAGACTTTTGGCTTGATGCTTCTCCTTCTTCCATAGGTAACAATGTTTGATACATACCATCGTTGAAAAACTTGTAAGTGTTCCTCTTACCATCGTGCACTGCTGCTTTGTCATACTGCGAAGGTCTACCCAACAGTATGTGACACACATCCATAGGCATCACATCACACATTACTTTATCCTTGTAGTTGCCCATCTGCAACTCTATTTCACACTGTTCTTTCACAATTAGCTGATGACCCTTCTGAAGCCATGACACCTTGTAGGGTGTTGGATGTTCCCTTGTCTTCAATTTCAATTTCTCTATCACCTCTGTAGAAACCAAATTGTCTGTGCTGCCACTATCAATGACTAATTGACAGCATTTCCCTTGAACTTTGCATACACTCCTGAACAAAGTTTTCCTCTGTGCTGGTTCAACAACTTCCTTTGTTTGCTTCAGCAAAACTTTGTCAACAACCAAAGATTCTCCTTTCTCTGGCACAATTTCTCTCTCTGCTTCAGGCAACTTTGCCGCTTCTTCAGTCTGAGCAACAATTGCATTTCTCTGACTTGTACCCGCATTCTCTTTCTCTGGGTATTCATAGGCTCTATGTCCCAATTTGTTACATCGGTTACATCTCACTTCTCTTCCTCTGCTTCTGCCTCCTCTTCCTCTGTAGGAATTTTTTCTGCCACTTGCATCACCTTCTGTGTGTGCATGCTGAGGTGAGCTGCTGCTAGCTCCATCTCTTGGTGCTGTAGATCTCCATCTACCACCTTGGCTTCCCTTTCCTCGAAAAGTACCTCTTCCTTTGGCAGACTGCTTTCTCAGCAGTTTCTCTTCAGCTTTCAAGGCCATTTGATAAGCCTCTTCTACTGTCTTAGGAGACAATATGCTTATTTCATCTTAGATCTCTAATCTGAGACCATTCACATACCTGGCATTCTTCTCTGCTGTGTCCTGGATCTGTCCAGCTCTTATGCTCACTTTATAGAATTCTTCTGTGTACTCTTTCACTGTCAGCAATCTCTGTCTAAGGTTCTGCATTTGTCTAAACAATGTAAGCTGATAATCACTAGGCAAGAAATTACCTCTCAGTTTTGCCGCCATTCTGTTCCAACTCTTGATTGGTTGTTTACCAGCTCTCCTTCTCTCTGCTTGCACTCCATCCCACCAAAGTGCTGCATGTCCCTTCAACCTTGTGACTGCAAATTTAACTCTCTTGTCTTCACCCATATCTTCATAGTCAAAGCATTTATTCATCTCATTGATACAGTCTATCAACTCTTCTGGATTCAATCCTCCTGCAAACGCTGATACTTCAAGTTTAGGCTTGGATGTAGATCCCAAAACTGTTTTAAAGAATCTCATCTCAGGAGTAAGCTCAACATTTCCTCCTCCTTCTTTAGCTTCAGGTTCACTGACATCTTCAGGATCCCTCGGTTGTCCTACTTCAATTGCCTCCAATCTGGCTTGGATCTGCTGCATAGTCTCCAGTACTTCTGCATTAGCAACTGGCCTACCTCTTCTTCTACCAGCAGCACCTCTACCAATTCGGACAACCATGCTGGATTTCTTCTTCTGACTCTTAGAAGTCTGTTCAATCTCTGGTAAATGCTCTGAAGTCTGCTCTGATACCACAAATGATGGTAGTGTGGGTGTAGGCGTTAAGGAGAGTCTTTCAAACTTGCTTACAATTGTTTCCAACTTCGGAGGAGTCGGATTCAATTCTTCGTTTTCATTTTCATTCATCAAATTTGGAAAATTTGGTTAATGAAAGTCACAAAAATCTTAAAAAGTCCCTTAGTCAATATCAACTCCTTTGGAAATATTATAAATCTTTGAAATCAAATTCAGTTAAAATCAAACTTAAACTCCTTTGGAAGTATAATACGTTGACTTGTAAATGAAGATTAACTTTCCAGATCATAATATTAAAATACTATGAATAAATATTTCAAACCCTTTGAACAAATATCGAACTGTTGAGCTTATAATATTAACCATTAGAGTGACTATTTAATTCTTCGAACCAGATATTGAACTCTCAAGGGCCCACGCCTCCAATATTCAGATTTCACTTATAAAATAAACATTTAACGATGAATTAGATGTTGTTCATACCTCCTTAACTCCCGTGCAAGTTACCATGCGAATGTCATCGGATCTCTTGCAAATCTAATCCAATGGAAATCGCGTTATTTCCACCACAAAACTTTAACACGCAAAGGTAGCGCGATATTAGTGGTTTTGTGGATATGACGTGTTCAAAATTTATTGGATCGTGTCCCTAATTTCTGAAACTGCTCTTGGCCCAAATTCTATGCGATATCGGTGGAATCTTCTCACAAAAACCACTTACTTCAAAACGCTGCAAAAAGAGCTTAAAACCATAAGCTTTCACGCTGCATTCGAATGAAACCATTCATCTCCGTTTAAAACTCGTCTTCTGTGATTAATGTTGTGAATCGATCTAAATCGATATCAGTTCTAGCAAACAGAAAAAAAACAAGCTCAATAAACAGAGTTAATTTCACTTGCGTTCCTCATCAAAAGGATCGAACTCATCGATTCTTTGTTGAATCATTCATACAAAGAGTTATACCATTCAATACTCAGTCTTTAACAAATTTTCTGTATTGGTGTTTGACTAAGTCGATATCGATTTAGTAAATCGAATCCAACGATCCTTACACAATATTCATAACAATAACAGAATGGATTCTGGTATGTTTAGAGTCCCTTCACACAAAATTAATGTGTATTTAATTCATACACAGAAAGCGTAGATTCAAATGCATTCAGGAAACATGAGCCTTCACACAGAGACTGGTGTTTTAATTGCAATCAATTAAAGACACAGAACTCATAATTCAATTGAAATTACGAAAGTATAAACCTCCGGGGATTGCCAATATAAACAATAATTT
Organism: Pinus albicaulis; assembly: GCA_034641835.2. NCBI lineage: Eukaryota > Viridiplantae > Streptophyta > Pinopsida > Pinales > Pinaceae > Pinus > Pinus albicaulis. The sequence continues at coordinate 349,440,421 of CM076582.1, forward strand.
ATAAAACACTGTAATTCTTATTGAAACAGAGATAAAACCTGTCAATCCCAATCTTCTACTGCCAACTCCAATATTCTCTTTCCAGAGATTACAATTTATAGTTTTATTACAAAACAGAGACCTCCTCAATTAGGATCAAATTTCCTAAATTGAGACAAAATCCTACTTGCCCAATATCCTCCTAAAATCTATCAACTACAGCTAGATATGCCCAACAAGCTCACACCTATTCAAACTACTTATCTCTAAATACTCTCCTAATTTATTACAGAAAATAATAATATCAATTTGTTTGAGGGATTCAACCCTCTCAATGAACATTGACTTTCACCCATCAGTGAATGAATTTTTAACTCATTAGCCACAACATGTGAACAATCTTTCACATTGCTGGCTAGACTCTAATGCCCCTGCATCACTAGCCCTTAAATTTTTTGGAGGGGCAAAGACACACATGAACTCTAAAACCCAGAAAGTGTTTTGTGAAATTTCAGTTGGTGTTCAAGTTATTCAAATAATTAATTATTTTAATGGATTTCCTAAGGCTAAACTTAGGAAAATTAAATAATTGAAGTGGATTAATTAACACATGTGCTGAAATGTTCTAAAAGACACGGATCAAGCAGTCTTTTAATCTCAGCTATTGATGAATGTTTTAATCTCGGCCGTTGATGAGATGAATGAAAAAGTATAAGAGAAAGGCTTGAGGGTCAGTTGGACACACACACTGAGGTAGAGATTAGAGAATAGATTTGGAATTCTAGGGCAGGGTTTTCTAAGAATTTCTGGAAGAATTTTCCCGCAGCGAGGGGTAGTATTGGCTGAGGGGATGATCTGATCCTGGAGCCAAGAGTCAGTAAGAGGCAGAGGAACAACAAACAAGGACAACACAAAGGAGCAGAGAGCAGCAGCAGCTGCGTAGCCACTACGCAGGATAGTGCTGTAGCTCCAGAGGGTTTCAGAATTACGTAGAGGGTCTCCAGGGCCAGCGTAAGGCCTACGTCACCCTCTCTGAGGTTACACAGTCCCTCTCTGGGCAGCGCAGTGGCACACAGAGCCTAGCAGGGCTGGCGCTGGGGCTTCAGGGGCATCGCTGGGGTTTCTAGGGCCAGATCCGAGCTGAGTCTTGTAAATCCTGTTTGAGGGTGTGGATCAGTTAGATATTTGGTCTTGGAACAATAGGTTATCTGCAGTTTTCTTTTATTCTCTGTCGGGTTTTCTAGATCTGGAACCCAGATTCACTGTACTCAGAATCTACTTAATAAAATAAACCCTCATATCTGTTGCATCGGTTTTCCCGCTTTGGGTTTTTCCGGGGACTTATGGCCAAAAATTCATGTGTCACTTTGTCTGAATGAGTGTAGTATTCAGTAAATGATCTGCATGTGTAGACTGTTAGTTGTGTTTACTTCAGTATTTTCTGAATCTAATTTTTGAAGATAACTTGTATACTTTAAATCAAGTAGGAGAAGTAAACCATGATACTGTAGTAGAATTTTCACAGGTGATAATCTCCTTGACCATAGGATAGTGCTTCCATTTCTCAACATCTTGTACGAAGGGATAAGGTTTGTTGTCATATGCGGGGTGGTTTGGTGTCGCTCCATGAAAGAGCTCATAATGATAGCAAACTTGCTTACCTCATTGTATCAAGACTGTTCCCAAAGCATATCCACTCACCTCTTCACTTTGAAGGGTTTCTACAATTTAGGCAATGCCAAAGCTGGTTCATGATTGATCTTTTATTTCGATCTTTTTAAAATCCTTCTGTTGATTTCTTCCCTATTAAAAATTTAGGCTAGTGGTTGTTATGTTATGGAGTGGTGCCATACCTAAAAAAAGATGCTATGAACTTTTAAGGTAGTAGGATAATCCTTCAAAACTCTTTCAGTGACATTGGTAGGAGTTGGCCATTTGATGATGGTCTTTGATTTTGTAGGATCAATCTTGAGTTTTCCACCAATTACATGCCCAAGTACACAAGATTGTTGGGAAAATTCACATTTCTTGTGTTCCTTCTATGCTTCTAACTCTTTCAACAAATGTAAGACATGCTCTTCCTAGGTAGAGCTAAATATTAGACACCATTGAATAACACAGTTACAATTGAATCTAGATAAGGATGTAATACATCGTTCATTAAACACATAACTAACATTGCTGACATTGCACACAAATCGTCCAGGTGACTTGGCCTTTGACACACATTTGGTATTACCCTAATCTGAGATCCATTTGGATGAAGTACTTGGCAGCTGAACCAAGAAGGGTATTGATTCTTGAGACTAATCTTGTTTAAAGTTTTCTAGTTGATACACATTCTCCAGGTCCCATTCTTCTTGGGCACTATGATGATAGGTGATCCACAAGGTGAGTTACTTGGTCATACAACTCTCTAACAATTGCCACAACTATGTTTTGACTATATCTATTTCTAATAGCTTGTTTATACAATGTTATGTTTGGCAATGGAGAATCATGTAATTGTTGTGTCTCGTGCTCCACTTCCCTCTAAGGTGGTATCCCTTTAGGCTCCTTGAACACTTCTTTGTAAGCCTGCAGAAACTTCACTTGGTACATTCCTCAAGAGATGCTTTCACTTCTACAGGTTCTCTTCCTTGTTGATTCTGTTTCAATAAAAGTAATACAAATTTCCTACTTGAGCTAATCAGTTTCTTGGCATGGTTGGCATTTACCAGATAAGATAATTTTATTAATGTCCATGGATTTGCTTTTGTGTGCATTGATGATAAAGGACTTGTTGTCCTTGATCAAACGGTATTGGTTGGCTCTCCTTGCGAAGATAACTTCCCTCACACACATATAGGGGCTTTCCAACTTTTATTAAGCTTTTATAAGCTTGCCATGCTTTATGACTTAGAGATTCTGCTTCAGAGGAAATTCACTGTAGACTTTAATGTATAATGCACAAATATGCTTTACCTTTTTCCCTGAGAAAAAAGTTTGCAACCTTTCCATTAAGATGATAAAAGGATTAGGTTTGTCATAGTCCACAAGCCAAATGGCTCATCAGCATGAAACTGAATATAAAACCCCCTATTAGGTGTGATATGTTGAATTAACTATAAATATGCTTTACTTGTCATAGTCTCATTAATGGCTTTTTTAAACTAATGCACATCAATACAGTTTTCTTTCATTATCATTATGCACATCAATACATTTTTCTTTCATATTAGGATTTTGATCTGCTTGATATATGTTTGTCACTATTTAGTGGTTGGAATATTATGTGCCTTGTTTCAGTATTATCATGCTATTTTGTGCTTCTCTTTATGCATTGCTTGGTGTATTGTTGTTTCTATGGTAGCTATATTTTTTAATGAGAAAGATATCAGTATCGAACAAATTATTTGTTGGATTTGTGTTATATCCTTTGTAGGTAGACTTAGTCACATCTTGGCAAGGGTTCAGGTGCTGGCCCCCAAATGTAGAGGGTCTGGGGGAACCCACCCTCTTGGATGGGTGTCAATGGGGGCAGAGCCGCCAAGGAATTTTGTTTTGGTTCCTCATGTGTTATCTCAGCCCATTTATAGTATAATGATAATCCCAGTTAAAGGATTATGTTTTTAATTTAACCCATGTTAACAGATTAGAGTTTTGGGTGCTGACAAATACCTAAATATTGTATTGTGAACCATGAAGTTAAAACAATAAGATAGAGATAGGTACACCTCTCAGTTAGGTTGGTTTTCCTGGTTAAGGGTTCTCAGGATAAATCTATGTGTACTGTGTGTGTGCCATTGTTATTCTTATGTTTTAGTATTTCCTTTTTTGCACATGTTTATTAAACTTTTTATTGTTGTTATGATTGCTTGTTTTGACCATGTTATATATTAAGAATTTACTGCCTTTTAATTTAGAATAGTTTTTGTATACATTGAGAATTTAACATCTTTTAATTTGGCTAAACTTTTCTTGGCTGTCATGGGTCTACATCTTTAGATACTCGACCCACTGTATTCCTGACTCTTGCTTTATATGCAGTGGACTTGCTACTTTACTCCCCAGAACGACCACTTGTAGATATTTCAGAAATTTTCTTGTGGGTGATGGCTGTTGGTACCATAGTGTGTGCTTCCTTATGGTCAAAATTCATTGGAAATGAACAATCTGACTCATACAAGCAATTGACAAAAAAGGTGATTCCCTTGAATAGAATCTTGGTTTTTTTGTGTTTATTTCATTGACACAACTCCTTTGGTACTTATAATTTAAAGAATATATTTAACCTTTCTATTGTGTTTCTGGAAAGCAGCTTTTCTATTTTGTGATAAAAGTTTATACTATGGCTTATATGGTCTCGCGAATTATTCATTAGCCTCTCTTCACTTGGAGGGTTGTCAGTTTTTTTGAGCTAATATTTCATATAATAGTCTAATAGATGCGTTACTAGAAACTCAGAGGTCTGTTCAATTGTTGTATCTATAGGAGACCCATGATATATCTGCAAGCAAAGTTGAGACAGAGAAGGATGTCATGCATATAAACGCGAAGGCAGCTGTTTTTTTCATAGTGTTATCATCGATATTTTTGATGCTGCTTTATTTCTTCATGGCTGATTGGTTCGTTTGGATTCTCGTCGTCCTCTTCTGTATAGGTGGAATTGAGGTGAGTAGAAGCTTTAGTTTTCTCGATCATTTAATTTCTTGCATTTAAAATAAAATCATACATATGGGCATGCTTGTCACAAATCACATGTATTCATTACAATTTATTTTGTAGGAATTAATTTACATCTCTGATGTAGGTGGTTGTGGCCTTCAACTGAAAGGTTTTCCTTATGCAACTTTTAGTATAACTGTCAATGCTCACCAATTTTTCTTGTTATTTAATCTGTATGCTCACTGATGCAGGGAAATATGGTCCCTTTTGACTTATGTTAACTCATTCATAAATATTTGCTTCTGTATATCGTTCATGTGGTTACAGCGGAGCCTTGAGCTTTAATGACTTAAGATAAAATAATTTGTATAACAATAAGAGCTTCACAATTTTTTTTTGCAAAGGCTCTATAAGTTAGTTATATACACATGTTTATTAATACACAAAAAAATTATGTGCAAATTGATTAGGGTTGCAAATCTCCTTTTCTTTTTAAATTTTACTATAAAAGCAAATAAAAAATCATGATTTCCATTCATAGAGAACATGAGATTTACATTTTCCAGGCGATTTTTGCACTTTGAATATCATGGAACTAGTAGCGTAAGCCCTGCAATAAAATCACATTCCCTACTGTAAGCTTAAAATATAAGCTAACAGAAAAACAGGTCTTTTGACTGTCCTTTCACTATTCACTACATATCGTTGTTGAATACAACATTTAGAGTTAAGAAATTTTCGCAGAAGACTTCCATAGTTCTTCCCCCTGATGTCCCATAGTGAAAAACACATGAGAAAAATACTGTGTTACCGGATCCGTTGACCTTGGAAGGAGGATACGTGGATCCCCGGATCAGATCCGGAACCGGATTCGGATTCGACTGGATCCGCCCAGGATCTGTTTGATAACGTTTCATGTGCTGATGGAAACGAATATGTCCACTATAAAATAAATCCCAAAATTCATATGTGCATCTTATAGTTTTTGGTTTTTTAAATATAAAAATAATAAGTTTTGTCTGCAATTTTATGTTAGTCGATCTGCCGAGATCAATAAACAGCCAATTCCTAAATCTACTCACCGACACTATTTTTTTTTTAATTTAAAGGGTTGTGTATAGTTATTAAAGTGTGTACACTGTATATATATTAATTAGATTATATAACTAATGCCTTAGTGTTATAACCATATTATTTATATTTTACTATATATATTTAAACATTTAAAATATTAATTTATTTTAAGCTTTATTTCCTGTCGGGTTCACTAAATGAATTTTTAATTTAAAAGGTTATGTATATAGTTATAAAAAGTGTGTACATATAAATATATATTAAATTATTTTATGCCTTATGTTCTGTCGGGTTTACTACACAAATTTTTAATTTAAAAAATCTAAAAGTTTATGCGTTTTTTTTTATAATTTAAATAGTTTAAAAGGTTATATATATATATAAAACTATGCCTTCTAGTCTTATATCTATATTATGTATATTATAAAAATATATATATATTATAAAATATAAATATAAATTTATATATATTAAATATTTAATGTGTTTTTTTTTTTAAATTTAAATAGTTTAAAAGGTTATATATATATATAATCTATGCCTTTTAGTTTTATATCTATATTATGTATATTATAAAAAAAAATTATATATTAAAATATAAATATAAATTTATATATATTTAAATATTTAATATTTTAATTTATTTTATATAAATATTATATATTTTTTTTAAATACTAAATTATATATATATATATATATTATTTAAGTTATATTTTTACACTTTAAAAATGTTGATTGGCTAAAATCTTGTTTTTCTAAAAAAGTAAGGAATCAAGCTAACAACTAAGACATGGAGCATTTGATAAGACTAGAACTTTTCCCCTCATGTAACACCAATGGATTATTTTATGTGGCTAGGTTTTGTATACACATAAACATGTGTCTTTAAATTGTATCAAAAGACAGAGATTAGGTTGGAATTTTGCCCCTTATGTAAGACCAATGGATTATTATGTGGCTAAGTTTTGTCTATACATAAAGATGTATTGTAGCTATAGATAAATATAGCACCTGCCGTTTCCTTGCCGTATCCGGATCCTAGATTTTCAAAATAATGACGGATCCGTATCCGAATCCGCATCCGGATCCGTATCCGTATCCGAATCCTGGTAACTTAGGAAAAATATAGAGACTATCTATAAATTAATTAGGGAGAGGACATAGAGTCAATCTTTCAGTTATTCCACATTCATAGATCTCCCAGCTAGCAAGTGCCCCTCCTTTGATAAGGAATCTACTGTCTTGTTCAATTTTTGGAAGATACAAGTAAAACTAAGTTGCACGAAACACCGAAATGTCACACACACACACACACACATATATAGAAAAGAAAGAAGGTATTTTTAACATCCACGAGGCTAAAAATAGCCTATGGGACAGATTGCTTCTCCATCTGGCTCTTGTATTCGGCCCTTTTCTTGTGGAGTTTTACAGTAAACGCTCCCAGCTTCTTGACAAACTCTTCGCTGAATAGATTACCCAAGAGCTAGCTGCCAGAATACCTGCATAATTTTCCTTGCTGTCTTTGAAGGCCTCGCATTCCAAAATGAATTGTTTTTCTGTTTCCACTTTTTCGGAAGAGCAAAAAATACATACTCATTCCTCCCACATTTCATTTGGCCTTTTCCAGCACCCTGTTTCACAACAGAGTTGATGAGAATTAGTCCTTAATTGAGCAATAATAATTTTAGATCTCCAAGAAATATTGGCCCATATGTACGCTTTATGCTGATGATTATGAGTGTGGTTAAACTTTTCAATGTAGTACTTCTTCTTTCTCCCTAGCTCTTTCTCCCGAGTACTTTTGTGGAACTTATCCATAACAAAAGCTTTTCCCTTTACTGTTTGTATTTCACATGCTCAGGCAAATACCCCATTTACTAAACCATTTGTTATTTTGCCGCATCCTAGTCTTCTTTCTTTTGCACAATCTGTCATTAAACACAACCTTAGGCCATCTACCCTCTTCCATTTGCTCAATTTTTTTCAAATACCTTATGACTCGCACCATAGCAATTGCTTCAATAGGAGAAGCCCCTGTTTCATAAGAGCAGTGGTCAGTATTAAATAAATTATAACACATTATTTTGCAATAAAAGAAAGAATGAGACATATAAGTGTCATTATAGAAGGAAATCCAAATTTATATTAACTCTCGCTGATGACTACATGATGCAAATATCCAAAATTAGCCTTTATAGATGCGACTCTACATCCAAAACTCCAAAATCAGTGTTTATATGTGAGGTTGTACGCGCTAATTTTTTTTCCTAGATGGTCCTCAGCCTGTAGCCAGCATCCCATTGCAGCCACTAGATAGCTCAATGTGCCAGTTTCTCCGCCACCTGAGCCAACAATGTGGTCCCTTGACCACTTGTCATGAATGTATGTTTGAAGGTGGGCCTCCCAACCCCAAAGGTATGGCTTTTCATTAGTATAGTTGAGTAATTTTCCTTACTTGTCATGAGAACTTTTGGGCATAGATTGGTGGGGGGATTCAGCGGAAAGAGTGGGTTAGGTTTGTTTTCTTGTCTCCATTGCCTGATTTCGTGGTTGCCCTTGTATCCTATTCCAATGGAATCTTCTGTAATGACCATTTGGATTTTGGGTTGGCACTACATGAGAAATCCCAATTTTGGTTGCGTGGTCCCGCTTCCGATACCACCTACATCACTCCCACTCCACTTATTGTAGCCCCATTCATCTATTTTCCCATCGGGGTCCACATAGGGTTAGCTCCCCCCTCCCCTTGTCCACACCTTGGGTCGGGCCTGGAACAATGCCCTCGAGGATGATACAGCTAAAGAAATGTACCACAAAATGCAAAAGATGGCCGAAGCATACAAATTTAGCACATTTGCAAAAGCCAAACATGAGCTCTACCCCTTATCCATGGCCATAACCCTGGTTCCTATGGGCCCTAGATGAGCCCCTCTTTATCATTAAGGAACCCATGATTGTCCAAATCCCTGGTGGGCGATGAACCTACCCACCTTAAGGGGGTATTCACTGCTACATATTACACATCATGCTCTCATCCCTTGGAGCCTCGAGGAATTATGAAGAAAAATCAATAGAAGACAAAAGACATATGAAGAAGTGTGGAAAAACAAAGGTCAGTGTAACTCATGTTCCACGATTTGCTCCCTTCTACTCTCACATACCCAGGTGTGGGCTTCCCTTATTTTAGCTACCCATGAACCATAACATGTGGTCTTGATGATTCCCCTGATCACCACTCTGCTGCATTATTATATCATTTGCCACCTACCATCTGTGGGATGTACCATAGATGTGTCGCCCCCTTTAGAGGTTGAAACCATGTAATAGGGTCCTTGGTTAACCTCCTGTTGAGCTTGGAGACACTTGTACACACCAAAGCCCACTATGAAAGGGCATGCCACCATGAAGTACCCCATTGATTCCATGACTTGTAAGCTCTTTTACTTGATTATTCTGATGATTTGTTGTATTGGAGGGCAAGGGGATTTGTTGTATACGGGGTCCTAGCCCTCCAGTGGACCACAGTGGCACTTGTAGGGTGAGCGTTGAGAGCCATGGGCCTCCACCATAGCAAATATTACTTCATGGATCCCCAACAACACTTATTGATTGCTCATGTTCCACCATTTTGGGGAAGGATGATGCACATGGTACACCATGCCCAACCGAATCCACAATTGCAACAAACACTTGGCAGAGGTTCCAGGGTCCAGATGATGTCCTTCGCTGCAGGGGGAGGGCTTATGTCATCATCCTAGCCCTTATAGATGGTCTACATGCATATTCGATCCATTCGAAGACCCATGAGGTTGCCCTTTTTCCCCCGCACCCACTTGGGAGCACCACAGGTTTTTCCCTTGTCCATTATGTTGGGAGTCCATTTCTACATATGGCACCCCTTGGACTTCATTAGGTCTCCTCAAAGGTCCAACAAATCACTTTATTGATCATTCGACCCTCTTGAGAGGTTTATCCATGTATTATTGAGCTATTTGGTGGGCTTGTCACCAAAAGTATTGTTATTGTGCACATTATTTTATTTTAGGGGCTCAATTAGGCCAATTTAGCTAAATAAAATTCATTAAAGAGTGTATAAATAGAAGTGAGATAATTCACTTCCATCATCATCACTTGGATTGGCTTATTAGCTCTTGTGAGATTTTTTCTATCCCTTTTGGAGGACGAGTTTCAATGATATGGATGAATTTTGATGTTGGGATATCTCTCTCATGTCTTGGAGCTTCATTTTTGGCATAATTTGATGATTGGATTTACTCTCTTATACATATAAGTGCTCTTTTAATTCTATTCTGTTATTTACTTTTGTCGCATGCATGTTGTTGGGATTTTCGCTACACTAGGCTGAAATGTACTGCTTTTCTCATGCGAAATTGTGGAAATTCGATCTTTTATAAAGTTGCATCATGTCATGTGCCATGTATGAATGGGTGAATGTTCCTAGAGATAATTTATGTTAAATACATCTCGATAAGTCATCATTTATTGCGAACCGAAGTATAAAGTCCTTGCAACAACTGTTCTAATGCTCTAAATGCTATGTGAATTTTTTGAAGGCCTCCTTGATTGCGTGAATTCTTTCCAAACCATAAATTCTCCTTGACTCCGTCTCTCACAAAGGACAAGGCGCTGATGCTCAATTCGTGATTGTTTTCAACACTTAATTCTTTTCACCTCCCTCTTTTTCTAGGCGTAGCCTACATAGGCCACCTAGGGCATCAATTATCTCACAATCTAGCCATCCAAACACTTAGATTTTTGGTCCACATCTGCGCTGAGGTCTTCTCTAGATGCCCTCCAACTTTGAAGCAAATCTAGCGGGTGAATCTCGAGATATAGCAAGCCCTAGCTTGAGGACCATTTCTTGCCCTAGTTCTCCCTTGGCTAGTGTCCTCATTAGGATCATTGAATTCAAACCTCAAAGAAAATTTGCCCTTTGATCCTCTTCTCCTCGCTAATTAGGTCAAGCCCCTCTTTGGGTGATCAACTCCATACCCTTGACCTAATTTTGTGCCCACTTAGTCTCGTGTGGTCCCACAACTTATTGAAGCCAGTTTTACAAAGACCACTTGGAAACCATGTTTTCACAAGGATTTCGAGGACTATATTTCCTTTACATGTCTTATTCTCAAACCCTAGCCCTTAAAATCCCATTAGCCCTACCTAGAGAGCATATCACCTTGCTTCTCGATTAGGAAAGCCATATAATTGAGTCTCTCTTGCGAATAGGCTTTAGGAATCACTCCTTGCCTTCTTATTATTCCATTCATCTAGTGATTCCCCTTTATATTGGGTCTCCTTGTGAAAATTTTTGAATATTACTTTATGCAGAAACCCTACTGTTAAATCTGGTTATACTTCTCCTACATAATCAAGTTATTAATGCTGAAAAATCAGATTAATATCGAAGTAAACACATATTTCACGATTCAAATCTAAGCAATGATACATGCACATAGACAAAGTGACACACAAGATTTTCTGGACAACTGTCCCCAAAAAAATCTAATGCGAGAAAATCAATCTTATGGCTGATGGAGGGTTTGTATTATTAAGTAGTTTCTGTATACAACAAATCTGGGCACCTTACTGGTTAACCCAACAGAGGAAAAATAGTTCTGCAGCTAACCTGTTGTTCTGGAGACTGAAGAATTGACTGATCCACACCCTCAAACAATATTTACAAGACTCAACCAATTTTTGCCTCTAGAAACCCCAATGCTGCCTTGAAGTTGCCTGTGTTAGCCCTGCTAGTCTCTGTGTGCCCCTGCGCTGCTCAGGAGAGGGCTGCGTAACCCCGGACTAGGTGACGTAGTCCTTACGCTGCCCTGAATGGCCTCTGTGTAACCCTAATGGGCCCTTGAAGCCTCAGCGCTGCCCTTTCTCAGTTCTGGGCCTGCGTAGCGGCTGAAACCCTCTACACTGCTCCTAGTTGCTGCTTCTCTGCCTCTTGCTGATTCTTGGCTCTGGGATCAGACCATCCCCTTAGCCAATACTACCCGTCGCTGCAACTGAAATACTTTTGGAAATTCTTAGCAAACTCACCCTAGAATTCCAGCTTAGTCTCAATGCTCTGTCTCAATGTGTGTGTTCTCCAACTGACCCAGAGCCTTTCCTTTATACTTTCTCCTTGGGAAACCAACGACCATGATCTAATCTTGGATCTATGGCTAAGATTAAAAGAAAGCTTGATCCGTGTGACTCGAGTCATTTCCATCAAATGTTTAAATTAATTACCTTAACTAATATTAATTAATTAATTATCTCCCAAACTGGATGGAATTTCCCAAATCCCTTTCTGGGTCTTGGAGAACTCATGTACTCTAGTCCCTCCACAAATTTTGGGAGCTAGAGCACATTTGATGCTACCCCAACACTCAAGAAAACTCAACACTCCTTCTTAGCGAGGAATGTGCTCTAGTACAACTCTACTTCACTCTGAAGCTCTGCACCGATCTTTGGTGTGGGTCTCTGCACTGATGCTAGATTTGCTGCCCTTCATCACTGTGCTGCGGCTGGCATTTTGTATTGCTGCCCATGATGCTGCCACCGCCACTGCCACATCTGTATTGCAGCTCCCTCTCAATCTGCTGTACCATGTTGCCATCTGCTGCACTGCAACGTCAGTTGTTGAGAGAAACAACTGAAGGTCCTGCCCAATCTTTGACAGACAAGACAGTTGGGCTGTATCCTCATCACTGAAGCTCCATAGGTTGTTGATCTTTGCTGACATCTTTAGACAACTATGCAACTACAACTCTGCATCGCGTAAGCAGACCTTCACTGTGCTGCTGAAGTCACATCAACCCTTGCACTGAAATCTCCCACGTTGCTGTTGTGCTGCACTCTCCTCCTAGAGCCTCTACGCTGCTGCAACTTTGCTCTGCGCTGCTGAAGTCACATCAGCCCCTGTGCTGCTCCCTTCAGCCTTCAGCTCCGCCTTTGCTTCATCTGTGATTCTCTGCACCAACTGCTCCATTTGTCCTGCTACTGTCTTAAGGCTCTCGTAGCTCGGATGTGATCCAGGAGATGAGCTGCTTAAGGATCTCGCCACCACTCTATAGTTGCTCTACAGATCCATGTCGCCCCACTTTCGTGGTTCATGAGCGCTCATGGCTAGGTCATCTTCTGAACCATCGTCCACCACAACAACCTTGGAAGTAGAAGCTTCCTTGTCCTTTTTCTTCTGTGGACAATTGCTGGCAAAATGTCCTAGTTCGCCATACTAGAACTACTTGATCTTAGATAGATCACGCTTCTTCCCTTGCTGCCTCTTTGATGCCAAGGCTGCATCTTCTTCTTCTTCATTCTTCACGTTACTGGATTTCATGCTGTACTGCCTCTTGGTGAATCGGCGGAGTTCTTCTTGACGAAGGATTGCCCACATACTGCCCCAGTTGGGAAGGTCCGCTCTGCCCAAGACACTTTGGGCAAAAGTTTCCCTGTCCTCTGTGACTGCATTGAGTGCAGTCCTTACCATCACATCATCCTCCACCTTTGCTCCCATGGCAGACAATTGATCTCTGATCGCCTGTAGTCTGAACATGAAGGGCTCGATTTCTTCTCCCTTGGCCATCATGAATGACCACAACTGATTCTCTAGAAGCATTCTACTCTCGACGAATTTTCCCTCACATAGGGCAGTTAAGGCTTTCCACATCTCCTGAGCCGTTTCCTTGTTGGCTATGTGTGGAACTGTATGATCCTTAACGCCATACATTATGAAGCGTTTGGCATGTGCCACAGCTTCCTCATGCTTCGCTAGGAGAGCAACATCGGTTGGCGTGGCCAAGACTTTTTCTACATGGTCCCTTAGACCGTATGCCTCCATGACTACTAGGATTTTGGCCTTCCAGACTGCAATGTTGGATAGACTGTCCAACCTATCTTGATCACTTAGTCCGTGAGGTGCCATCTGCTTAGCAAATTTGTCGAAACTCCTCTTCTCTCTGCTAGAGATTTGGATCTAGTTTCCTTGGCGAAACAGACACCCTCTGCTCCCTCTGACAACTGACATCCTCTTTTGGAAGTCTGCCAAATCAAACGAATCAGCTCTTTTCGATCCTCTGATCGATCTGCAAATGTCTTTGGCTGGAAACCCTCTGATAAGCTGTTCTCCTCCCGCTCTTTGTCACCTAGTGCTTAGGCCAAATTTTGAATCTTGAGAAATTTAACCCCACCAACAACTTTTGAAGATATGCAGCACTGCTTCCGGCCTATGAAACAACAACAGCTTCAGATCTGCGTCACCCTAGTTGCCCTCTGCGTGAGCAGACAATACCAACGTTGTCTCTGCGCTACCTCTGCCCAGTGAGTACATGGGCCTGCGTGGAGAATGCATAGGACTACGACAATCTGGCCTCTGCGTGGCTCTGCTCTCTCTGCTGCTGCGCTGTCCCTTCTGGTCCGGCTTTCTGCGGCTGCTCCTACTTTCTTTGCTGCTTTCTACACAAAGGATTCTTCATTCTTCTGCTGTTGATCCTGCTAGATCTGCAATCGCTCTAATACCATGTGAAAATTTCTGAATATTACTTTATGCAGAAACCCTACTGTTAAATCTGGTTATATGTCTCCTACTTAATCAAGTTATTAATGCTAAAAAATCAAATTAATATCGAAGTAAGCACATAATAGACTTTCACCGATTTAGATCTAAGCAAAGATACATGCACATAGACAAAGCGACACACGAGATTTTCTGGACAACTACCCCTGGAAAAACCCTATGTGGGAAAACTGATCTTGTGGCTGCTGGAGGGTTAATTTAATTAAGTAGTTTCTGAATACATCAAATCTGGGCACCTTACTGGTTAACCCGACAGAGAAAAAATAGATCTGCAACTAACTTGTTGTTCTAGAGATTGAAGACTTGACTGATGCACACCCTCAAACGGGATTTACAAGACTCAACCAATTTTTTCCTTAGAAACCCTAGCGCTGCCTTGAAGTTGCCTGCGTTAGCCCTGCTAGCCTCTGCGCTGCTCAAGAGAGGGCTACGTAACCCCGGACTGGGTGACGCAGTCCTTACGCTGTTGTGTTTGGCCTCTACGTAACCCTGATGTGCCCCTGAAGGCTCAACGCTGCCCTTTCCGGGCTTGCGTAGCGGCTGAAACCCTTTGCGTTGCGCAACTGCTGTGTAGCCTCTGCTTCCTTTGCTTCCTCTAAGCTGCTCCTGGTTGCTACTTCTTTGCCTCTGGCTGATTCTTGGCTCTGGGATCAGACCATCCCCTTAGACGATACTACCCCTCGCTGCAGCTGAAACACTTCTGGAAATTCTAAGCAAACCCGCCCTAGAATTCCAGCTTAGTCTCAGTGCTCTGCCTCCATGTGTGTGTTCTCCAACTGACCCCAAGCCTTTCCTTTATACTTTCTCGTTGGGAAACCAACGACCATGATCTAATCTTGAATCGATAGCTAAGATTAAAATAAAGCTTGATCCGTGTGACTTGAGTCATTTCCATCACATGTTTAAATTAATTACCTTTAATATTTTAATTTTCCTAAGTTAGACTTAGGGTCCTTAATTAAAAATATTAATTAATTAATTATCTCCCAAACTGGATGGAATTCCCCAAATCCCTTTCTGGGTCTTGGAGATCTCATGTACTCTAGTCCCTCCACAAATTTTGGGAGCTAGAGCACATCCGATGTTACCCCAACACTCGAGAAAACTCAACAGTCCTCGCATCGACAAAAGTCTGTGAAGAGCAGGGAGCTTGAGCTGAGGTGACAGTGGGCTATCACGCCATTGTTGCCCTTGACCTAGTAGTTGTTCTGTAGGATCCCCTCCTAGGACCCCTGCTAGTTTGAGTGGTAACAAGATCTTTGCTATATTATCTATTAGGCGTATTAGTATATGCTTGAAGGGGGCGAGTTCACTCTTAATCTTGAGTCCTTAGTCTGTACGCTGAAGTAGTTTTGCTTCATGGTGAAAGCAAGCGCTGGAAGGGAACCATTCCAAGCTTACTAAGTCATTGTATCTCCAGTTTTGGGATGTTTTCGTTTGTTGTACATGAAGGAGAAAATTTTGAGTTTATGTGTCATTGAGGAGATGATATACTACATCAAACCATCCATTGTACCCAGGTTCCTCTGCTCTTATTGTTTCCAATATATTTGCACAGTAAATACAAAAAGGAAGTTGTCTATTTGCTCTCTTTGGTGGCTTTATTTTGGGTGCATGTCATTTACTGTTTGTATTTTCTAAGTTGAAATTGTAAGAAAACACCTACAACATTACGTAGTTAAACTGTTTGTCGAAATGCTTCACTGAAATTAAGTTTTTTCAAAGGTGCAATCTTACTCTCTCATCTTTGTGGGTGTTACTTCTCTCACAAGCCTAAGATGAAGGGCATGTTAGAGTACATCCTGATGTTAGCCAATTCCAACACTCACTCTTAGTAAGGGAGGCGCTTCCACTCCTTGGAAGTCTCTTTGTTTGCCACACTGGAACATAATCCTCTTCCACAACTGCTCTCCAACATTCATCATAAGCTTCATCTTTCGTTACAAAAGAAAAACCTGCTGTAAGAACATAAGCCTTCTTGGAAGGTTCCTTTATGCTAGATGCCTCTTGTTTCTTCTTTTCCTGATAGGCCTTTAAGCTAGTCCATGGCCCCCTCAAGCTAGTCCATGGCCCCCTCCTTGTCAGATAGGGAAGTCTCCTTTCTGCGCTCTAACGATGCACTCTTCTAGGGTTGTAGACTCTCCCTATGAATCGACGAACTCCCTTTGGAACTAGATTCCCTCTAAGTCTTTGAAACTTTCTTCTTTCATTGGTCAATAGGCTTGCTCTTTAGCATGTATAGGCCATACTCCTTGACTGCAAGAAACACTCCTGGGCTAGAGTTAGATTTACTGCATCATTTTTTCATTCAAGAATATAACATCACACCCCTTTTCCTCTATAGCTGAGACTGAAATCAAATTGCATTTGAGCTTTGACACCCAAAGTACATCCTTGACTCTCAACAATCCCCCCGAAACAATCCTGAATGGTACAGTTTTGGTTCCTTTGATTGCATGTTGACTCTTATCACCAATCAACCCATGTAACTCGAAGTCCCATTAGGTTAGGCTCTCAAATATTTCTGGTGTTCTTGTCATGTGCTTAATGCCCTACTATATAGGAACCATGTACCATCATGAATGATGCTCCCGAAGAAATGAGAGATAAGAGAAAACTCGTCGTCAAATCTCCGAGTGAACTCATCCTCGTCAATTGTAGCTTGAGCAACCATCACCATCTCCACGTTTTCTTTCTCTCCTTTTTTCTTGTGCGAACACTTGCTGTCATAATGACCATGCTCTTCACATGCAAAGCATTTCACTTTCCTTAAGTCCCTCATGATGCTGAACTTCTCTTTTCCTTTCTTCAACTTACTAGTGAGGGCAACGTTCTTTGCATTACTCTGTTGCTGAAGATCCTCGTCCCAAAGTTCCTCCTGGATGAAATCATCCCATAAATGATTCCAATTTGGAAGATTCTCTCCTGATACTGCTCTTTTGGTAAATGGCTTCCACTACTTTTAGAAGCCCTTTATTGCATTGCCTTTTTCGGTAAGGTGAGGTATCAAGTGATCCTTTACCCCATGAAGAATGATTAATTTGGCCTTTGCATCAGCTACGTTTTACAAAGCAAAAGTTGTTATGTAGTAAGCAAACAATCCATGTTTGTATTGTAAAAATATATATATTTATAAAATGAATAGAATGATAGAATGTTACAATAAGGGCCCTACTTGTATACTAGGGAAGGTGCCCTTTCACTAATAGTCATGTGCTTTGGGACATGTCTCTTCAATAACTAATGATTATTTAATATATATATGTTACATTAATTATTATTTAATATATATTTATGTTTGTTACATATCTTCCTTCTTAAGGAATGCTTTGTCCTTAAAACATTATGAACAAGATTCTCTCTCGATGTGCACGTTGCTTATCTATTTTTAGAGGTTAACTTCAACACATTAGTGTTAATATTCTTCCTTGTGGAGCCCAATACTTCTTTTATTTATTTATTTACTTATATTTATTGTTATTATTATTATCTTAATTATATATTAATAAGGTAACATATAAAATTAATAAAGTAACTTTATAATATTTTAATACAGTAACAATTTAATAAGTAATTAACGTTTATTAATCTTATATTTTTTATTTTAATATTTTTATAGTTACTTTCTTTTTAAATAACTTGTACGGTTGTGTCCATATAGTTGACTCTACCCTTATTGATTGATGGTGAAAACAATTTCACATATATCCACATATTCATAAGATATTGTAATGCACAGAGTGCATGATGCATACAATCCTGAATTCTACCATGGTGTGCCAAGAACTACCTAAAGAGATAAGACACGAACGATAAAGAACTGGTGGAATGCCACCCCGTTAAGGAGCAGTGTCTACTAAGTAATGATCTCTCTGCTTCTCTACTTTTGCTTCTTTCCCTTTCCCTCATGCTCACACAATCGATACCCTATCGTTATGTGAAAATTTGATTACTTGAATCCCTACTGCGACAATCTGATATTACTTCTCCTACTTGTTAATTCCAGGCAAGTTATTTACTGTGTTAAACTGTAAATATCGAAGTAAATACAACTACAACCTTCACTAATTAAATTATATGCGGAAACAAGAATTGAGCAAGACAAAAATATCACACACACAATTGACACTGTTGTTTTTGGACTAATGTCCCTGAAAAAACCCAATGCGGGAAAACCAGTGCAACAACTGAGGGTTTGTATTATTAAGCAGTAGTTCTAAATACAGTCTAGGATGCCTTACTGACTATCCAATACAGAGAATCTGACTGGCAGAAAAATTAGTGAAAAATACATCACACTATCATTGGTGATCCGACACTGATCCAACCCCGAAATGGCTAGCCCCAAATTGCCTCTGCGCTGTCTCTGCTCAGGTTTGCTTCACAAATGATAGGGACTGCTTCACTCCCTTTGGCTGATCAATCTGCTGGTTGGATGCTCGATCTTCTGGACCTCCGGTCGCACACCCCAGCTCTCAGCACTGCAACTGATCTGACCCTCAGCAAATTTGCAGATCTCCTCAGAGTCTCAGCGCTGCCTATGCGTGGCTCTGCACTGCCCAACGTGGCTCTAACGCTGCCTCTTCTGGATCTCTCTTTGCCTTCTCTGCATTGTATTCTCGGCTCAGGAAATCTCCAACCGGAAAACTATCTCTGCTCCTCACTGCAAGAAATCTCCTCGATGATCTCTTCGGCAATTGCTGCGCTGCTCACTTGAGAAATCGATCTCTTGATCTCACTCAATGTGTCTTTCCAAATGCCCATCGAAGTCCTTCTTATAATCTTCTTGTTGAGAAATATTAGATTCCAATCAATGGCTCAGATCATATTGACTTGATCTCCGCGTTTTTCTAGAAAATTCACACCCAATTCTATTAATACACTTTAATTATATTAAGTCTCTAAGTTTAGATTTAGGCATCCATTAAAAATAATTAATTATTTTAATAAAACCTCCTCCGGGTGGAATTTCCCAAAACAATTTCTGGGTATTCTGGAATACGTGTGTCCCAGCTTCCTTGCAAAATTTGAGGCTTAGAGCAGATCCGTTGATACTAGAAATCAACACGTTGAAGTGCCCTGTTGCAGAGAATTGTCTTTTGCATATATTTGTTGAGGATTATTTTTTTGTACCTATTGACCTCAGCTGTCGGAAAATACTTGCAATTGACACTCAACATATGAAGTTGCTCATCTGTGATGTGAATGTATGGCACAAACTCTGGAACCTCTTCATCTTCTTTAAGAAGTTGGTGCTCTCGCTGGATTCCAAGATGGAGCAAAGCTTCCCCCAAAGTTCATTTCGTCCATCTCTCCATAAAGTTACTGTACTCTTCATTTGGCCTTAAAACAAACACATCCATCACATGGGGAGTATTTTCTCGGCTTTCATAAGCCGCTGAGACACTGTTCTCTGCGTGTTCGATGATGTGATGGAACATAACATTTACTGTTGTGTCGGGGGAAGTGGCCAGCATTATGTCAGACCATCCGTTTTGCTTAAACTGCCAAAGCAATTCTCTATGATTATCAGTGGGATTTTGCTCTCTAGACTCTCTTCCGAAGTCCACTGTTTCTTTCTTTGCCTCTGTAGTGACATCCCAAAACTTTTTTATTTCCTGAAAAGTTATCGTTTGATGACCTATGTGTAATAGATCCTTGCATTCATACATTTTTAAGTAGCCCATTTTTTCCAATTTTTGAAGTCCATTCTGTTGTTCTTCTCCCCCTTGCTTATCTATTGGTGCCTTTATTTTATTCTTTTCAACCCGAATATAAATATTATGAGACAAATCACCTCCTCCTCTATCAGCATTCACGACAGTCTCCACAAAAATGTTGACAAGATTTCTCACCAAATAGTGATCAATTTTCTCTCCTTGTCGCTCTCGATTAATCATCTCAATCACCACATTCTTCCCGTTAATTTTCATGTCCTGATAGCAAATCATGGAAACACATGATTGCAACTTTTATTAACGAGTCGAGAGACTCGTCTGGGATGGAGTTAACATCCAAATAATAAAACATATTTGACATGTTTCAGACTAGGACCTTATAATTCTCCCAACATTTCACAATTGCTATCAAAATGAATGCATTCTGCACTTATAATACAGTGGGAGTGATATAATTTTGAAGGAACTTGTTGTGCTTGTCATATAGTTTTTGTGCGTAGCAGTGAGGGGGCTTCTGGGTGCACATTTTGTACATTATATCATAAATGTATGTGCACATAGACTCAGTGAACTCATCTTTTAAAGTTTTGTTTCCAGGCACTTCAATTTTTGTGGGCATGGCCACACCGATCTCCATTGCACTTTTTATCTGCGTCTTCTATAAGCTGATCAAAATAACTGTTTTTCTGTTTGCATTCATTTTGACTGAAATGACTACAAGCGGTGCTGAGGGTCATCGAATACCCTTCATCATCACTACTTTTAGCCTTATTTGATATAAAAGCTTGATTCTTCTGGTTGTTCATTTGATTAGTCTCGAGGCTCTAGAGTTTCATCTATCTCACCTTGAGGAATTCCTAATTCAACATGTTCAACATCTTTTTTAGAAGATTCTTCATCGCTAATTTCTTTCATGTTAATGTCAGATTCTATTGTAGGTGCTAAATCTGATGTTTGAAAAACCTTCAGTGATTTTATAATTATTTGAATTTCTTTCATTTCCTGTAATAATTCTCGTTCAGTTTTATGGTATTCTAACATTGCTTGGGAATATGTTTCCATGATTTTAGGACCTAAGAATATAATCGTACCTTGGCTCTGACCAAGTGATAAGAAAACATGACTCTTTGTGGCAGTTGAGCGGCCAATGGGTCTAATAGCTCTGATACCACTGTAATTAACAAACAATGCCTTATTGTATTTAAAATGTATTGTACGCAAATGTATTGTAAAAATATATATTTATAGAATGAGCATAATGATAGAATGTTACAAAGAGGGCCCTACCTATATACTAGGCAAGTTGCCCCTTTACAAATAGTCATGTCCTTTGGGACATGTTTCTTCAGTAACTAATTATTATTTAATATATAGTTGTTACATTAATTATTCTTTAATATATATTTATGTTTGTTACATGTTGCATCAGTTGGTGCCTTGATCTGGGTGTTGGCATAATTCCATAGATCATTCAACAACACTAGCTTGATTCTTTCCTTCCACGAACTGTAATTGAAAATCCCTTCCAATTGGTCCTCAAACCTCAAGCCAGAAATCGTCTTGTCTATTGGATTCTTACCCAACAATCCAAGAGACTAATTGTACCTTCTTCCACAGCAAAAACAACTTAGCTCCCTCTTAGAGTTGTCACCTCTGCACAATTCTGACCCAATTGCTTTTCGAAGTAACTTTGATTCCTTGTTAGAATTCCACTCACCCCAGGTCTGGTCTATGCTTTTTTCGAAGTAACTTTGATTCCTTGTTAGACTTCCACTCACCCCAGGTCTGGTCTATGCTTTAGCTAGAAAACATAAACCTAAGTTGCATAGAAATGGATACAGGGTTTGAAACGAATACGACAAATTTTCAAAAAATCTGGGTATGATACGACAAGTAAACGACACACACACACACACACACACATAAGAATTTCATATTACCATTCATCTTTTAGAATCTAGATTTTATATCTAAAAATACATAATCATCATCATGAACTCAACATAAGCAAATCATCATCATCAATTCTGCATAAACATTGTCAATTTAGCTAATAGTTTTTTTCTCATTTCCTGACTATTACTAATTATAACCTCAGTAATATGAAGTGGATGAACCTCTTATAAAAAGAAGAGATAGGTACATTTCCTTATACTATAGATAATAAGGTTATTGTATATTAAACAGAAGAAAACTCTTTACATTAGAAGCTACTACCTTAAATAAATAAGACAGTTAGTTTGCACTAATTCACATGATGCATAACCCTTACTAATCAATGATAGATTGCAAGGCCTTCCAATATAAAGTTAGAATAAAGGTAATAATAACAACATAAACATATAAATTAAAATTAAAAATCTTGAAATGATAAAACATTAAATCATTAATAAATAAATTAAAGAAATTAAATTATTTTAAAGTAAATTATTCTTCTTTTCATTACGTGGCCCTAGAAGGCTAGATTACACTTTTACTCTAGCAAAGTAAGGGATTTAAATAAATTATTAAATAATATAATTTTTTATATTTAATATACTTTTACATCTAAGATAATATCATCCTAAATAACACCTACCAAATATATCATTATCGATACTTTCTTTTGTTTCAATTTTTATCTGTGATGATGGTTATTATAGTAGCTTAGTTCCTTGGTTATTAATACAGTAAGTAAGCACTAATTCACATGATGCATAACCCTTACTAATCAATGATAGATTGCAAGGCCTTCCAATATAATGCTAGAATAAAGGTAATAACAACATAAACATATAAATTAAAATTAAAAACCTGGAAATGATAAAACATTAAATCATTTGTAAATAAATTAAATAATTTCTTCTTTCCATTACGTGGCCCTAGAAGGCTAGATTACACTTTTACTCTAGCAAAGTAAGGGATTTAAATAAATTATTAAATAATATAAATTTTTATATTTAATATACTTTTACATCTAAGATAATATCATCCTAAATAACACCTACCAAATATATCATTATCGATTCTCTCTTTTGTTTCAATTTTTATCCATGATGATGGTTATTATAGTAGCTTAGTTCCTTAGTTATTGTAATCATAGTTTTAAAACTTCGACTCAGATTCAGAACCGGCGGAGGGTCGACTCCGACTTCGACTCGGTATCGACCCGACCTAGTTGATTTCAATGACTTGGTCGTTGTAGAAGATACAAATATTAATTTTTTTATGAAAAAACATATTTTTAAAGATTTTCATTCAAGTTTCCAGACTTAAGCATTAGAATATAGAGAGAAGACAACATATGATCAAAATTTACTCATGAATATATCTATTATATCAAAATGGCACCTAGTGCACTATCCAATACATGAAATATATAGAGATCAAAACAAAAGCACATAACCACGGAGGCTCTAAATGGCCTCTACAAAAAAAAAATCACTAGTCACTACTGCTAAGCAAGGCAAGATAACTGGCTCAGACCCTGAATCAGAGTCAGACGAGGAAACCCATGGCTCTCCCTCACTACTGCTCCAAAAACCAACTCCAACTCTTCAAAAACTCCTCACAAATGCTCACACAAATGCAATGAGATAGTTGTGAGTAAATGTGAGGGGGTTGGGTCACTTTTATAGGCTTGGGAGATGGGTAGAGGCATCAAGAAAAAAAACAAAAAAAAAAATTGAGTTTGAAGTCTGAGTTGCCACCTTTTTCCCCGCGGACTAGCTTGATCGGTTTAAGACGAGTTGGCCGAACCCACTGATCTGTTATCGAACTGGCCGAACCGATGTCTGACTTGGCCGGTTTGGTAATGGACTGACCACTAGACCAATTTTTTTCACCGAGCCGACCTAGGCAGGGGTCTGACTTGATCGGCTCGATCGATTCCGAATTAGTTCAACTAGTTTTTAAAACACTGATTATAATGGTTTAGATCTTTTTTATATGCTTGTTGAACGTATGCCTGAGCTTCCAACTCCAAGCAGCGATGGGCCATGGGTGGCCTCCTCCAACAACGTTACCTCAAACTACAAGTCTCCACGTAGCTGCCAGTCATGCTCACTGTTGTAACATTTTTGGTTTTGATAATGTAACATTTTAGAAAAAAATGAAAAATTTACAAAAATGTTAAGTTTGGATATGGATAGATAAAACAAAAAATGTTCGGACTCATGACCAATAAATAATTCATATCATAAAATGTTAGGATTAGTTTGCTCTAAAAAATGAAGGCAAATATCTAAAAAATGTTAGAGATAATTTCAAAAGCAATAAAAGAAATATTTGCTTAATTTGAATAAAAAGAAAAGAAAATTGTGGCAGCTTGTTTAAATGTGCCCAAAAAATTTGATTAAAGGTTGCATTATATTAAATTAGTTAATCGCTTTCATTAGCAGTTAATTAACCTTGTAATGCAGAGTAGAATTGGAGCAAATCAACATTACAGACAAAACAACCACTATTTTGGAGATCAAGAAAGTATTGCAGAAGAAGAATTTACTGAATCAATTAGAGACTAAATGTCAAACTTTGGACATTGTTGTCCAAAGATTTCATACTAAGTTTAATCTGCTAAACCAAAGGGTATTGCTTGGATTAGTAGCTCCTAATGACAAACTGATCAACTTGGAGGAGTACTGCAAAAAGCTCTACACCATTGCCATTGACAAAGCTAAGTTTGTAGGAATTAAAGGCCATGTTGTCCTTTGAGATAATTGGGGTCAATAACTATGCCAAAGCATATAAAATGTTTTGTTTTGTTTTGAAATTTTGGATGACCAATGTATAAAATAACTTTTGCAAACAGTTATTGCTTAAATGTTTCAGATAATATCAGAAAATAAGACTAAGGGCTGCTTGTTTATCTCACACAGTGATTGAGATTTCGTAAATGGTTAAGTAGACTTATGTAAGAAGATATGATAACTAAATATTCAGATTGAATTCTTTAATTAATCGTAAGTTTGAAAACCTTTAAACAATGTCTAAAAGTTCAACAGAATACATTTAACATTATCAAGATGCTGACAATTTATAAATGAAAGGGACTTACATCAACAAACTGTTTAGTATATCTTTTTTTATATTAATAATAACTTCAGGAGGAATTGTAAGATAATTGAAAATAGTTAGTCTCACTTGATTATCTTGATAACAATTAAACATATGTAGAGACAAAATGTAATGAAAATATGAAACACTCACAGAAGGAACAAAGCTATATGAGACAAATTCATAATCCTTCTATTATTGATGATTGAAAAACTTGTACAATTCTGCTTACAAAAATTTGTTTATCCAAGGGTGCAACCCTTAATAACTCGCAATGAGAGTTATTTATACTAATTTCTAAAACTCAGAAATATCTTAAATTGATTTATAAGAATAGAATAGAGTAGAATAGAAGAAGGAAACAAATAGATGATGTGTCTTTTCTCATGGAAGCTGTTGATGACTGGACCTTTTTTGATGGAAGTTGTTAATGACTGGACCCTTGAAAATCTGTTGTGCTGGCATGTTGTAAATATCATAATTTTACTCGATGGTCTCACAAAATTTATCCCATTTTTCTTGACTTGGGATTTCCACACTCATCATTTTTTTGAAAATTTCATCTACCTCTGTATATCTCTCGAAAGTAGGCTTCTGAATGAACAAATGTTTGATTTGATGTTGAATGATTAAATCAAAATGCAAAGCTTCTAAAAATGCTTTCCTTGTAATATGTCCTTTAATACCTGCAAATTTAGACTAATCCACTGCAATAGTATATAACTTCTTACAATAATCCTCTAATTTAATCAATTTATCATCTAGGCCTACCAATCCTGGTAGTCCTTTATGATTCAAAACATTAAACTTTGTTTGAAAACGTTGAATAACAATATTCAAAGCTTCACATTTTGTTTGAAGTTGGTTGATTAAATTCTTCTTCTATAAAACTTTCTTGATCTCTAAGATTGTTGCTGTTATGTCCAGTATGTTTATTTCTTCCAACTCTTCTTTGTTCTTTGAATTCAAGACCTTGATCATGTTAGTGGCTTCACTTGGCTTTTTCTTGAGATTTTCTTTCTGTTCTTCTATGGCTGCTTTGCACTTGGTGATGAGCTCTTGCTGTTCAAAACTTATCTATATGGATGGCCATACGTTTGTCATAGATTTGCTGATGTCTTCCCAAATGTTCTACTTGGCTTCAACCAATGTCCCTGCCATTAAAGATTCACTTTCCAGTTCTTTAACCTTGAGTCCCAAGTTATGTGACTTTTGCATTTCCTCCATATATAAAATATCATTTCTGATCTTCTGTGATTTTAGAATCTGAAATCTTTGCTGCAACTTCTCATATTCCTGCTTCTGAATAGCCAAATCTTGTGTCAACTTTGCTGTATCAGTTGTTGTCAATGATGCTGAAGGCTCTGTACCTGCAGAAGATGTTGGAACTGCTGTATTTGGATTAGTAGCCACCTGTGCTAATGATTTTTCCTTTAACAACTCTTCAATCTATTCCTCCATTTTTCTTATTTGAATGTTTTTCTCAATGATTAATCTGAGCATCTCTTCCTTGTTGTATTCATTTTCTGCAATTTCTTTTGTCTGTGGATCTTCAGTTGAAGGCAATTTGAGCTGTTTGCACAGAGCAGAGTTCTCTGCATTCTTCTTCTTAATAATTTCCTCAACTGCTTTACAGTGTTTTAGATCATATCCAACTTTCACTACAAGATCCTCCAAAGACTTATGTTTGTTTTCTTTGGCCAATGAAGAAAACTTTTCAATCTTAAGTTGAGATTGAACATTTGACAAGGCAGTCTTTAGTTTGGAGAGTGACACGGCTGTAGTTGTCGTTGTTGAAAAGAGCATTTCTCCAGATTGTCTGTGCATGTCCATCTGATCAATAGGATGTATCTGACTTGCATCAAAAGAAAACACAATCTTTTTATACTTTGAATGAGATTTTGGAAAAGGAACTGTTGCCTGCAAGAAGGCCATTTGCATCCTTCCTTTCTCACTGTCAAAGACAGTGAGAAGCCTATGCTGGGAAGTTGATGTTTCTTTCCAGAACTGACTATATACATTAGATTTTAATGCTTCATTCTTATGCTTAATGTCCAAAAATATAGAGAAAATATTTTGTTCTTCAGAAGAACTAGCTTCTCAGTGCTGGATAATCTCGAGATGTTCTCTAGCAGGTGATTATGGTGGAGGAGTCATGGGAACACTTGTTGATGTAGAAACTTCAGTTTCTCCCAAATCAATTATCTCTAGCTGTCCTCCTTCTAAAAGTAAAGCTAAGCCAATCTTTGGCTTCTTTTGTTGCAAGATGAATTCCTTCATGATTTCTTTAGTGGGTGGAAGCTCTTCTTTGACTCTTTTCTGCTGCTTACTCTCAGGGAGTGGGGTCTGCATATTAGAAGTTGAAAGAGCTTGTTCATCTGCCTCTTGAAGAGTGCCCTCAACCCATTGGTCTTGATTCATATATTTTTCTATTTTTGCTTTGGAGGTATGATTATATGATGTTGTTTTGAGTTCAACTCTCAGAGTAGAAATAATGCCATGTGGGTCATAAGACCAAGTGAAACTTGGTTTGAAACCCATTTTTTTCAACATTGCATCAGCTTTAGCACCAACACCAGCTGATCTGGTATTACAAATAAAAGATCCAATGTTTGCCTTGAGCCTTAACTGAGATTTCCTTTTCCCTGAAACAAAATGGAGGTCATCCATAGTTATCATCTGTCGAATATACTTTAGGGAAAAGACTCTCATGGGAACATATCTAGAAAGCTTATATGGTGGAAGTTCACAACCATATACTCTAATTTTAGTGTAGTTTTGGTATAAATACTAATCCCCTGTTTTGGCTTGCTCACTCAAATGTGAGATCCTTTTGATCTCTTCTCCAATTTTGGGCTCTGTCTGACTGGTAAGCAGTTGCTTCATTGGGTGTATGAAGGAATCTATGAACTCTGAAAGTGTAGTTTTTGTTGATGTAGCCCTGACTAATTCTGTCCAGTGAATCACTGATTGATTCACACCTTGTGCATCCTGTTTGTTGAAGTTGATAGGCAGCATCTCTGCCCGTTGAAAAAGAATCATGTGTATAATTACAAAAGTGTAATTAAACACCCCATGAGTTGTGAAATTCATGAATTGTTCATGTATATTTTCAGCCAAGAATTGACTGTAATTATACATGAACAATGGTGCGTGGTCTTTGCTAAAAATGGATAGGAACCCCATGATTTGTTCATCCACTGTTTGGTCATCTGGGTATCCTAGCAGGTATGAAAGAAGTGAGATACAATGTTTAGAGGCTTCAGGAAAGATGGAGGATGAGTATGGTGGATTTTTCTTAGGCAATTCTGCATCTTCAGGTAAGAATATTTCAAAAATCCGGGCTCTCTGTGGGAAGGTTAACTTATGGTAGAGGTCCATAAGAGCAGCGAGTGAAAAATGGGTCAGAGAATCAAATTGAGGGATAAGCAACATCTCGTTAATCGTTTTTGGAGATATGGTGATCATAATGTTTCCATTCTGAGCCACCATTGCTCTCTTTATAGGATCATATTGAGCTTGGCACCAGGAAATAAGGTCAGGAAATGGATGGGTCTGTGGAAAAGCAAATGGGGGCAACATTGATTCTTAGAACCTGATAGGGTCCTGATTATCAATGTGTTTCTGTCTAAGCCATAAATATAATTCGTGAAAATCAAGTTCACAGTGGCCATCTGTAATCTTAAAGAACACAGTGGCCATCTGTAATCTTAAAGAAAGCCTCTGCTAGAGGAATCAGGTCGAGGTTGAGCTGAGATGTAGGGGCAGAGCTTTCCTCTACAACTGGGTTGGTGGCTTGCAGTTCTTTGAAAACCTGCTTCTTAGCTTTTCCTTTCGGGGTCACCTTCTTTTTGGTTTTGGCTTTCGGGGCCATTTTTAGACATGGAAATGGAATGAGAGGAGGAGTTTGAAGGCTGGGCGGTTGCAGAAATGGTGGTAGGGCGATTTTGCTGACAGAGGACAGAGTGCAGATATGAGAAGCTATAATGAATCGACAATAAGGTAAAAGTGATAAACAACGAGTCACAAACCATTTTATAAGTGACAATTTGTGTTTAATGGTTTGGATAATGACCGTAGCGGCTTAACGGTCCAGGAGCGGGCATTAATGAGCAACGATGAACCAAACGGTTATGGAGTGAATGTGTGAACAGAGAGGTACAAATGGTTAGGGAGAGGAGGCACAGGTGGATAACGATTGGATGGCATGGAGAAATGTCATTGTTTGAATGGAAAACGGTTATGGCGTGGAACGAAAGACTCGTTGGTTTGAGGCGCAGGAGGCAAAGACACGTTGGAAGCATTTTACCGTCGGCGGATTTCGAAGGGTACCTCTTGATTTGTGGTTTTGGGCGGAGGGTGTGTGAAGTAATGTGGTGTCGACACGTTGTAAAGAATGACGACCATTAAAATCGCTTTTCGTACCGCCCCCCCACGTTAACGAGAAATGGTCAGGGGGGTTGCGAAGTGATCCTCCGCCGTTGATCTTGAGTGGGAGAGAGATCGTCTGTTGATACCTGTGGACTTGTTATAAGCGCGATTTGATGTTTTGTTACTTTATGACACAAGATAAAAATAATTTAAGCGCCGTATGATTTTCTTAATTAATGAAAATATAAACCCCTTTTAAAAGAATCTAATTATCATTAATCAATATTTAATCTTTTGGTAATTGGCGCATTTAAACAGGCAGCGATGAAATTTATTTTGAAGACTAAAGCATATATATTTTTATTTACTTCCCTAACATTTTTTGATCTTCTTTTTGCCTTCTTTCTTTAGGGCAACTAACTCTAACATTTTATTTTGACATAAATGTATAAAAACATATTTTGTCCTAACATTTTTAATTTTCTTTTCATCCATATGCTAACTTAGCATTTTATTTTATTTTTAAAGTAACATGCTAACTTATCAAAACCAAATAATGTTACAACATCGGCTCCAGCTGGGGACTGCTTCCCCCTGTGGGATGCAGTGAACAAGCAGTTCCATGTGCCTTCTTCTTGGGCTATGGAGTCTTTGGTGTGAAAAAACAAAACAGACTTGAAATGATGAAGAAATATGATAATGTACAATGATGATCTGAGATCTCCTTCAGTATTGTATATAATGTTTTAGAAATCTGCCATTAACAGGCAGTGTTGTGAACTGTTCTTCCAAATTTTGTAGAACAAATGTGTCATTCCCCTTTACCTCTGCAATGCTGAGTGGTCCAAAGTTCAAACCATAGATTATCAAATTTACCATGTTTGCCTGTCTTCTCTTCTAGCATTCCATCTCAAAACTAAATCTCCTTCCCCAAAATCTCTTTCCCTAGCCTTTCTGTCAAAAAGACTCTTCATCTTATTCTCATATTTTCTCAATTTATATTGAATCTCATCTTTGTTTTCATTTAATTCAATAATCTGATTTATTCTTCTAGAGAAATCATCAGGTTCATCAGTAGATTCTTGTAAAAACTTAAGCACATGGAAAGCAAAATTTGTGGGAAAAATAACATCTTTGCCATAAACCAGTTGAAATGGAGATTTACTTGTTGATCTTTTGGGAGAAATCCTGTTTGCCCAAACTGCATAGATAAGATGATTGTCCCAATTTTTCTTATGGTCTTCTAAAATTTTCCTGATCACCTTTACTAGGCTCTTGTTAGATGATTCAACAAGACCATTCCCTTGAAGATAATAAGGGGTTGAATGATGCAGTGAAATCTGATACTTTTGGCAAAATTCAATCATCTTTATACTACTGAATGCTGTGGCATTGGTTGAGGACAACCAAATTTAGAGAGAATGTTTTCTTCAATAAATTTGATTGCAACTGAATTTGTGGCATTTTTGATTGCAATTGCCTCCACTCACTTGGTAAAATAATCTGTGGTAGTTAAAATCCATCTGTGCTGATTACCTGAAGCTGGGTGAATTTCTCCTATAAAATCTAGTCCCCATTGGAGGAATGGTGCTGAGACAACCACTGGAACTATGAAAGGGCTGCTAGTTTTTGCTTACCAGCAAACATTTGACATGGAACACAGGCTCTAACCTTTGCTCCCATTTGTGAAAACAAAGTGGGCCAATAGAATCCTGTCCTTAATATTTTGTATGTTGTTACTCTCCAAGGATAATGCCCCCAACATATTTCTGCATGAAACTGATCAAGGATTCCTTCAGTCTCTGATTTTGTCAAGCAGAGTAATAGAATGTTAAGAGGATCTTTCCAGTACAAGTTGGCATTGATGATACAGTATTTGATAGATTTCAATTTAAGTGTTTTGCACTGGCTTTTTGAAAACTCAGTTGGACACTCAAAATGGATTATAAAATGAACAATATCTGCATACCAATATGATAGTACAAACTTTTCATCAATGTGAATAGAAACTGTTTGAGTTGAAGGAGAAGGTTCTTGTGGGTTTTTGACTTCATGATTATTTTTGAGCATATCTGTAATTTCTTTAACTATTTTAGCATAGTTAGGTATGAATCTTCTCAAAAAGTTAATCTTTCCTAAAAAGGCTTGTATTTCTTTCTTATTTCTAAGTAATGATAATGATTGAATAGCAGAGACCCTTTTGGGATTTATTACTACTCCATCCTTTGAAATAATATGGCCTAGTAACTTTCCTTCTTTGATGGCAAACAATGACTTCTTAGGATTGAGAGATATTCCGAACTTTTTGCACCTGTCAAAAATCTTTCTCAAGTGTTTTAAATGTTTTTGATCTGATTCAGAAAAAAACAGTTAAATCATCAAGATAAATAACAAAAAATTTGTTTACCTTCCCAACAAAGGCTAAGTCCGTAACTCTTTGGAATGTTGTTCCTGCATTTTGTTGAAATTTGGTTACCGGAGGACAGGTGGTTGCCTAAGGCTTTGATCTTTGCCCTAGGGAAAAGTGTCCAAAAGAATTTAATTTTTCTTCTAAAGTGACTTTATAAAGTTATAAAGTCAAATCTAAATTAAAAGTGACTTTAAGTGATAGAGTTACTAAAGTCTAATTTTAAAGTGACTTTAATAAAGTCAATGTGAAATTAGAAAGGAAAAGTGATTTTGGAAATAAATGACTAAGTGGGTTTTTATTAAAGTGGGGCGAATTAAAAAATAGAAAGTGAGATTTAAATGAGCATTTAATCTCAGCCCTAGATCTAAAACTATCTTAGCACGAAAATCGAGAAATTCGTACAACAACATTTATTGCTGTTTGCGCAATTTTTGAGGCAGTTCTTATAGCAGCATTTAATGCTGTAAATTCTGGGCATGAAATTCGAGAAGGCCGGACAACATTTATTGCTGTTTTTGTTTTTGCTGTGTACATGTTTTTCGAGACGGTGGTTAAGCATGGAAAACGAGATAAGTTGTATTTATTACTTGCTGAAATTTTTCTGAGTATTTCTCTTTCACTGTAAAAGCATTTTCTAGAAATAAGAAGAGCTTTCGAATTGGTTTTCGCCAAGAGTTGTAGGGGGTTTTTCCAGGGTTACATTGACAAAAAATCAGCGTGTCAAAAATTCGGTGTGTGTCTGATTTATTTTCTGAGATTTTATTTCTGCATTTCAGCATTGTGAAATTTCTAGAATTAGTGTTTTCTGAAAAGATTTATTTTTCCAGCTTGTTGAATGTATGGCTATGGGAATGGGCATTTAACTATATGGGAGAAATAAGGAGAAATTGAAAATCGGCGTTGGGAAACAGAAATTTCTACATGGTATCGGAGCTATTTTGCTGAAAAATGCAGTTTGGGACAACAAGAAGGCAAAATTACAACAAGCTGATTTTTCACTCAGAAATTACAGCAAACTGATTTTTCACACAAAATTTTTTACCTGTACTATAGCATTGTTATTTTCAACTTATTTAGGACAACAAGCATGTCTTTAGGCTTGAGGGTGGAGGAGAGGTTGGATGGGCATAGTAACTACAGTGTTTGGAAGGAGAGAATGTAGAGTATCTTTGAGGAGGGAGAAGTCCGGAATATCATGGTGCAAACTGCACAAAACTCTGTTAATGCGCCTACTGATGCTATTCAGTTGGCAGTCTTTAATAAAAAGAGTAACAAGGGTAAGAGACTGATTTTAGATGGAATCAAAGACTATTGCATTCCTCATGTGAGAGGAAAGAGATATGCTTATGAGATGTGGACAACATTGACCAATCTCTACCAGAGTACCAATGAGAACATGAAAATGGTCTTAAGGGAGAAGTTGAAGACCATTAAGATGGGTAAGACTGATAGTGCAACTAGATATCTCACAAAGATTATTAATGTGAGAGATGCATTGGCAGCAGTTGGAGAGGTCATTCCACCCACTGAGTTGGTGCAGATTGCAGTGAATGGCCTTCCTAGTTCATGGCTGAACTTTGTTGATGGGGTTTGTGCACGTGAGACCCTTCTCACTTGGGAGAGGTTCTATGATGATTGCATACAGACAGAAATCAGAAAGAGCCCGCTTGGGGCAGCCAAACCAGTTGAGTAGGATGAGGATGTAGCACTGTTGGTAGGAGGCAAGAAAGGCAAGGGAAAGAAGCAAGCTTCCACAAGCAGTGGTGGGGGCAAAGGCAAAGGTAAAGGTAAATAGGGGAACACGTAGAAGGACTATTCCAAGGTGAAGTGTTGTAATTATCAGAAAATGGGACACTATGCAGTTGTGTGTCCGGAGAAGAAGAAGAAGGGGAAGAACCAGAGCATGGTAGCATCAACAAAGATAGAGGACTTTACGGATACCTTTGACCAGGAGTTTGGGTTCATTGCTTGTGAGTCCACGGAGGTTGAGAGGGAGTGTGCATTTCTCTCCACTAGTAGAGCATCTTCAGGTATCTGGTATGTTGACAGTCGGGCTTCACGTCATATGACAGGAGTCCGTGAGTACTTCTCAGAGCTTTCAGAGAGTGGCACTGATATAGAGGTAGTACTCGGAGATGACAGCGTTGTCAGAGCAGACGGTGTGGGGAATTTGACATTTAACAGGGAACCCAAACCTCCCTTGAAGGTGTCAGATGTTCTATATGTGCCAGGGATGAGGAAGAACCTCATATCCGTCTCAGCATTGGAGGATGAAGGATATGAGATATTGTTCAGGAGAGGATAGGTGCTGATATATCCTAGGGGCGCTCCAGCTGATTCAGCTAGAGTGATTGGTGTACGCCATGCAAAGGTGTACAAGTTTGCATTTCAACCCCTTTTGGCATTGAGTAGTAGTACCGGCAGCAGAGCTAGCAGTTCAGAGCTGTGTGAGATTTGGCACCGCAGGACGGGGCACATGTATCATGGAGCCTTGAGGACATTGCGGGAGATCACTATAGGTGTGCCAGATTTCAGTACTGATCATTTTGATACATGCAGAGGATGTGCGATAGGCAATTTTGCCAAATCCCCTTTTCCCAGCAGTGACAACAGATCGACTGGGATTCTTGATTTGATTCATTCCGATGTGAGCAGTCGGATGTCTCATGTTTCCTTGAGTGGATATGAGTATTATGTATTATTCATTGATGATCACTCTAGGAGGACCTGGATTTATTTCTTGAAGACCAAGAGTGAGGTCTTTAAGTGGTTTCAGGAGTTCAGGTCTCTTGTGGAGATCGAGACAGGTCGGAAGATCAAGTCCCTGTGGTCGGACAATGGAGGTGAGTACAACCTTGGAGAGTTTGTTGATTATTGTGCGAAGGCAAGCATTAGGAGGGAGTTCACAGTTCCTTACAACACACAGAAGAACGGGGTTGTGGAGAGGAAGAACATATCCATCGGAGGGGCTGTGAAAGCCATGCTACATGATCAGCGGTTATCATTGTTTTTGTGGGCAGAGGCCTGCAACACTGCTGTATATTTGCAGAACAGGAGTCTGCATCGTGCTTTGGAGCATGTGACTTCGGAGGAGGCTTTTTCTGGGAAGAAGCATGATATTGGTCATCTTCATATCTTTGGGTGTATTGCATACTCCTACGTACCCAAGGAGAAGAGGACCAAGCTAGAGCCCACTGCAGAGAAGGGTGTCTTTGTGGGCTACAGTGAGACCTCGAAGGTCTTTTAGATTTATATTCCCACGCAGAGGAGAGTTGTTGTCAGGCGGGATGTGAAATTCGAGGAGGACAGGGCTTTCAGGAGGTCACGGGAGTTAGAGTATCTGGATCAGCCAGACCCTCAGGAGCAGCTGAGTCAGTCATAGGGATCCAGTGGGCAGGGATCAGGAGGATCCAGAGGTACATCGATTACGGTGTCAGGTTCGTCTGTGAGCAGTGGCTCACAGAGTCAGAGGGGTGGTGCTTCGGGCAGCATGCAGAGCAGTCCGCAGAGCAGTTCACTAGGGTGTCCACTGATGGACAGTTCACACGGTACTTCAGCGTCTACAAGTTCAGATTCAGGAAGGAGGACAATAGACAGACAATCAAGAGTTCAGGCTCCTGGTGATGAGGAGGAGTTTCATTCTCTAGTGGGAGAAGTGTGCTCAGGAAGAGGAAGCCCAAGTGGCTTCAGGATACCTTGAGAGAGGCCACATCTGTTGCTGGGCCTAAGAGGCCGGTCAGAGAGAGTAGACCACCTGTTAGGTTCTGTAGCTATATGGCAATGGTTGCCAACATCCTTGACTCTGAGCCTTTTAGCTATGAGGAGGCAGCTAGCCAGCAGGTCTGGAGAGAGGCCATGTAGGAGGAGTGTTCTTCTATCATGAAGAATTATGTTTGGGAGGTGGTGCCGAGGCTTGAGTGCAAATCCGTGGTTACTTCCAGATGGATTTACAAGGTAAAGCATGCTGCAGATGGCAGCATTGAGAAATTCAAAGCAAGGTTTGTGGCTAGAGGGTTCTCCCAGGTAGAGGGAGTTGATTATGAGGAGACCTTCGCTCCCGTGGCTCGATATACTTCGATTCGCTCCATCATATTGATAGCAGCAGAGATGGGTTGGAAGATCCACCAGATGGATGTGAAGACCGCATTTCTCAATGGCTTCATACATGAGGAGGTGTATATTGAGCAGCCACAGGGCTTTGAGGTGCATGGGAAGGAGTCCCATGTGTGCAGACTGAAGAAGGCCCTTTATGGCCTCAAGCAAGCTCCCAGAGCTTGGTACTCCAGGATAGATACATACTTGCAGGAGCTGGGTTTCACAAAGAGTGAGGCAGATCCGCACCTTTACTTTATTGTGATAGGTGAGGAGCCTCTCATTCTGGCGCTGTATGTGGATGACTTGGTCATTACGGGTGCAGAGAGACTTAGAGCACTGCAAGAGAGATCTTGCGTCGGAGTTTGAGATGAAGGACATTGGCTTGATGCATTACTTTTTGGGTTTGGAGGTGTGGCAGGAGGAGGGGCATATCTTCCTGGGGTAGGGGAAGTATATCGTGGACATCCTTAGCAGATTCCACATGGAGGATTGTAGACCCATGTCGACACCGATGATCACCCACTGGAAGAAGCTTCACGTTTCAGATTCCGAGTTGGTGGACCCCACTTTGTATGGACAACTGATTGGTTCCTTGATGTATTTGGTCAACACCAGACCAGATATATGTTTTGCAGTCAACACGATGAGCCAGTTCATGTGTGAACCCAGGACAATGCACTGGGTTGTTGCAAAATACATTTTGCGGTATTTGCAGGGGACAGTGGATTATGGTCTGGATTATAGGCAGGGGGATGGAGTGAGATTGGCAGGTTACACTGATTCTGATTGGGCAGGTTGTGCTTCTGATAGGAAGAGCACTTCGGGGTGTTGTTTTGGGTTGGGTTCGGCAGTTGTGTCATGGTTCAGCGGAAAGCAGCAGTCAGTAGCATTGAGTTCAGCGGAAGCAGAGTATATGGCAGCCAGTCTAGCTAGTTGTGAGGCCATCTGGCTTCGCAAGATGTTGTTTGGCTTATTTGGTCAGCCGTTGAGACCTTCAGTGATTTACTGTGATAATCAGAGTTGCATTAAACTCACGGAGAATCCAATATTTCATGACAGGTCAAAGCATATCGAGATCAAATATCACTTCATCAGAGACTATGTTCAGAAAGGAGCTGTGAAGCTTGAGTATATTCCCACTGATGAGCAGGTTGCAGATATTCTTACCAAAGCCTTACCACGGGGCAAGCATGTCTACTTGAGAGACAAGATGGGTGTGGTGAGGAACACCTTCCTCGGTAAGAGGGAGTGTTGAAATTTGGTACCGGAGGACAGGTGGTTCCCTAAGGCTTTGATCTTTGGCCTAGGAAAAAGTGTCCAAAAGAATTTAATTTTTCTCTTAAAGTGACTTTATAAAGTTATAAAGTCAAATCTAATTTAAAAGTGACTTTAAGTGATAAAGTTACTAAAGTCTAATTTTAAAGTGACTTTAATAAAGTCAATGTAAAAGTAGAAAGGAAAAGTGACTTTGGAAATAAGTGACTAAGTGGGTCTTTATTAAAGTGGGGTGAATTAAAAAATAGAAAGTGAGATTTAAATGAGCATTTAATCTCAGCCCTAGATCTAAAGCTATCTCAGCCATTAGATTTAGGGATTCCCCAAAAGTCACTTAGGGTTAGGTTAAAGGAGGAAAAGGAGGGAAAAGGTCATTCATTCTTTCATGAGTAGATGGAGAGAAGGAGAGAAGGAGAGCAAAGGAGATTTCTGGGCAGTGAGGAGAAGGAGGATAGAACTTGGCACACAAACCGAGGCAACACTTTAGCAAGCCCGTACAACAAGAAGAGGCACAAATTTCGAGGCAGATTTGGGCACAAGTTTCAAGGCAGACGTACAATAGATTTGGCACGTATTCCAAGGAGGTCGTACAACAAGGTTTGGCACAGATTTCGAGGAGCAGGTTGTTGATTTTCTAGCATGTTTTCAAGGTAGATTTGTGCACGGAAATCGAGGCAAAAAACCGTACAACAACTTCGCTGTTTTTCTGCATGGAAATCGAGAAATATGTGCAGCAACGTTTATTGCTGTTTGCACAGTTTTCGAGGCAGTCCGTAAAGCAGCATTTAATGCTGTAAATTATGGGCATGGAATTCGAGGAGGCTGTACAACATTTATTGATGTTTCTGTTTTTGCTGTGTAGATGTTTTTCAAGGCGGTGGTTAAGCTCGGAAAACGAGATAAGTTGTATTTATTACTTGCTGAAATTTTTCTGAGTATTTCTCTCTCACTGTAAAAGCATTTTCCAGAAATAAGAAGAGCTTTCGAACTGGTTTTCCTCAAGAGTTGTAGGGGGTTTTTCCAGGGTCACATTGACCAAAAATCAACGTGTCAAAAATTCTGTGTGTGGCTGATTTATTTTCTGAGTTTTTATTTCTGCATTTCAGCATTGTGAAATTTCCAGAATCAGTGTTTTCAGAAAATATTTATTTTTCCAGCTTGTTGAATGTATGGCTATGGGAATGGGCATTTAACTATATGGGAGAAATAAGGAGAAACTGAAAACGGGGGTTGGGAAACAGAAATTTCTACAGATTTGATAGGCCAAAAGGCATCTTGGCATACATAAATGTACCCCAGGGTGTAGTAAAGGCCGTATTCTCTCTGTCTTCTCGATTCACCAATATCTGATTATAACCAAAGAAGCCATTAAACGTGGAGAGACTATTAGCACTTGAAACCCTTTGGAGGAACTGATCCATCTTTGGAAGTGGATAGTTATCTTTTAGAGACGATCTATTAAGGTTTCTGAAGTCCACACAGAGTCTTATTTCACTATTCTTTTTTCTGATAGGGACTAAATTGGCTGCCCAATTAGGGTATCTTAAAGGGACAATTATTTGGGCATCTAAAAGCTTTTTAAATTCTTTTTCTATGGTAGGAAGCAGAATTGGATTCATTCTTCTTAATTTTTGTTGATAGGGTTTTGCTTTAGGTTTTAATGGGATACTATCACAGATGTGTCATAAGTTTTCAAATCAGCATAAGACCAAGCAAAAACTTCTTTGTAATTCTTAAGAAGTTTGATGTATTAAAATTTAATTTCAGCAATTAAAGATGCACAAAGTTTAGTATTTTTAATCTCTTCATTAGTGCCAATGTTAGTTTCTTCAATATCATCTTTTGAAGAAACAGAGAGTGGATTTCTAGGAACATCATTTTGATCAAATAGTTTTTCTAAGGGAACAAGTCCTTTGCGAATGAAATTATTTGACAGTTGTATAATATCATGATCAACTACAGTTGAACTAAGATTTGAATTTTCTTTCTCTTTAGTAGCTTCATTTATATCTGAATTATTTTCTTCAATTTGCAAGAAAGAAAATTCTTTGATAACTTGAAGAAAAGATTTCAGTTGTTCGTCATTTTCATATTTGCCAATGCTTTAGATTATCTGGAATGGATGGCCTATATTTGATTTGAATTTGGTATTGTATCTGAAATTGATCTGGTATCTTAAAAGAACTGGTAGAAACAACTAAGGAATCTGCATGAATGTTTTCATTTCTAGGAATGAAAGTGATATTAAAAGCATTGAAGGAGTTTTCAATGGTATCCCAAATTTCATTTCTGTAAGACCTGAGCCTAGGATGCTTTGTTTGACAAAGATTCCTAACTTGTTTTACTATAAGTTCTGAATCAGTAAAGACACTCAAATTTTGCACCTTTAAACTTTTAGCAAGCTGTAATCCTAGAATAAAAGCTTCATATTCAACAACATTATTTGTGACCTCAAAATCTAATTTCCATGATTGAGTGATATTTTCTTTGTTAGGTGAAATTAAAACAACTCCTACTCCAGCTCCATCTTTGGTGCAAGATCCATCAAAGAAAAGTTTCCAAATATCAGCTTGAACAGATTTAGGAGTTTCAACTACGTCCTCAATCTTGAGTTGAGAATTCTGTGAAATATCTGATGATAGTTGGAAGCAACTAAAGTCTTGGTCAACTGCATAAATGGCATGGTTTCTAGCTTGATCCGCTTTGCAGACAATGTTTAAGAATCTGACTTCCTTGTATGACCTAAGGCTTTCTCCACCATATACAGGAATAGTGGCAAAAGGCATATCCATTTGAAGATTCCCTCCTAATTTGGCACAACATGATCTTGATAAAAGCATTCCAAACTTTGGGGGAATATCAGTGACAACTATGTCTAATACCACACTTTTGACTAGTATTTGGTGTAAGGTAACCAATAGGTCTTTTATAAGTCCTAAGCATTGCACTCTTTTAGAGTCAAAGGTATATAGGTCATGATAAGTTCGATTGATATCCAACTTAAGTTGTTTCAAAATGACCTTTGGCATTAGATTGTGTGAAGCTCCCTAATCCAATATACAATTGTATAACAAGGAGTCATGCACTTTCAAAGTCACATAGAAAGGTGGCATGGATTCATCAATCATGTCAGAACTAGGACCAAAAGCTATGGTGGGTCTCTCATTTTGCAGACTAATAATATCTCCTTCAACATCCACACTAGAGTTTTGGATCCATTTTCCAAGTTCTGAAAGTGGAATAGGAATTTTAACTCTTTCTAGCTCTTTTTCAAAATGAAAAGCAGTCAATATAGTTTTATCAATTTGAGTAGAATCACTTGACTGATTTAGAGGTTGAGTAGAAGCAGTTTGAGTTTCAACTTTTCTTACTTGAGGCTCAATTATGACAAGGTTTTTAGGAGGTCTACCAGGACCAACTCTAGGTCTTAAATCATACC
Organism: Pinus albicaulis; assembly: GCA_034641835.2. NCBI lineage: Eukaryota > Viridiplantae > Streptophyta > Pinopsida > Pinales > Pinaceae > Pinus > Pinus albicaulis. The sequence goes on from CM076582.1 coordinate 349,481,012, forward strand.
TTCTATTGAGTTCTGTAATCAAAAAATAAAAAAAGGCTTGATATTTAGAGACTTGAGAAGTCTCTTGTTCTTCTTCAGGGATTTGACTTTGACGAACAGGAACAATGGCAGTCTGAAGAGATGTATGATCTATGTTATTAATATCTTCAATGATAGATAAAGTATTATCATCAGGTTGTTGATCATCAATCAATAATGGTGTAGGTACTTGTTGATCATTATGTGGCCTCTGAAGAATTTGTAATGGAGGAGACTTTTTGTACTGACCTTGGATCTGTGTTTGAGGTCTAGAAATAGTTTGTTGGACTGTTCTAGGTTGTGTTTCAATCTTAGAAGTCCTATTTGAGAGGTTTCTAAGAAGTGATGTGATTTCATCTATTTTTGCATCTTCATTTTTATATTTAGAGGAAGAAGCAGCTTCCTGATTTGATTTTAATTTCCTCTGGGCTTTTTTAGCCTTATCTTTTAGCTTACCTGATGCAGACCTATTTGCTTCAATCTTTATAGCACTTGTTTGCATATCCTCTAAGGTTCGGGCTGTTCTCTCTCTTAACATGACAACAAAGTCATCTTCAAAGGCTTTTGAAAATCTAACCTTAGCTGCTGCTACAGGAGGTTTACAATCAGGAGGCATCTTGTGATAAAGTTTATTAAATCTTTTGATGAAATCATCTATTGTTCACCATAATTTGTTATAAGTTCTTCAAATTCTATTAAAAAATACACAAGGTCCTTTTTCACTCCCCACTGATTTTTAAAGATATTGGTTAAGTCCTCCTAGATTCTAATAGAATGAGTTGGTAGCTGTCTAAACCAAATATGAGTTGGTAGCTGTCTAAACCAAATCCTAACATTTCCTTCTAGAGATTGCACAAACAATCTCATATAAACATTTTCATGTTCTATGTTCATGTTATCAGCAAAATCTAGAAAGGTTGCTAGATGATCTTCAGTTGACAAACCAATTTCTCCGTTAAATCTAGGGAGATGTTTTAGATATCCAATAGGAAAATCATTGAGTAGATTAAGGAGTAATAGTGGAGCATATCTTGCTTGTACAATTGGTCTAAAACCAACCATTCTTGAAAATGTAGATGTAGAAGAATGAGTATTAGTGGTTGTAGAAGAAGAAGTAGAGTTTGACGGTGAAGATGGGGAAGAAGGAGGTGATGAATGAGGTGGAGAACAAGGAGGAGAATGAAATGGGATTGAAGACCTTCTTCGGGATCTTAAAGGAGTTCGAATGACCTACTTTTAAACCTCTTCTTCTCCTTGCTTGTGTTGAAATAAAGGATTAGAATAAAGAGAAAAGAGATCTTCTGGTTGGTGTGAAGTAGATGGTGCAGAATATGTAACAAGGGAAATGAAATAGTAGGTTTGAATCCAGGTAAATTTAGATCCAAATCCTGTTCTGATATAGGAGATTCAGAAGGTTCCTCGGGTAATTTATAGGATTCCAAAGAATGAACTGACAACGCTGATTGAAAATCCTCTCCTTTGGATACAAACTCATGCACTCTGAGAGGTATATCTTCTGATTCTAGAGGAGTAGGTCCAGATTTGAAAGGATCAGGAACTATGTTGGTCTCCTGTTGAAGGGTAGAAAAAGGGGTTTGATGCCTTCTTCTGGAAGTAGTCTGTCTTACCAGTCTCTTTGGATCTGATAAAGGTAAGACAATTTCAGAGTCGGAATGAGACCTAGTATGCTTTGAAGGAGCCAGTTTGGTCTAAGTGAAGTCGCCAGGTGAAATTTTGGACCTGACTAGACCTTTAGTCACCTTTAAAGGAATAGGGTTTTATTGTTGTCCTAGGGAAAAAAAATTAATTTCGAGTCCCCGACAATGACGCCAAATTGATGTTGTGCTTTGAGATAATTGGAGTATGAAGCCTTTCTTCTAGGTTTAGAGCTAGCTAGAAATCTTAAAGTGCAAAATCTAAGTGTTTTCAGTGACTTTGAACTCATAGTTAGACAAGTTAGGAATCTTTGCCAAACAAAGCATCCTAAGCTTAGGTCTTACAGAAATGATGTTTGGGATTAAGTGGAAAATTTCTTACAACGATTCCTAGAAATGATAACATTCATGCAGACTCTCTAGTTGTTTCAGCTAGTTCTTTTAAAATTCCAGATCAAATGCAAGTGCAATATCAAATTCAAGTCAAATATAGGCCATCTATTCCTGACAATCTTAAATACTGACAAATATTTGAAGATGATGAACAACTAAAATCTTTTCCACAGGTCATTGATGAATTCTCTATTTTGCAAATTGAAGATCAGTCAGATATAAATGAACTTAATAAATAAAATGAAACCTCTGATTTAAATTCAAAGATGGCTGACCATAATATCATTCAATTGTCAAACAATTTTATTCCTAAAGGTCTAGTACCTCTAGAAAAGTTATTTGACCAGAATGATGTTCCCAAGAATCCACTATCAAATTCACTCAAAGAGGATATTGAAGAATCTAACATTGGAATACCTGAAGATATTAAGAACATTAAAATTTGTGCATCTCTACCTCAGGAAGTAAAAACTGAACATCTGAAACTTATTAATTAAAAAACTTATGTTACATCCTTCATTGAGCATAAAATTCCATTGAAACCTGAAGAAAAACCTTATAAGCAAAAATTAAGAAGAATCAATCCAGTGTTACTCCCTACCATAGAGAAAGAACTTAAGAAGTTACTTGATGCTCAAATCATAGATCCATTAAGATACTCAGATTGGGTTGCTAATTTAATTCTTGTTAGGAAAAAGAATAGGGAAATCAGACTTTGTGTAGACTTCAGGAACTTAAACAGGTAATCCTTCAAAGACAACTACCCATTACCCAAAATGGAGTAGTTGCTTCAAAAAGTTTCAGGTGCAAATAGACTTTCAATGCTTGATGGTTTCTCTGGAGATAACCAGATAATGGTGAGTTCAGTAGACAGAGAGAAGACTGCTTTTACCACTCCTTGGGGTACATTTATGTATGCCAGGATGCCCTTTGGATTAAGAAATGCTGGAACAACATTTCAGAAAGCTATGGACTTAGCTTTTGTGGGTAAGACAAACAAATTTTTTGTTATATATCTTGATTGCCTTACTGTCTTTTCTAACTTAGATCAGAAACATTTAAAACACTTGATGAAAATTTTTGACAGGTGTAGAAAATTCAGGATATCACTCAATCCCAAGAAGTCTTTGTTTGCTATCAGAGAAGGAAAAATGCTTGGTCACATCATTTCTAAGGAAGGAGTGATGATTGATCCTAAAATGGTATCAATAATCCAAACACTTTCATTGCCAAGGAATAAGAAAGAGATCCAAGCTTTTCTTGGAAAGATTAACTTCTTGAGGAGATTCATTTCTAACTGTGTTGAAATAGTTAAGGATATCATTGATATGCTAAAGAAGAATCATGAACTCAAATGGACCATACCTGCTAGATATGCTTTTGGCCGGATTAAAAAGGCCATCTCTGATGCTCCAACTTTAGCTAGTCCTAATTATTTTGAACCTTTTAGTATATTTTCCTTTGCCTCTGAAACCACTTTAGCTGCTGTCCTTTTATAGAAGAATGAATATGGTGATGATCAACCTATAGCCTTTTTCAATAAAGTCATGAGAGATGCAGAACTTAAGTATGACATTATTGAAAAACAAGTTTACTCCCTAGTCCAAGCTTTAAGAATTTATGTCCTCCACTCAACCATTACCGCTTATGTTCCTAACAGTGCTGTAAAAACTGTCCTTGCTCAACCAGACACTTATGGGAGAAGAGGAAGATGGATTACCCGAATCCTTGAATTTGATCTTAGTATCAAAACTACAAAGTTAGTAAAGGGTCAAGGTTTAGCAAAATTGTTCGCTGAATTTAATTATAAAGTTTTGGGGATAAATTGTATTTTTGAAATTTCAGAGAGGAATACACAAGAACCTTCTCCAAACTCTCAAGGGGAGAATCCACAAGAACCTTCTCTAAATGCAGAAGGGGAGAATCCACAAGAATCTTCCCAAGATTCAGAAGAGAAGAACACACAAGAACCTTCATCTTCAAATCAATCAGTCCATGTTCACATTGATGAAAAATTCTTGCTGTCGGAATAATATTCTGATATTGTACATTTTCTTATTAACTTTTAGTGTCCTAGTCAATTTTCAAGAAATCAGTGTAAGACACTTAAAGTTAAAAGCTGTAAAGTACCATATCATCAATGCAAATTTATATCAGAAGGATCCACTCAATATCCTTCTGCTTGTCTTGACTGAAAGTGAAACAGAAGGAATTATTGAGCAGTTTCATGCAGGCATATGTGGTGGACACTATCCTTGGAGAGCTACAACGTATAAAATATTGAGAGCACGACTCTATTGGCTTACTATGTTTGCACAAGTAAGAGCAAAGTTTAGAAGTTGGAAAGCAAAAATTTGCAACACTTCCTATGGTTCCAGTATTAGTTTCAACACCTTTCTTATAGTGCAGAATGGATTTCATAGGGGAAATTCATCCATCATCAAGCAAACAGCATAGATGGATACTAACTGCAACATATTACTTCACCAAATGGGTAGAGGCCATTCCAGTTAGAAATGCCACAAACACTGTAGTGATCAAGTTCATTGAAGAAAACATTATGTCCAGATTTGGATGTCCTCAACAGAGAGTAACTGATAATGCAACAACATTTAGTAGTGTGAAAATGATTGAATTCGGTCAGAATTTTCAAATCTTATGACATCATTCTACTCCTTACTATCCATAGGGAAATGGTCTAGTAGAGTCATAAAATAAGAGTTTGGTTAAGGTAATCAAGAAGACATTAGAAGATCATAAGAATAATTGGGACAATCACCTCATCTATGCAATTTGGGCTAATAGAATATCTCCAAAAAGATCTACAGGGAAATCTCCATTTCAGTTGGTTTATGGTAAAGAAGCCATTTTCCCTACAAATCTAGCTTTCCCTGATTTGAAGTTTTTACAAGAAGTTAATGAAGAACCTGATGATTTTTCTAGGAGGATCAATACATTGAACTAAATGAAAATAGAGATGGAATTTAATATAAGCTTAGGAAATATCAGAATAAAATGAAAAGTCTTCTTTATAGAAAAACTAGAGAAAGAGATTTTAGAGAAGGAGATTTGGTATTGAGATGGGATGTTAGGAGGGAAGAAAGAGGAAAACATGGAAAATTTGACAACCTTTGGTTTGGACCTTTTAGTATTGCAGAAGTCAAGGGTAACAATACTCTCATCTTGCAGAACTTGGAAGGACAATTTTCTTCATCGCTAGTCAATGGAAGATACCTGAAGCACTACATCCAGTACTGAAGATGCAAAAGAGTCATTCACATTCATCATTGTACATATACCGGTTTGTTCAAATTTTCAAATATGTTTTTTTCTTAGCAAAGACTCCATTAGCTCGATGAGAAGACACTTGGATCTACTTGTTCTCTGCATATTACAAGAGCAAACAACCTCCAGTTGGAGTCGATGTTGTAACAATTTTGGTTTTGATAAGGTAGCATTTTAGAAAAAAATGAGAAATTTACAAAAATGTTAAGTTTCAATATCGATAGATAAAACAAAAAATGTTAGGACTCATGACCAATAAATTATTCATATCATATAATGTTACGATTAGTTTGCACTAAAAAATGAAGGCAAAGATCTAAAAAACATTAGAGATAGTTTCAAAAGCAATAAAAGAAATATTTGCTTAGTTTGAATAAAAAGAAAAGAAAATAGTGGCAGATTGTTTAAATGCGCCCAAAAAATTTGATTAAAGGTTAAATTATATTTAAATTAGTTAATCGCTTTCATTAGCGGTTAATTAACCTCGGGTAAAAGCACATTTTTCCTTTTATCCAAAGTTCACAAGCGACAAGAAAATTTTGTCGTATTATGATTAAAGATCAAACAAGTTTCGACAATTGATCTCTTCCCCGCCCAGATCAACGGCGGGGAAGCCTTTTCGCACCTCCCTTGCCCATTTCTTGTTAACGGTGGGTGGGGTGGGGGGGATCCGAAAAGTAGTATTCTAATGGTGGGCCCTCATCGACGTGTTACCTCCACAACACTTCGCACCCCCCCGCCCAAAACCATTTAACGTCGCCTACCCCCTCCGAAATCCACTTTCCTCCCATCGTCGGTTTTTGACTCTCACCAACGATCTTTGACTTTTCTCCCTTGATTGTTTCCCTACGCCGAATAAAAGGCTGACACCTGTACATCCCGTTAAAGCTCCGCTCCCTTACCGTTGCCCTTCCCGTCCCATTAGACTCGCTCCATAACCGTTGTCTAGCCGTTTGGTCGCCCGCCAGCTCTTGTACCGTTAGCATTAAACCTCCATGGTCATATTTTCCTAATAGTCACCCATAATGGTAATTCGAGCAATATTATAAATAAAACCTCTCGATACCTTCTACCACCTTTGATTCATTTACCGTTTGCTGTTGTATTGCAAGTTTACATGAGATACATTGCATTAATAGTTCAACTATTTGTCATCTTGTTAGATAGAGATTGCATTTGCAGAGACTGTCTTACATTTGTTATCAACATAACAAACATATTCCTCTTCTTTTCCTCTGCAGATCACATGGCCCCAAAGGGAAAAAGTCGAAAACCAGTGTCTGATGAAAACCCTGCTGTTTCTACCCCAGTCGATCTCGACCATATCCCCTTCGCTAATTCACACTTCAAAATCATTGACACAGAGTGCAAATTCGAACTTTATGAATTGCACCTATGGCTAAAAAAGAAGTATTTGGATCAACAAGATGATATTAAACTCTGGGAGTCCCTATTACCTCTGTTTTCATTCCTTCAAAGCCATGAACTCCCAGACCTAGTCACCTGGTGCCAAACCAGATATTATCCCATCAAAAGAGCAGTGGTAGCTCAGAATGGAAACATTCTGATATCTATCACTCCAGAGACCATTAACAACATTTTGCTGATCCCAGAGAATGATTCTCTTAACCTTTTCTCCCAAGCTGCTCTTATGGAGTTATATCATAAGCTTACTTTCCCTCGAAGAGCACAAATTTTTGAGACTTTCCTTCCTGATGATACTGAATTGCAAAAGAAAAACCCTCCTTACCCATCGCCATGTTTCCTGAGGCTACCAGACACATCATTTCATTACTTTCTTGTTTATTAGGATATCCAGATGACAGAACAATGGATGAACCCATCCTTGGTTATTTTTCCATCTTTTCTAAAGATCATCAACTTGCTTTTATGTACAATTACAACCAATTTTTGGTTGATAATATGCATGAACAATTGATGAATTTAACAACCTAAGGAATGTTTAAGTACACCTCTATACTTATTCATATATTTCTGTTTCAGCTAGGAGTTTCACTGCCCATCACTTTGTACAAGCAGGATGATCAGGGAATTAATCAGTCAGTAATTCATTGGGCATAATTGGTCAGATCTATTTCAAATAAGTTTTCTTTTGCAGACTTCATTGACTCATTCATCCATCCAGTTGCCCAACTTTTTAGCAGTCAGAATGAGCCCATAATTGACCAGGACATCAAAAGAATTTTTCATTTGAGTGATCAGGTTAAAACTAGAGACTAGTATTTATATCAGAATTACATAGAGATTTGAGTATATGGCTGTGAGGTGGCACCATATTAACTGCCCAAATATGTTCCAATGAGAATTTTCTCTTTGGAATATATTAAGTAGATGATTAACATGGGTGAATTACATTTTGTGTCAGGAGAGAGAAAATCACAGTTTAAGATCAAATCAAAGATAGACTCCTTTATATGCAATACCAGATCAACGTGGATTGAGGCAAATGTTATTCTTAAAAGAATGAATTTCCAGCCAAGCTTCACTTGGTCTTATGATCCTTTCAGCATCATTTCAAACCTAAGGGTTGAGTTGAAGACAACATACAATCATACACCTAGGCCTGAGATTGAAAAGTTTATGAATCAGGATCAGTGGACAGAGAATACATTGTAGGAGGCAGAGGAGCAAATCCTTTCCACATCTACTCTGTAGACCAATTTCCCCAAGACAAACAACAGAAAAGGCCAAGAGAAGAAACATCAACTTCTGTAGATATTGTCAAAGAAGTCATAATCCAACAAAAGAAGAAAAAGACTGACTTTACTATTTCTACAGAGCAGAGCCCAAAAGAACCAGAAATTATAGATTTGGGAGATCCAGAGGTATCTAAAGCAGCAGGAGGGAGTGTTTCCAATACTCCATCATCTTCTTCAGCTTCTTAACAGCTTATGGAAATCATTCAATCAATTGGAACCAATACATGAGATGATCATAATATCTTCTCTAAATTCTTAGAAATCAAACAGAAGAATGAAACATTGAAGGCCAATGTTTATAGTCAATTTTGGAAGCAAACTTCCACATCACAACATAGGCCGCTAACAACGTTTGATAGTGAAAAGGGAAGGATGCAAATGGCTTTTCTACAAGCCCAAGTCCCTTTTCCCAAAGCTCCATCTGATTATAAGAAGACCATTTTCTCATTTGATGCAAATCAGATTCATCCCATAGACCAGATGGACATGCATAGGCAGTCTGGAGAGATGCTTTTCTCTACCATGACTAATACAGCTATGACATTGTCTAAGTTGAGAACATCATTATTAAATGTACAATCACAACTCAAAACAGGAAAAACTTTCCTCTTTAGCTAAAGACAACAAGTTAAAGTCTTTCGAAGACATTATGGTCAGGATTGGGTATGACCCAAAGGATTGTAAAGCTGTAGAAGATATTTTAAAGAAGAAGAATGCAAACATTGCAGCTCTTCGAAAGCAGCTAAAGTTACCTTCCACTGAAGACCCCTAGACAAAGGAAATAGAGAAGAGTGAACAAAATAGAGAAGAGATGCTCAAACACATCACTGAGTAGAACATTCAGATAAAGATGGAGGAACAAATTGAAGGATTGCTTAAAGACAAAGAACAATCAACTCAACTTGCTATGATCCCAGTTTCAGCAGTGCCTATTGCAGTTGCAGGTACAGAACCAAGCTCTTCACCAACAACAGTGGAATCTACATCAACAATAGGTGATTCAACCAAACTTGTGTAGGTCTTGACCTTACAGAAACAAGAGAATGAAAAGCTGCTGGAGAAGTTCAGAACCTTGGAAACCCAGAAGATAAAAAATGACACCCTGTACATGGAAGAAATGTAGAAATCTCACAGATTAGCACTAAAGGTTGAAAAGTTAGAAAGTGAGCTTCTAATGGTAGACACCTTGGCCCAAGCGAAGGAGAGCATTTGGACCGAAATAATCCAAGCAATGACAAAAGTTTAGCTATCCATACAAATAATTTTTGAGCAAGAGGAATTAATGAACAGGTGCAAAATAGTCATTGAACAAGAGAAGGCAGCACTCAAGCATATACCAGCAGAGACATCAGACATGATTAAAGTACTAAATTCAAAGAGCAGAGCAAAATTGGATCAGATCAACATTACAGACAGAACAACTACTATTCTAGAGATCAAGAAAGCATTGCAAAAGAAGAATTTACTGAATCAGTTAGAGACTAAATGTCAAGCTTTGGACATTGTCGTCCAAAGATTTCACACTAAGTTTAATCTACTAAACAAGAGGGGTTTGGCTGGATTAGTAGCTCCTAATGACACACTGATCAACTTGGAGGAGTACTGCAAAAAGCTCTACACCATTGCCATTGTCAAAGCTAAGTTTGTAGGAATTAAAGGCCATATGATAGGGAAAGCTTTTATGGAAGCTTTAAAGTTTGATTTTGATTAAGGGTTGAGTTGAAGACAAATCTATACAATCATACACCTAGGCCTCAGGATCAGTGGACACAGAATACATTGCAGGAGGCAGAGGAGCAGGTCCTTTCCACATCTAGTCTGCAGACATCAATTTCCCAAGACAAACAACAGAAAAGGCAAAGAGAAGAAACATCAATTTTTGTAGATATTGTCAAAAAATTCATAATCCAGCAAAAGAAGCAGAAGACTGACTTTATTATTTCTACAGAGCAGAGCCAAAAAGAACTAGAAATTATAGACTTGGGAGATCCAGAGGTATCTACAATGGCAGGAGGGAAGCTTCCCAATACTCCATCATCTTCTTCAGCTTCTCAAGAACCTATGGAAATCATTCAATCAATTGGAACCAATACATCAGATGATCAAAACTTCTTCTCTAAATTCTTAGAAATCAAACAGAAGAATGAAACCTTGAAGGCCAATGTTTATAGTCAGTTTTGGAAGCAAACTTCCACATCACAACCCAAGCTGCTGACAACTTTTAATAGTGAAAAGGGAAGGATGCAGATGGCTTTTCAAGCCCAAGTCCCTTTTCCCAAAGCTCCATCTGATTATAAGAAGACCATTTTCTCATTTGATGCAAATCAGATTCATCCCATAGACTAGATGGACATGCATAGGCAGTCTGGAGAGATGATTTTCTCTACCATGACTAATACAGCTATGACATTGTCTAAGTTGAGAACAACATTATCAAATGTACAATCACAACTCAAAATAGAAAAACCTTCCTCTTTTTCTAAAGACAACAAGTTAAAGTCTTTAGAAGACATTGTGGTCAGGATTGGGTATGACCCAAAGGATTGTAAAGTTGTAGAAGAGGTTTTAAAGAAGAAGAATGCAGAGATTGTAGCTCTTCGAAAGCAGCTAAAGTTGCCTTCCACAAAAGACCCCCAAGGAAATAGAGGAGAGTGAACATAATAGATAAGAGATGCTCAAACTCATCATTGAGCAAAACATCGAGATAAAGAAGATGGAGGAAAAAATTGAAGGATTACTTAAGGAAAATGAACAATCAACTCAACTTGCTATGATCCCAGTTTCAACAGTGTCTTTTGCAGTTGCAAGTACAGAGCCAAGCTCTTCATCAACAACAATGGAATCTACATCGACAACAGGTGATTCAACCAAACTTGTACAGGATTTGACCTTACAAAAACAAGAGAATGAAAAGCTGCTGGAGAAGTTCAGAACCTTGGAAACCCAGAAGATAAAAAAATGACACCCTGTACATGGAAGAAATGCAAAAGTCTCACAGATTAGCACTAAAGGTTCGAAAGTTAGAAAGTGAGCTTCTAATGGCAGACACCTTGGCCCAAGCCAAGGAGAGCATATGGACCAAAATAAGCCAAGCAATGACAAGAGTATGGCCATCCATACAAATGATTTTTGAGAAGGAGGAATTAATCAACAGGTGCAAAATAGTCATTGAACAAGAGAAGGCAGCACTCAAGCAGAAACCAGCAGAGGCATCAGACATGATTAAAGTACTAAATTCAAAGAGCAGAGCAGAATTGGAGCAGATCAACATTATAGACAGAACAGCTACTATTCTGGAGATCAAGAAAGTATTGCAGAAGAAGAATTTACTGAATCAATTAGAGACTAAATGTCAAACTTTGGACATTGTTGTCCAAAGATTTCACACTAAGTTTAAAATGCTAAACCAGAGGGGATTGCCTGGATTAGTAGCTCCCAATGACAAGTTGATCAACTTGGAGGTGTGCTGCAAAAAGCTCTACAACATTTCCATTGACAAAGCTAAGTTTGCAGGAATTAAAGGCCATATGACAAGGAAAGATTTTCTGGAAGCTTTAGATTTTGATTTGATAATTAAACATGAAATCAAACATCTCTTCATCAACAAGCCTACTTTTGAAAGATACACAGAAGTGGATGAAGTTTTCAGGAAATTAGTAAAGCTGGAAATTCCAAGTCAAGAAAGATGGGATCACTTGTGTGAAACCATCGAGTAACTTTTTGCCTCCAACAGCATGCCATCACAGCAACATTTTTTGGGCCACATCATCAATTGTTTCCTCAAAGACAGTGACAAATCACTCATTACTTTTTGTTTTCCTACTATTTGATACTATTTTTGTAAATAAGTTTAGAGACCTCTAAGTGATATAAATTGGTATAAATAACTCTCCATTCAAGTTATTAAGGGTTGCACTCTTGGATGAGCATTTGTAAGCAGAAGTGTATGACCTTTTTTTATCATTGATGATAAATAAAAGGATTTTGGATTTATTTCAATCAGTTTGTATCCTTGTAATTTTTCTAGTAATCATTTCACTCAGTTTTCTGCATATATTTGATTTTTATTAAGATAAGTAAGAAAAAGTTGTGTTTCAGTCTATCTTAAATCCTCTGAAGTTATAATCCATTTTAGAGATTGACTTATTGAACTATCTGTTTTTATAAGTCCCTCTATATCAATTAATTGTTAGTAATCTTCATAAAGTTAAATATGTTTTATTGAGTTGTTAAACATTGTTAGACAGTCTTTCACACTTATGATAAATTAAACATTCAATTTGAATATTTAACTGATCATATTTTCTTACAGTTTCTACCTTTACATATGCAAAATTAAATCACTGTTTGAAGTAAAGCAACATCTCTTTTCTTAATAGTTAATATTATCAAAAGTTTAAAGACATCTGTTTGTATTTGCTTAATACATTGGTCATCCAAAAACTCAATTTAAAACAAACAAAACATTATATATGCTTTGGCATGATTAATTGACCTATAATTATCTCAGAGGACAACACTCACTATCTACCGTCTCCAACAAAAAAGGCATGAATAAAATGGAATTTAGGGTTACATGGGTTAAATATGGTCAGGCCCTCAACACAAACCTTTCTTGATTTCTCCAGTGAAAAATAAGGCACTCCATTCTCGACATTTTGCTTTTCTTGTGGTGGATCCGTTTCTTGAAATCTAGAACTAGATCCAAAAAAATTTACATCCTCTAGAACCATTTCCAAAACTAGATCTGGCTTTTCTGAAATCAAATACGTTTTGCTAGCATTTCAAGGCAGATCATATGTAGATAGTACCTGTTTCCGTTTCGGAAATGTGGAACGACGTTTCAAGCAAATTCTCTAGCCATTTCCGGTAACTTAGACGTAAAAACACTGAAAATGCCTTGCTTTAAACTTTTGCATAACATAAACCACACCAACAAGCAGATCAGAGTATAGTACACTACAGTTATGCCCAAAACATTTTTTCTTACAATAATGCAAATGGGGAACGACGTTTCAGGAAAATTCTCTAGCCATTTCCGGTAACTTAGACACAAACACACTGAAAATGCCTAACTTTAAACTTTTACATAACATAATCTACACCAATAATCATGTCAAAGTATATTATGTTGAAATTTTGTGTATTTGGGGTAGCATCAGTTGTGCTCTAGCTCCCAAATTTTGTCGAGGCACTAGAGTACATTTGATCTACAAGACCCAGAAATTGGTTTGGGAAATTTCATCTTGTTTAGGAGATATTAAATTAATTAATTATTTTAATGTATTTCCTAAGTTAAAACTTAGGGAACTTAAATAATTAAAGTGAATTTAATTAAACATGTGATGAAATTGTCTTAAGTCACACGAATTAAGCTTTCTTTTAATCTTAGCTATTGATTCAAGATCTGATCATGGTCGTTGGTTTTCCAACGAGAAAAGTATAAAGGAAAGGCTTGGGGTTATTTGTAAAGACACACAGAGGCAGAGCATTGAAGCTAAGCTGAGATTCTAGGGTGGGTTTGCTAAAAATACTCAAAAGTGTTTCAGTTGCAGAGAGGGGAATTTAGACCAAAGGGATGATTTGATCCCGGGGTCTAGAATCAGCAAGAGGCAGAGATCAACTGAGAGAGGCAGCGCAGAGAAGCAGGAGGGCAACAACAAGAGAGCAGCAACTTGTGCTACGCAGGTGCTGCACAGTCCCTCAAGGACAATGTAATTGCTATAGGAAACCCTCAGGGTTTACACAGAGACCCTAAGGGGCAGTGTAAGGCTTGCGTCACATAGTTGGGGTAACAAAGACCTTTCCGGAGCAGTGCGGAGGTTCAGAGGGGCATCAAAGACTGACGCAGAGGCTTCAGGGGCAGGGCTGGGGTTTCTAGGCCATAATTTTGGCTGAGTTCTGTAAATCTCATTTGAGGGTGTGGATCAGTCATTATTTTGGCCCTAGATCAGCCAGTGAGCTGTAGATCTATTATTTCTTTGTCGAGTTTTCCAGATCTGGAACCCAGGCTTGTTGTATTCAGAAAATTCTTAATAATAAAACCCTCTAGTAGCCAGAAGACCAGTTTTCTCGCATTGGGTTTTTCCGGGGACTATATGTTCAAAATAACTGTCACTTTGTCTATGTGTGCATGAACTTGTTCTAGATCTAGATTGGTGGAGATCTGTTATGTGTTTTGCTACGATTTTAACTTGAATTTATTCAGTTAATAACTTGTTTAAGTAGGAGGAGCATAACCAGATTAATAGTGAATAATTTCTGCATAAAGTGTAAAGATTCAGAAATTTCCACATATTACACTATAGTTATGCCCAAAACTTGTTTTCTTACAATAGTATTAATAAGAAAATCGTCAGGGCTCTTGTACTAGGGATAGTGGCCTTGTCCTCTAAGCCTTTCCTTCCCAAACAAAGACACCTACAACACCCTCAACACCCAAATTACATAGTTGTACCTAACTAGGACATTATCAACCCTTCTTAGATCAACTAAGTGACAAACTGCTTACTTGGGAGTTTTCATGTAGTTGATAGCTATCCTTTTATCCACGACGAGCCTACTTCCCCTTAAAGGCAACTCTGTTCAACCTTTCTTGTAGCCTCAACTTGCACCTAGAAACTGTGGCATATCTCCTTAAGCCCTGCTTAGGCCTGACCTACTTCCTTAGCCCCATGGTCACCTACAATTGATCTCTACCTCCTTGTTTAGCCTTTCGACCAACCTTCCTTTTCACTGTTTCAGGCCCTCGGCCTATTCCTTTAGCATTGTGGCCTGCTTCTTGACCATCAACCCTCTGCTGTTCTTGTTTCTTGGGTTTGCAGCCCCTCTAGATGGTCCCTTCAAGCTGCAACCTCTCTTTTCTTCAACCAGACTTGCGTCATTTCTTTCCTATCCAATAGATGCCCTAACAAAGATCAAATTCTCCACAACTACTCCTTTTTTCTTCTTCTGTGGCTCCTCTTACTTCCTGAGGCTAAGCCACATCTAGCCTTCTCCACTTCTCACAAGAAGAATGATCCTTTATTCTTCTTATCCTCCAAACTTCTCTATTAGTTTATTACTTATACTTGTCCTTAGGTCTTTTAGGAAGCCCTTATGTCCTCCAAGTAACCTCCATCACAACCGTAACATTAAATTAGAATTTCCTTGCATTCAAAGGCCACTCACTTCGGGTCGAAATACCCCAGCTTGGGTGCAAAGCCCACACATTCATCTTTGTGGGTGTTTCTCTCTCACATGCCTAGCACCAAGGGCATTTGAGAGTACCTCCCGATGCTTACTAATTTCAACACTCCCTCATAGTGAGGGAGGTACTTCCACTCCTTAGAAGTCTCTCTGTTTCCCACATTGGAACACAATCCTCTTCCACTTCTGCTCTCCAACATTCGTCATAAGCTTCATCTTTCGTAACATAAGCAAAACTTGTTGTAAGAAGTAGAACAAAAGCCTTCTTGGAAGTTTCCTCGTTGCTAGAAGCCTCTTGCTTCTTCTTTTACTGATAGGCCTTTAAGCGAGTCCATGGCTCCTTTTTTTCAGATGGGGAAGTCTTCTTTCTACTCTCTGATGATGCACTCTTTAACTAGACATTCTCGGAGTCCCTGAAACCTTCTTCTTTTCTTGGTCAATAGGCTTCCCCTTTAACCTATACAAAACATTCTCTCTAACTCCAAGAACCTTCCTTGGGCTAGAGTTAGATCCATTGGGTTTGGGCATCACCTTTCCATTTCAAAATATAACATCAAACCCCTTTGTCTCAATTGATGAGATTGAAAGCAAATTGTATCTAAGTTGCAGTACCCAAAGTACATCCTAGACTCACAATAATCCACCTGATGCCATCCTAAATGGTACAATCCCGGTTCCTTTGACTGCATGCTAACTCGTATCTCCAATTTTCACATGTAACTCGGAGTCCTACTCGATCAAGCTCTCAAATACTTCTTGTGTTCCTGTCATATGCTTTGATGCCCCACTATCTAGGAACCATGCACCCTCACGAATGGAGCTCCCGGAGAAATGAGAGATGAGAGAACTCCTTGTTGAATCTCCTACCGAACTCATCCTCGTTGATTGTAGTTGGAGTAGCCATCGCCATCTCCACCGTCTTCTTTTTCCCTTCTTTCTTCTTGTGCAGACACTTACTGGCATAGTGACGATACTCTTTACATGCAAAGCATTTCACTTTGCTCAAGTCCTGTTAACACTTGCCACCTACACCTACCAGTTAGTGCGAAAAGCCTTTAACCCCACAATGTGTGGTTGGTGTCAAGGAACTAAGAGAAGGGGCTGTCACCTATTCCCAACTCTCTCCGTTTAAGCTATCTCCTAGGCTAGCTATGGGGTGTGGTCCCTAAAGGAAAACTAAGTTAAAGATGTGAGGTTTTCTAAGAGATGTTAGAGTGAAATGGATTACTTTTTAAGATTACAAGCAAATAACTCCAGTAACCATCAACACATGAGATAGTAATAAGCATATGAAAAATCAGTTCCTTCAAAATATTGCTCAAAAATGAAAGATATTTGCTTAAAATAAATGAAGTACTTCAAATGGAAGCATAAGCAATCCTGAAAATGAAACAAAAGAGGTCAACACAATAATCAATGCAAGATATAAAAAAGCTTTCACAATATATGATCACTTGCTAATCCAAAGAAAACAAAGATATCTTGCAAAAAGAAACCAATTAGTATTCTACTTGCAAAATATAGATGAGATAATCCTTGCCAAAACAAAATATTCAATTCAACATATATTCATAATGATAAGTACAATGACCAATTGCAAGTAAAACCATGAGATATGTTAATACGAATGCACCTACACTAGATTTGGATGCAATTATCTTGGTTATTTTTAATCTAAAATGCCTAATCGAGGTGAGAGATCTTTCTTTTGAGCTCTTACCAAAGAGTAAAAATTGGGGTGACAGTAAGCAAGAGGGGGCGAGGACACGATGGTGTCATTAACGATACCCATCCCCTGCGTCTTGTGAAATTTTCAAGACTGAAAATTATTACTGCAATGATTGGTTTATTTCTCCTACTTATGAGATAAATTATTTACAGATGCTTCAGTAAATTATGAAATAAACACATTTGCAGATCTTCACTCTAATCAAAAGCATAAGAACAGAAATTACACAAGTAGCACAATAGAAACAACCATATGAACACAATTATTTTGGACAATTTTCCCTGGAAAAACCCATTGTGGGAAAATCGGTGCAGCAGATGAGGGTTTTGTATTTATCTTCAGTAATGGAAAGTACATTTATAAGGGTCCTGATGAGCAAAGTAAAATTAGCATACACTTGGCTGAATTTTTCTGGAACCTTCAAAAGAATTTCAGATCCTCGGGGTGACCTCCTTCACCTTCTGTGTCATCTAGCGTGAGAGCTCTACGCAGTCTCTCCCTGGACTGCGTAACTCTGCATGGAGGGGTTCTTGCTGCTGATCAACTCACTCTTCCCTTCATCCTCCGGACATTTGCTTCTTCGATAACTGAATCCTCCCTCCTGCTTTTGCAAACCCGCCTCTAAAAACTCACCTACTGAAATCAAATTCTCTTGCTTCAGAATTGATTTCCTTCAGGCGCTGAGAATGTCCCTGACTTGATTTCCAAATGACCCTCAAGCCCCTTCTTATAGTCTTCTCGTTGATGAATCAATAACCAAGATTATATCGTTAATCAATGGCTCAGATTAAAAGATGACTTGATCTTCGTTTTTTATAAGATTCACACTTAGCTTTATTAATACCCTTTAATTATTTAATTTCCCTAAGTTTAGACTTAGGGTTTGCATTAAAAATTAATTATTTTAATAAAACCATATCCTAGTGGAATTTCCACAAACGATTTTTGGGTTCTCTGGATAACTGCTGTCCAAGCCTCTCCACCAAATATAAGACTTGGAATACTTCTCGATGCTATAAAAATCAACGCTCCCTCTTAGCGAGGAAAGTGTTCAAGCAAGATACCACTGCATTGCTTTGACTCTATAACATCTGTTGCGCTGATGCTGTCCTGGCTGCTACCCCTCATCTCTGTGTTGCTGCCTTTTGTATTGTTGCCTGTGACACTATCTCTGCCACTGCCTCATCTGTACTGTAGCTCCCTCTATTTCTGAAGACCATCCTTCCCTCTAATGGAAAGGGTTCTCGACCATCCCCATCTTCTCTCTGAAGTAAGTGAACTTAATCTTGCTCAGAGCCTTGGTGGGGATATCTGCCACCTGTTCCCCTGTAGGAGTGTATCGCAACTGTATTGGTCCCCTTTGGACATAGTCTCTGATGAAGTGTTATGAATATAATTCATAACAAATAAATAAATAATATAAATATAAGTAATAAATAAACAAGATAATGGTATTTAAATATTTATCAGTTAATTGAAATGGCATGTCTAAAAGACATGCCTAGTCCTGAAAGGCCACCTGCCTAGGTATATAAGCAGGGTCTCATTGTAACATTTATTCATCACTTATACATTTTTATATTAATAAATTATTATTACGAATACCTCTTGTGTATTTTACAATTAAGTCAACAAGCCTACGGTTTTGTTGCTCCATTTGGTATCAGAGCAGTTCGGTTGTGACTGCCTTTCGCTGCTGCTGGCCATCTTAAGCTGTTACTAGTAGTGCTGTTGCCGCCACGGTGGTGTTGTTGTCGCATTCAACGTTCCTTGAAATCGCTGCCGCTCGATGTCTTCATCAATGTAGATGGCCAATTTCAACAAAAGGTTGATCGATATTGAGGATAAGGTTACAGGACATTCCGAAGACATCAAAAAACTTCGAGACACGACAAATCCGATATAAAGACAAATTTGGCAAAACCATAGCAAGTCCACAGATAATCATAACAAAGCAATGCAAAAGTTAAATGCCATTTGTGACAAGATAAATCTGACGCAAGAACTAATATTCCTGAATATTGGACATAGTCAACAAAACAATTCAGCCAATTCAAAGAATTCAGAAGATAATTGTGAAGAATCACTACATTTTGCAGAAGATCAAGTTATGAAATTTCAGATTCAGATGATGAAGATGATGTGGATGAAGACTATATTGAGAAACAAGAAGATGAACAATATCGTAACAATGAAGAATGTTCTAAAATGGAAAATATTGAACATGTTGAATCAAGATCTTCTCAGTGTAACATGAATGAAATTAAAAATTAAAGTGGATATGTGTTGACTAAAGGTGAAGTTCGCCAAGATGGAAAAATGTTTAGAAGCATTGATCGCACTACCCATGAGCCAAATTTTGATGAGAAGATTTATTTTGGTCAAAAATATATGGTTGCCCATCATGCAACTGCAGTTCCATTCACAAGTACCTTTACTTCACAGGCTATGGCAAGGTTTCCGTCTTCAGTACTCATACCAATGTTCTACGTATGACATCTCTCCATGTACAAAATCAGAAAGAGATGGAACATCCAACATCAAGTTCCTCTGCCCAAAATGATATCTTATCTGTACCAGATGCCTAAGGCACATCTTCTCTCCATTTAGAAAAACAGATAGAACTCCATCTGATGCTTGGCTCTGGCCAAATCGATATGGTACTCCCTCAGCCAGATCCAATCCCATCCAAATTCACCCTTGTTGTAGATTTGTTCATATACTGCCCCCTACAGTGCCTGATCAAAATGCTCCAGCATCACCATCTTTCTTCGTACAAAACATAGAGCCTCCTGTGAATATTGTTTCTGGACAAACAAATTTGGTGCATTCTCAACTGGATGTAATTCTACCCAAATCCATCTCTATTTCACAGACTCTTCCTATGTTGTCAGTTCCAGTGCCTGTTCCAAATGCTCCATCATTGTTGTTTTCTTTCATACAAAATCAATGGAACCTCCTATGAAGATTGAGTCTAGTGATAAAGATTTGGTGTCTTTTTAGATGTCTACATTTTCACCCAAAAGCTCCTCAAATTCACAGAGTCCACCTACATTCGTTGTTCCAATTGCTCGATAGTCATTATCATCAACATCTATCATTTTGCAGGAGCAGATGGGAGCACCTGTGACAATTGAACCTGGACAAACAAATACGGTGGCAACAAAGCCAGAACAAATTCCACGCATACAGTCACTCCCTGCACTGTGCCTCCCACTGTACATACATCGCATTACCACTGTGCCTCTCCGCATACACTTCGCTAATTATTGTGTCGTTGTTCTTCTGCTGATTATTGTGCTACAGTTCCACCAATCGGTGCCGCTCTTTCGCCAACTTGTGCTGTTGTTCAAACTAAACACTTCGCGTCTTGACAGACAACACTTTGACGTACTGACAGACAACACTTTGTCAACCATTGTGCCCCCCGACTGTCAAGCATCATTCCACGAAAGGTCAACGTACCTGCAGCCACAGCTGGCGACCAAGGCATTCAACACATTCGCGCACAGTGCTCGGTACAACCTTCCGTCGCTAGACCAAACTCCTACGCGCAGAATATTCGATCCAACCATCACCTCTGTAGACCTTTGTTGCCTTATCGACTGTTGTTTGACACCCATAGTGACATCTCCGTCGTCATTGTGCCTACTAACCACTATCCACATCAACCACCATTCTTTGTCGTTGTTGCAACATTCTACAACTTCAGAGAAATTGACCTTCTTCTCGATCCTCACCTTTTCCCTTGTGCTGCCATCACCCACGACTCTGCAGGTTCTTCCCATAGCCCTCATGACCACCGCTATTGCTCCTAAACACTTCGTCGCTGGTACAACCATCTTAAACGCTTCCACTTGGATTATTGCTAAATGATCACACTGCAATGATATCAAATCACCCCCAGTTCTGACCGTCCACCTTAATGCCGTCTCGCTGTCTAGTCAAACCGCATCGAATGCGAATAACCGTTGTGGCTGCTGGGTTAAGTTGACACATTTCATTATAAAGGGTTATAACTATTTAAAAAAAAAACTATATAGGTTAAAAAAAAAATAATAATAATAATAATATGATTTTTATTATTATTTAAAAATAATAAAAAAATTCAAGGGAATATTACTGATGCGCTATATATATATATATATATATATATTTATTTTATTAAAAAAAGAAGAAGAAGCCTAGCCCAAAATAACATTACCGGCAATTTATATAAGCTGAGGTATCAGTGAAGTCATGTTCCATACACCAATATGACAAACCCAAGATGAAGACAATTTCCAACAATATAGCTTTGAGGACAAAGCTCTTGAAGGAAGGAGCAATGTTATGAATATAATTCATAACAAATAAATAAATAATATAAATGTAAATAATAAATAATCAAGATAATGGTTATTTAAATATTTATCAGTTAATTGAAAAGGCATGTCTAAAAGACATGCCCAGTCATGAAAGGCCACCTGCTTAGGTATATAAGCAGGGCCTCATTGTAACATTTATTCATCACTTATACATTTTTATATTAATAAATTATTATTACGAATACCTCTTGTGTATTTTACAATTAAGTCAACAAGCCTACGGTTTTGTCGCTCCATGAAGTGGCATCGAATGTTAATGTGTTTCGACTGATCATGAAACACATGATTTTCCAAAGAGCTTAATGCAACTCTGATTATCACACATAATTCCGGTCGGTTCCATCCACTTCTTGAGCAGGTTCAAGAGTAACTTGCGGAGCCATATGGCCTCGCACGAAGCTGTGCTTGTTGCCATGTACTCTGCCTCGGTTGAACTTAGTGCTACGAACTTCTGTTTCCTCCTGCACCAGGAGGTCATTCATGATCCGAGACTGAAACAATACCCACTGGTAGTTTTCCGATCCACTGTGCTTCCAGCCCAATCTACATCTGTGAACCCACTCAGCTGGACCATATTTACGTTGGTGTACTTCAACCCATACTTGACTGTCCCCTTTAGATATATGAGAACATGCTTGGCTGCTGCCTAGTGAGCCCTCCTTGGTTCCACCATGAATTGACTGAGGGTATTCATTGCATAACATATGTCTGGTCTAGTATTGACCAGATACATCAATGATCCGATGAGCCGCCTATACAAGGTGGGATCAGCCTCATCATCTTCCGTTGTGTCTATCTTCTTCTAGTTAGTAATCATTGGCGTGGCCATGGGTCTACAATCCTCCATCTGAAATCTTTTCAGGATTTCTGTCTTGTATCTTCCTTGCCCCAGGAAGATTTCCCATTTATGCTGCCAGACTTCTAATCCAAGTAAATAATGCATCTGCCTTAGGTCCTTCATGTTGAATTCTGTACCCAGGTTCTCCTTGGAGTCCTTGATGAGCTTGGATGATCCGATCAAAAATAGATCATCCACATATAGTACCAGAATAAGCAGTTCATCTCCTACTCTCAAGTAGTAGAGGTTGGGGTCTGCGTCACTCTTGACGAACCCCATCTTCTGCAAGTAGCTATCAATTTTCCCATACCATGCCCTGGGGGCTTGTTTTAAACCATACAAGGCTTTCTTAAGCCTGCAAACATGAGTCTTCTGCTCATGTGTCTCGAAGCCCTCTGGCTGTTCTATGTACACTTCCTCCTCTATCACCCCGTTCAGGAACGATGTCTTGACATCCATTTGTTGAATCTCCCATCCCATCTGCGCAGCCAGAGAGATGATTGATCTAATAGAAGTGTAGTGAGCTATAGGTTCAAAGGTTTCCTTGTAATCAATGCCTTCCTTCTGGGCATACGCCTTAGCTACAAATCTTGCCTTGTTGTCTATGCTGCGATCTGTAGCGTATTTGATCTTGTAGATCCACCTGGATCCTACAACTGATTTGTCTTGTGGTCTAGGCACTACTTCCTGGACATCATTTGTCATGATGGAGCTATACCCCTCCACCATGGCATCCACCCATACTTGATGCTGAGCTGCTTCCTGAAAGGTGGACGGTTCACCAACCTGAGCTACGAGTGCCTGATACATGTCTGGCTACTTCCTTATCCTCTTTCCTTCTCTAGGGGCTTTAGCAAATTCTTCTGCATCCTTAAGAATTTGTTGAAGTTCTCTGCTCGGTCTCCCATCAGTGGTGGGCGGTCTCACCTATTCTTCTTCTTGTTTTTCTTCGAAGGAGCTCTCCTCAGAATCCTTGTGCCTTGGAGAGGCATTTGACCCATCCTTTGTAGGTCGTTGAGGCTATACTAGTGGATCCCCCTCAATCTGCGTATCTGTGGCCATTTCCCGAGATTTCCTAAAGGCTCTCTCCTCCAGGAATTTTACATCCCTTCTTACCATGATTTTCCTGCTCTCTAGAATATAGAGGCGATATGCTTTCGCATTCTCACTATAGCCCATAAGGAAACCCTTCTTTGCAGTCTAATCCAACTTCTTCCTCTTTTCATCTGGAACGTGGCAGTACAACATGCTGCGGAATACCCTGATGTGGCTCACCTCTGGCTTGTTGCCTGTGAACACACTCTCGGGAGTCACCTTCCCCAAGGCTCTCTGGGGAACTCTGTTTTGGAGATGTATTGTTGTATTGCAGGCCTTTGCCCATAAGAATTTGGGCATATCTTGGTCGTACATCATTGCCCTTGCAGCTTCTATTATGGTCTGATTCTTCCATTTTGCAACTCCATTTTGCTCTGGATTGTATGGAGTTGTCCATTCTCTCTTGATGCCTTCCCTTGCACAGAAATTTGTGAAGTCCTTATTGATATATTCTCCGCTGTTATCTGATCGCAGCTTCTTGATCTTCTTTCCTGTAGAATTTTCCACCAGGGCTTTGAAATCTTTGAATCGATCAAAGGCTTCATCTTTGGTTTTCAGAAAATAGATCCAAGTTTTCTCGGAATGATCATCAATGAAGGTAGCAAAATACATTGCACCACTGAGAGCGATTGTGAACATTGGACCGCAAATGCCCGAGTGTATTAACTCCAATACACTTTTGGCTTTGCTGCCTTAGCGTACTTCCCTAGTACGCACCCCCTGCAAACCTCATCTTTCTTCATGCTGAGTTCAGGAGCCCCTATGACAGTATTCTTGAGAATTCCCAAGGCTTCATGATGTAGATGCCCCATCCTTTTATGCCATAACTCATTTAGATCACTGTCGTTTGTACTTGCAATCAGGGCCACCGAAGAATCAAGCTGGAGTTTGTATAGCTTGTGACTCCTTACTCCAATTAGTGCCTTTTTGCTCCAGCTAGGGTGTTTGACATACACCTTATCTCTAATAAAGTATACATCATAGCCCTTGTTCTGTAGCTGAGACACTGAGACACATGCAGAACATTCATGGCTCGAATTTTGTTTCCATCTTCTGTCTAGAATGTTATGATACCTCTCCCAATGGGGGTACATTTTGCCTTGTTTCCCATTGTTATTTGGTAATTCATCTGTTCTTCTTGGTAGCTCGAAAAATATTCTCCAACCCCGGTCATGTGAGCAGATGCTTCACTGTCAATATACCAAATACTTGGAGGAGTTGTGCTCGACACACAAGCCAGATCCTGCTCTAGTCCTGATGCCAACACTTTCATGTTGTGTTCCGTTTGCATTTCTGCGTGCTCTGGAGGACTGCGTTAGTCCCTTTGATTGCGTGAACCCTTCCGGATGATAGATCTTATGCCCATGGTAGATCCTTCTTTTCTGTCTTTAGCCCTTTTCTCTGATACCATGTGAAATTTTCAAGACTGAAAATATTTCTGCAATACTTGGTTTATTTGTCCTACTTATGAGATAAGTTATTTAAAGATGCTTCAGTGAATTCTGAAATAAACACATTTGCAGATCTTCACTTTAATCAAGAGCATAAGAACAAAAAGATAAATTACACGAGTAGCACAATAGAAACAACCATATGAACACAATTATTATTGGACAATTGTCCCCGGAAAAACCCAATGTGGGAAAACCGATTCCGCAAATGAGGGTTTGTATTTATCTTCAAAAATGGAAAGTACATTTACAAGAGTCTGATGAGCAGAGAAAATTAGCATACACCTGGCTGAAATTTTTGGAACCTCCAGAAGAATTTCAGACCCTCGGGGTGACCTCCTTCACCTCTGCGTCATCCAGCGTGAGGGCTCTACGCAGTCCCTCCTTGGACTGCGTAACTTTGCGTGGAGGGGGTCTTGCTGCTGATCAGCTCACCCTTCCCTTCATCCTCCAGACTTTTGCTTCTCCGATAATTGAATCCGTCCACCTCCTTCTGCTTCTGCAACCCTACCTCTACAATCTCACCCACTGAAATTGAATTCTCTTGCTTCAGAATCGATTTCCTTCGAGTATTGAGTGTGTCCCCGGCTTGATTTCCAAATGGCCCTCAAGTCTCTTCTTATAGTCTTCTCGTTGATGAATCAACAACCAAGATTATATCATTAATCAATGGCTCAGATTAAAAGATGACTTGTTCTTCATTTTCTGGAAGATTTACACTCTACTCTATTAATACCCTTCAATTATTTAATTTCTCTAAGTTTAAACTTAGGGTCTACATTAAAATAATTAATTATTTTAATAAAGTCATATCCGAGTGGAATTTCCACAAACGATTTCTGGGTTCTCTGGATAACTGATGTTCAAGCCTCTCTACCAAAAATGAGACTTAGAACACTTCTCGATGCTATAGAAATCAACAATTAAGCCCATGTGGATCTAATTTGTCTATGTGAAGTTGTGTAGAACATCTTTCTTTGAATCAAGCTTCAAGTGTGAGAGGAAGTTCTCGGAGGAACCAACCCACTCTTGAAATACTCAAGGAGAACCCGCATTTGTCAATTACCAAAGCCTTCTCTTTCAAATTTCTCCTGCAGGGATTCCTTTTGGGCTTTGGTGTTAAAATTGGCAAGTAGGGCCAAACTCCATGTTACATTGCTCATATGATGGAGATGATATTTTTGTTGGATTCCTCTTTTGGAGAGGTGCAAGATTGATCTAAAGATCAACTTGTTTGGATGAGCAGAACTTGTATTTTGAATTTATTTTCCACAAATGTACAAATTGTCAAGGTCATCCAGAATTGTAATGTAGGCTCACAAGCCCCAAAAGATGTGTCACACACCCACAGTCATGGATATAAAAAGGAGAGACATGATGCTCATTTCATCATTCACTCATCTCACAACTCTCTCTCATCTGATTGGTTCGTACAGCCTTAGAGGCTTCTCTCTACTCCACGCGTGTGAAAACACGAAGCTGCAATTTCACTGGTTTAGGGCAAATCTAGATAGGGTTGACCAACGTTGACTTTGGGTCAACCTTCATCTTTTGACTGTGTTTTTGAGGCAGGAAAACCGATCTTGAGAGGGTGCATTTGGAGGCACAAAAATCGAGGTCAAACGTTGACCTTGACCGCAACGTTGACTGGTTTGACTGCAAAATTTTGAATTTTGTGTTCAATTTTTTGTGAGCTGATTTTTGGGTTGTGTGTGACACTGAAGGAAGGCCGAATTTGACCAAGTTTGACTGAACCTGTTTGGAGGTTGAAGGGTTGGTTTGACCAGCAAAGTCTTTGTTGGCTAGGGCGTCCTGTTGACTACTGTAAAAGACATTTTCTCTCTCTCTGCCGAATAAGAAGAATTACTTAAATTATTGTCTCTTGTCTTGGCTTGTCTTCTGTTGATTTATTTTATGTTCTATCAGCATTTACTTTTAATGATTATGTGATTGCTAATCTAAAATTGAATTGGGCTAATAAGATGAAAGATTGAAGTAAACTGCTCTAAGCATAGAGCATACCATGGTTAACTAAAATTAACATTTGGGCTCATATCTCAAGCATAATCCATTTAGTATTTATTTCTCAAAATATTGTGCTTCATTTGCTATAATCTTGCTATTTTAGAGCCAAATTATGGCTAAGCAAAGAGGAGAGTTTACTCATACTCTTTGCTTAGCCTTTGTAGATTATGTTGTACATATACATTTGTGATTTTCTTGATTAATTTCATAGTTAACACTTGGTTTGTTTTGCCGCCCTCTCTAACTAACTTGTTCTTGTGGCAGCTTGTGGGATTCATTGTTTGAAACTTTTAACAAGTTGTGTGCAGGACCTTGGGCTCTCACTTCAAGACCAGTTATCAAGTCAGGTCGTGGCCATTTGAGGCTCTTCTTTGGAATGGTCGAGTCCCATTTAAGGGTTGCACTTCTCTCTCTTGGTCGTGGGCTTAAGGAGGCTTAGCCTCTCTTGCCTCTGTGCAAATTCTTCTTCTTTTCAAATCTGATTTTTTGTATTTAAAGCGAGCCTTTCAAATTTTCAGATTTTTTCAGATTTCAAGGCCTTTCTTTGGCCTCATTTGTTGCAAATAACTCATCAAAGAAAGGTCTACTGTCTAAGGCTTTCATTGTAAAGATTTTCCTTGAGCTTGGTTGAGGTTTTCAAGGGCTCTTATCTCTTGTAACTAAATTAATAAAATTTCTATTTTTGGAAGCATGGGTTCTACCCATTGGCATCCCTATCTTTCCACTTTGGGAGAGAACTTGTGGTTGGATTGACTCGTTGACTCTAGCATTTCCTTTCACTTACATGCATGCTTTAATTTGGTATTTAACATAGTTACACATCTCATTTACTTTCCTCAAGTTTGCTAAAGCTCATTAAACTTGCACCATTTACAACAATTGTTGCTACAAGTCTCAAATTTACATTTTTGCAAAGCAATTTATTTTCATTTTGTGCAAGCATTTTTATTATTTTGTTTTAGCAAACTTTGATATATTTGGTTTGGCTATTGTCTAAATCATCTATGCATTATGGTTGTGGAATATATCCATTTTAAGTATATTTGAAGCATTGTGTATTGGTCAATTTATCTTTCAAGGAAATTATTTACTTCCATGTCAAGCAAGTTGTCTTTCATTTTCTCAAGTTTAAGAGTGTTTTATGCAAGGCTATTTTGTGTACAAATCTTGATTTTCTCTTTGAAAGCATTGCAATTTATCTTACATGCAAATTAATTGCTCATAAGCTTCAAGCTTTATTTGCTTTTACTTGGTCATTGACTTATCATAAGTCAAAGCAAATACTTTCACTTCACAATCTTAGAAGCAAAAGTCCGGAGGATGAAGGGAAGGGTGAGTTGATCAGCAATAAGAACCCCTCCACGCAGAGTTACACAATCTAGAGAGAGACTGCGCAGAGCTCTCATGCTGGATGACGCAGAGTGTGAAGGCGGTCACCCCGAGGCTCTGAAATTCTTCTGAAGGTTCCAGAAAAACTCAACCAGGTGTATGCTAATTTGACTTTGCTCATCAGGACTCTCGTAAATGTACTTTCCATTACTGAAGATAAATACAAAACCCTCATTTGCTGCACCGGTTTTCCCACATTGGGTTTTTCTGGGGAAAATTGTCCAAAATAACTATGTTCATATGGTTGTTTCTATTGTGCTACTTGTGTAATTTTTTGTTCTTATGCTTTTGATTAGAGTGAAGATCTGCAAATGTGTTTATTTCAGAATTTACTGAAGCATTTGTAAATAATTTATCTCATAAGTAGGAGAAATAAACCAATCATTGCAGTAATAATTTTCAGTCTTGAAAATTTCACATGGTATCAGAGCAAAAGGCTAAAGACAAAAAGGGAGGATCTGCCATGGACCAGAGATTCGCCATCTAGAAGGGTTCACGCAGTTAAAGGGACTCACGCTGTCCTCCAGAACAAGCAGAAATGCAGAAAGGGGAAATCTTCCTAGGGCAGGGAAGATACACGATAGAAATCTTGAAAAGATTTCAGATGGAAGACTGTAGACCCATGGCCATGCCAATGATTACTAAGTGGAAGAGGATATACACCACGGAGGATGATGACGCTGATCCCACCTTGTACAGGAAACTCATTGAATCATTGATGTATCTGGTCAATACTAGACCAGACATTTGTTATGCAATGAATACCCTCAGTCAATTCATGGTGGAACCAAGGAGGGCTCACTGGGCAACAGCCAAACATGTTCTGAGATATGTGAGAGGGACAGTTGAGTATGGGTTGAAGTACACCAAGGGCAACGAGGTCCAGTTGAGTGGGTTCACAGATGCATATTGGGCTGGAAGTATAGTGGATCAGAAAAGTACCAGTGGGTACTATTTCAGTCTAGTATCAGGAATGACCTCATTGTGCAGCAGGAAACAAAAGTCCGTAGCACTAAGTTCAGCTGAGGCAGAGTACATGGCAGCAAGCACAGTTTCGTGCGAGGCCATATGGCTCCGCAAGTTACTCTTGAACTTGCTCAAGAAGTGAATGTAACCGACCGGGATTATGTGCGATAATCAGAGTTGCATCAAGCTCTTTGAAAATCCTTTGTTTCATGACCGGTTGAAACACATTGACATTCGGTGCCACTTCATCCGGGACTATGTCCAAAGAGGAGCAATACAGTTGCGATACAGTCCTATAGGAGAACATGTGGCAAATACCTCACAAGGCTCTGAGTAAGATTAAATTCACTTATTTCAGAGAGAAGATGGGGATGGTTGAGTACCCTTTCCATTAGAGGAAAGGGTGGTCTTCAGAAATAGAGAGAGCTGCAGTACGAATGAGGCAGTAACAGAGGCAATGTCACAAGGCAACAGTGCAGGAGGCAACAACGCAGAGATGAGGGGCAACAACCAGGATAACATCAACGCAACAGATGTTAGAGTCAGAACAGTGCAGTGGTATCTTGCTTGAACACTTTCCTCGCTAAGAGGGAGTGTTGACTTCTATAGCATCGAGAAGTGTTCTAAGTCTCATTTTTGGTAGAGAGGCTTGAACATCAGTTATGTAGAGAACCCATAAATCGTTTGTGGAAATTCCACTCGGATATGACTTTATTAAAATAATTAATTATTTTAATGCAGACCCTAAGTTTAAACTTAGGGAAATTAAATAATTAAAGGGTATTAATCGAGCAGAGTGTGGATCTTATAGAAAACGAAGATCAAGTCATCTTTTAATCTGAGCCATTGATTGACGATATAATCTTGGTTGTTGATTCATCAGCGAGAAGACTATAAGAAGAGACTTGAGGGCCATTTGGAAATCAGGCCGGGGACACTCTCAGTGCTCGAAGGAAATCGATTCTGAAGCAAGAGAATTTGATTTCAATGGGTGAGATTGTAGAGGCAGGGTTGCAGAAGCGGAAGGAGGAGGGACGATTCAGTTATCAGAGAAGCAGAAGTCTGGGGGATAAAGGGAAGGGTGAGCTAATCGGCAACAAGACCACCTCCATGCAGAATTACGCAGTCCAAGGAGAGACTGCGCAGAGCCCTCACGTTGGATGACACAGAGGGTGAAGGAGGTCACCCCGAGGGTCTGCAATTCCTCTGGAGGTTCCAGAAAATTCAGCCAGGTGTATGCTAATTTTCTCTGCTCGTCAGACTCTTGTAAATGTACTTTCCATTTTTGAAAATAAATACAAAACCCTCATCTGTTGCACCAGTTTTCCCACATTGGGTTTTTTCGGGGACAATTGTCCAAAATAATTGTGTTCATTTGGTTGTTTCTATTGTGCTACTCGTGTAATTTATCTTTCTTTTCTTATGCTCTTGATTAAAGTGAAGATCTGCAAATGTATTTATTTCAGAATTTACTGAAGCATCTATAATTAACTTATCTCATAAATAGGAGAAATAAACCAAGGATTGCAGAAATATTTTCAGTCTTGGAAATTTCACATTAATCACATGCAATGATGAGAAAATTTTAGAGATATATTGGACATCAACTAAAATATTTCTCTATCTAGAGCAAGTATATAATCCCTACGCTAATGTAAGATAGCTATTTATCAACACAACCGAAAAGCATAATGAAATAAGTAGAAAGACAAGAGAAAAAATATCAAGATGTTACCATACACAAGGAGAAGAACACCTCAAATGTAACCCCAAAGTCTTTTGTATTAATTTGTAAAGAGTGTACAATCCAACAGAGTATCCTCAAGTCCAATAGCTTGTATCCCAAATTATACAAATGAGAGCCCAAGGCTCAATTATATAAGAGAATGGGAAGCTAATCCCAATGTAGGATCCAGATGACAAATGGCTATGGAGGAAATCCCAAGAAGAGAAATTCGAGTTACAAGTGGGGATGAAAGAGCACAAGTATAAAGCCTCCACCAAATCGACTTCCATATGTGGCATGAGCAATCCTCATCAAGAAATTGAATTCTCCGTGTGTGCAATGAGCGGCAATTCCACAAAGTGCCACGTCGAATGATGATACCAATGTGCTCAACGTATATCCTCATCATGAATTGCATTGGCCTCCAAGTGCAACTCGAAATATCCAAGTGGATGTCCCAAGTGTAGAAGAATTGAAGCTAAGGTGAGACAAGCTTTCACGAAATCCTCCATCAAATATTCCTTTGTTGTCATTATATCTTCCAAAAATTTATTTTTCCAAATAAGCAGCTTCATAATTAAAAGCAAGAAATTAGATTTTCTTGTGGGAGTGGTGTATTTATGATGTAAGGTGCTCAATCATCCTCCGCATGTCTCTTGACTCAACTCTTTGACTTGGGATAATTTCCAAGTCATTTCCATGTCATTTTCTCACATGGAGCATATGTTTTTGTCTATTTTAGTTTATTTCTGGCTTAATTAATTGCTAGATTTCCCACTAGACTTAGGAGAAGTGGGTTTTGAGGGTTCAAAACACATTTTTAACCCCTTAAAGTGTGTTTTAGTAGAAAGTTCAGCGTGTGAGGTGCAATTTTTATCACTCATACCCCATACAACTTCTCTAGACATCACTTATTACATTTCAAATACAATTTTTATTTCAATTTCCGCCCTGCGGAAAATTAAAAAAATTAAAAAATGGCCCCCTAGACCTAACCAAATTCCACGAAACTTTACGAGTGGTCTAGTATGGTAATATGCAATGACTCTAGGCACTGGGACTCAGCCAAGGCCTCACCATCAAGCTGCACTCCAACGTTGGGGTATATTTGGAGGAAAAAACTCAATTAATTATTAAGTCCTGGTAGGGAGATGATAATTAATCAAGTAGGAAAAGCCTCCCAGAGTAATACTCACTTGATGACAAGGTCCCAAGCTATCTAGGCTTGTTACACGACTCAAAACTCATCATACTAGCATCACTTTACATTATCCTCGTAGGGCTTGTGGAATTTGGGTACAATAGAAATTGATAAGGAGTAGAGTTGAAAAACTCTAGTAATATGATGATCTTTGATGGTACAAACATCCTTTGGTACATCCTTGGGTATGGAGTCTTCAGATAATCCTCAGGTGCCACCCCAATGGTCAACAAGTCCTTGATGTTGAACTTCTCTTTTCCCTTCTTCAACTTTCTAGCAAGGGAAATGTTCTCTGCATCAATGTTCTGCTGAAGATCCTTCCCCTGAAGTTCCTCCTTAATGAAATCATCCCATA
The DNA here is from genome assembly GCA_034641835.2 of Pinus albicaulis. Classification (NCBI taxonomy): domain Eukaryota; kingdom Viridiplantae; phylum Streptophyta; class Pinopsida; order Pinales; family Pinaceae; genus Pinus; species Pinus albicaulis. The sequence continues at coordinate 349,513,413 of CM076582.1, forward strand.
TCATGTTCCAATTTGGAAGATTCTCTCATGATATTACTCCTTTGATAAATGGCTTCCACTGCTCTGAGGAGCCCTTTATTGCAGTCCTCATCAATTTCGATTCTTCCACATTGACCCCTATAGCCACAAGCTCATCACGAACTCGCGAAATTATCGTGAAATACAAAGTTGTGTTCTTTGAATTTGCCATCTTGATGTCCTTGAGCTTCTCTCTCAATACCAACTTTGGGTTCTTGTTCTGGTTTTGAAACAACACTTTCAAAGCTTCCCACATTTGTCATGTAGTGTCTTTTCTGGTAAGGTGAGGTATCAGGGGATCCTTGACTTCATCAATAATGGTCAACTTGCCCCTTGCATCAACTAGGTTATACAAAGCCAAAGCTGCTGCATCAGTTGGTGCCATGATCTGGGTGTTGGCAGAATCCCACAGATCATTGACCAACATTACTAGCTTAATGCTTTTCTTCCACAAATTGTATCTGGAAATCCCTTCCAACTGGTCTCCAAACCTCAAGCCATAAATCATCTTGTGTATTGGATTATTACCCAACAATCTAAGAGACTAGTTGCCCCTCCTTCAATAGCAAAAACAACACAACTCCCTCTTAGAGATGACACCTGTGCACAATTTTGACCCAATTGCTCTTCAAAGTAGTTTTGAAACCATATTAGAAATCCACGCACCCCAAGTTTGGTCTATTCTTTGGCTGGAAAACACAAACACACTGAAAATTCCTAACTTAAAATTTTTGCACAGTGGAAATTACACTAACAATCAGATGAAAGTATAGTACCTAAGTTGCTGGATCTGTGGGGGGCAAGTGATAGAACCGCGGATCCTTGAATTTGAAATGGATACGGATACTGATCCACTTAGATCCGCTAGGGAAATGGTTTTGTATGCGATGGAACGACTCTTATCTTAATTGTAGGCGGTGTTTTAGGATTGGCGGCGATTCTGGTGGTTTTGGAGGGGGATTCGGGCGACAAACTCCATGGTGTGCGCAAATCCTCTGTTAACACTTCAATTAACACTAAGACTCCTAACAATTCAACTACTCTCGATTAAAAGTTTGACTCGAGTTATTTTCGTTATTGTGACTTCGTTTAACGCAAAAAATATGGCGTTTTCATAGTCTTCCTCCATTATAAAACTTGATAGGTATTGGTCTGTTGCTCAGTGCTGGTCGAGGGTCAAAACAATTGTTTGGCTACTGAGGCACTACTGGAGGGGCGAGATAGCGTCGTTGATCGACTGGTCGTAGTTTGAAAACGCTGCTCGAGGGTCGCAATTGTGTTCGAGGTTGTTGGTCGACTAGTTACTAACTGAGGTGTAGGTAGTCGTTAGTTCGTGGTCGCGGTCATTCGTTCGCGGTGCAGGTGATTGCTGTCCCATTCGGTTCTGGTGCAGGAGGTCGCGACGCGATAGGTTAATTTTCAAATCTATTAATAGTTTGGTTAAGTATTAAAATTTATATGGTTAGGGTAGGTTACTTTTTAAATCATATTACATTTGGTTTAAATGAAGTTTATATGGTTTGTTTTTTAGTGTTAAATTTTATATTGTATTTCAATTTTGAGTTACGTTTTTGTAATTTTTTTTGGATACGTTTTGTTTTTTATTTTGATACCTTTTTTTTTATTAGTTTTTGTTGCGTTTTGTTTTTTTGTTAATTTTTTGGTTATATATAAATATTTTGAAGTTTATATGGTTTGTTTTTAAGTATCGTATTTTAATTTTAAGTTACGTTTTGTTAATTTTTTTAATTTGGTTATGTTTTTTTTTTTGTTTTTTTCATATACATATATATAAAATTTAGAAATTAATTTTTTTCTTAAATCTTATTTTGACATACATTTTAATTATAAAATAACAATTTAAATTTTGTTTGTATAATTATAATTTATTATTTTACTAATTTATATTTGGTTATAAATGTAGTGATAAACATGGAACCATCACGACATGAACCAAGACCGAGTGAGGAGGAAAATGTTAATAAAGATCCAAGATCTCCTTTATGGCAATATGTGGAAATTCTTGGCAAAAACTCTGGGGGTTGTTCATACGAATGGAGATGTAATGAATGCAATAGCATTTGAAATGGCTCATACATTAGAGTAAAGGTCCATCTCACTAGGCAAACTAAAACATGTGTGTTGGTATGCACCGGTCCGAATGGTCCAAATGGCCAACCTGGGACATGTTTAAGTCCTGTAAAACTTAAGCTTTATGCATCTTTGCAAGATGTCGTTGATAGGAGATTCTCTAAGGGAAAACAAGCTGCGCAAGCCTCCACAGCCAAGTCTCCATTGCCATCTACACCAATTGTCACAAATAATAAAAGACCTACTCTAGGACCTCTTGAAGCAGCATTCAATAACTAGGGCAGAGAAGTGGTAGATGAGCATGTTGCTTGTTGCATCTATGCAAATGGGCTAGCATTCAATTTGGTGCGCTCTCCTTATTAACAACAAATGATTAAAGCAATTAATGAAGCAACAAAATGATACAAAAGTCCTGGCTGTGAAAAAGTACGCACCACTTTGTTAACATCAGAAAGACAATTTGCGGATAGACAATTACAATCAATTCGTGAGACATGGGCAGAAACAAGAGTGTCAATTGTTTCTGATGGATGGAGAGACCAAAGAAATCACCCTTTAATTAATGTTATTGCAATATGCCCCTAAGGAGCAATGTTTTTGAAGGCCATTGACTGCAGCGGAGTAGAAAAAGATGCAACGTTTATCTCCACAATTCTTATTGATGCGATAGAAAGTGTGGGGCCACAACATGTTGTCCAAGTTATCATGGACAATTCAAAAGTTTGTAGAGCTGTGGGCTTAATTGTGGAGGGTCAATATGATTGCATCTTCTGGGCTCCATGTGCAGTGCATTCCTTAAACCTTATGCTTGCCAAGATTGATGAGATTGAGTGTATCAAGGAAATATATGTAGCATCAAACAAGATCCAAATGTTTATCACCAACCATTCTATGTCCCAAGCCATATATCGCAGTTTTGCAAAGTTGGAGCTACTAAAGGTACTCAATTTTTAATTAGTGTTATGCATTATGAGTTCTTAGTTTTAATTTTAATTTATTTTATTTCTGTTGTGATATTTTGCTTATGAAAGCATATGTAGGTTGTTGAAACTCATTTTTCTCCTCACACTTTGGTCATAAAGAGGCTTGTGGAGGTCAGACAAGCATTGCAGGCAATTATCATTGACCCTCTTTGGGAGTCGTGGTGGACTTCAACTTTTGATAGAGGACAAATAATAAAGTCTATCATTCTTGATGATGCATGGTGGGACAAGGTCCAAAACCTATTGCAGTTCACAGAACCAATCCTAACCATGATTTGGGCATTTGACACAGATATGCCTTGCCTGGGGGAAGTCTATGGAAACATAGATAGTATGTTGGATAGGATACGGGAAATTATCATAGCAAGTGAACATGACTCCTTTGAAGTATTTTACAATGAAGTGAAAGACGTAGTTACAAAATGGTGGAACAAAATGACCACACCATTACACCTCTTGGCGTATTCACTGCACCCCAGATATCATCATTCTAAATTATTGTCTTTACTTGGTAGAGCAGCTCCAAACAAAGATTTTGAAGTGGTACAAGGATATAAGGCATCTTTGAGGAACTTCCATAGGGAAGTGGGAATTGCAAAGGAAGTGCGTGAGGAATTTGGAGCATTTGTACAATCCAATGGGATCTTCTCAGATCCACTAGCCATGGATGATCGGGGGCACATGATACTATTACTTGGTGGGGCTTTCATAGTGGAGACAACACTTATCTCTCACCTCTAGCCATGAGGTTGTTATCACAGGTTGCCAGTGCCTCATCTGCTGAGAGGAACTGGAATACATATGGCTTCATCCATTCAGTGAAGCGAAACAGACTAAGATCAACACAGGCTAAGGATCTTGTATATGTTCATTCCAACCTTCGCCTTCTATCACATTTTAGTCCAGAGTATAAGAAAGGTCCAAGTAGAGGATGTGGGATGTAGAAGCTGAGATATCTGAGTTAAACATGACATTGAATGCCATGACTCATCTTAATGTATTTGAGGATGCTACAACTTTTGATATTCCTGGCGCATGATCGTCTATTCATGATGTAGAGTTGCAATATGTAGATGATGATAATGTAGACCCATTTCAGGATTTGTAGACAGACCTACTTTATATTATCATATTAATAAAGTTATCATTGATGAAACACTCATTTTGTATTTATTACTATCGTTTTGTGTGAGGCAAGATGCATCATTTCAGTGTTCAGATTCATAAATTATCTAATAATTTTAGTTCTAATATAGTGATTCATGAATGTCTTTGATTTTGAACATCAAATATGTTTTCTAAAATTTAAAATTTATTATTATATAGTTTTGTACTTGCTGTATCCTTGCTGTATTCGAATCCTGGCTTTTAAAAAATCCAATGGATCTGTATCCGGATCCTTATCTGTATCTGAATCTTGGTAACTTAGTATAGTACACTATATTTATGCCACAGACTTGTTTTCTCACAATTCAATTAATAAGAAATTCCTCAGGGCTCTTGTACCAGGGATAGTGGCCGTTTACGTCCATGTACAATGCCAAATATCGGGTATAATCGTTTAGACCATACACCAACGGCTGAGGCTTTGTCCTTTAAGCCTTTCCTGCCCAGACAAAGACCCCTACAACACACAAATTACATTGCTCTAGAAAACCTTGGGCATAACCAGCCCTTCTTAAATCACCCAAATAGCAAACTGCTTACTTGGCAGTTTTCCTGTGGCTGACAGCTATTCTTTTCTCCACTGCCAGCTGGCTTTCCCTTGCAGCCTTTCGTGTAGCTTCGGCCTGCGCCTACAGCGCGCGGCCTGTCTCCTTAAACCTTGTTCAGGTGCGGCCTGCTTCCTTGCACTGCCGTCACCTCCAGCTGACCTTAGCCTCTTTGTTTAGCCCTCGACTTATTCCTTTAGCACTGTGGCCTGCTTCTTGACCCTTGGCCCTCTGCTGTTCCTGTTTCTTGGGCCTGCGGCCCCTCCAGCTAGTCCCTTCAAGCTGTGGCCTCTCTTTTCTTCAGCCAGACTTGTGTCCTTCCTTTCCTATCCAGCCTAAACAGAAATAAAATTCTCCACAGCTAGCCCTTCTTTCTTCTCCTGCAGCTCCTCTTGTTGCCTGAGGCTAAGTCACATCTAGCCTTCTCCACATCTCACAAGAAGAATGATCCTTTATGCTTCTTGTCCTCCAAACTTCTCCATTAGTTTTTTACTTATACTTGTCCTTTGGTCTCTTAGGAAGCCCTTATGTCCTTGAAGAAACCTCCAACACAACCTTAACATTAAATTAGGATTTCTTTGGGTTTAAAGCCCACTCACTTGTGTTGAAAACCCTCAACTTTGGGTGCAAATCCCTCACACTGATCTTTGCGGGTGTTTCTCTCCCACAAACCTAGCACCAAGGGGATGTGAGAGTACGTCCCGATGCTAACCCAATTTCAACAAAAAGAAAACAATTGAATTATTAATGGTAGCAGGGATATGAGTTTTTTGTGTCATTAACATATTGTTGGTTCATGGATCTTCTGTGCTTATATATGAAGTGTATGTGCATGATCTATATTTAGGCCCCCAAGAATTTTTCTGTATTGTATAGATGTGATGATTTTTTGTTTATATGAAGGATATGAGCCACTACCATTAATTTTACATGAAAGGTGGGTAAGGTGTGGACAAACATTAATTCTTCTGTGTATAATTACCATCCAGTATATCCTTATGTTAAAAATTTCATGATATTATCTGATTTCAGGCATTGGCTCACTATCTTGAATTAGTTAGCGTGTAAGTATGGAAATCATCTGGTTGCATGAAAAGGGCAGATGCTCTGCAGGAGCTTGCCACCATTTAAGTATTTAAATATATCTTCAATTCTTTTCAACTAATCTAGCATGTTTTTTACAGGGAATGCATATTTGTTCAGTGGCTTTACTGTCCAGGTATTGTTTTCAGCTATACTTGCAGCCAGAACATTGCCATCTTGAGATGTAATATGCAATTTTCCTTTGGTATTGTTATTAGTGTCTTTTGAATTGATTGAAATGGTTATCATTTCTAGGTCATTTGGTCGCTATGCTGATATGACAATAAAGGTTCCAATTGTGGGGGAGGTCTCACTACTGTCTGTGATAGTTTTGCCCTTCTGCATAGCTTTTGCTGTTACGTGGGCTGCAAATCAGCATGTTTCCTATGCCTGGATTGGTCAAGATGTTCTAGTAAGTTTTTCCTTCATCAAATCTTTGAAGTATCTTTTATGTATTATATAAAGAGAGTAACCTTGATGTTTATGTATAAACGTAATTATAGTAAATATAAAAAATAACAAATGATAATAAATAGTAAATAACAATAATAAATAACGAAGGGTCAAAGGACAGATCTCTTAAGTTGTGGCCAGTCAATGCATATAAGTACCCCTTCAAGAGGCTCATTTTAACTATCATTCATCACTTTACAGTCAGTATTTATATTTCTTGGTATATCCAACTGAAATTTTAATTCAATTGTAGCGATGATGAATCACATGCTGATATTAACTGATGTAGAGATGAAGCTAACAGGTTTAAATACCACCTGTGTAATGTTGAAAAATGACTAAAAGAGTTGGGGTAAAAGTCGATGAGGTCTTGGGGGGAATTGATGAGCTAATGGAGGATTTCAGGAAATAATGACAAGCCCTAATGCAAATAAGACAGAAAAGATGACAAGGATGAAACATTAAGGGTACTTAATGATTATAAAGACAGGATTGACCAACTAATTGAAATGGTGGATGCTTTATTTGCACAACCCTTAGTTCACCCTATCATTTTCTCTAGAAGATGGACATTTCTGTTGCCTCATCCTAATCTTAAATTTAGCATTTTTTTTTTCATGCCAAAACTTTCCACTTTTGGATTCAAATTCAAAGCATAACTAATTAGTATCATATTTAATACCCAATTAATTTTTCTTGTAAGCAAACATCTATGTTTGGACCAAAGTTCTTAGCATTAAGGGATTTCTTCAACATTTAGCCATTTGTTAAGATTTGTTGCTTGGGAGGTACTCCAAACCCTAGGCTAGAGGTTGTCGAGGAATTGGAATACAAAGGTGACTTGTGGGTTTTTGTACCCAAAGTTGTGGGGCCAAAACCATAAAGAGAATTTGACATGTGAGTGATGAAGATGATAGAGGACTTCCAGAGCAACCAGAGGCAACGAAAATCATCGAAATCCGAGTTGTAGAATGGAGATATGGATTTTCTTTGTTGCTGGTGGGTTTTGTGACACAAAAGTACAGTTTGCTTGGTTATTTTGTGTGTCACAAGACAAGTTGGAGCACACCACTTGAAGCCACATCAATTTGTATAAATAGAAGATGTGTGAGCACTGAGGACCATTAGATTACATCCAAGGCGACCTAAGCAACTCGCTGAAGAGGAAGGAGAGCTCTGTTTAGGTCGCAGTTCAAGGCAGACTCCAAAACGAAGGAGGAGGAGGCAGCGTTGGCATCCCTTGGGATTGTTCTTGGGGGCCGAGTAGAACTGCAGTAGGGCCGAGTTGTTTGGGGCATGTTTGGGCATCATTCCATATAGATACATCATCTGAGGCAGCCGAGCTCTAGGAGGACAAGGACAAATTTGTTGGGGACTGTTTTGTGGTTATATGTTGTCTTTTTCAGGTTTGAATAGGAGCAAAATCAGGCCGCATGAGTAGAAGGCTAATCTAGGTGCAGGACATGTGTGTTTCAGGGTTGTTTCTCCCTGATTTGTTCGGCCGCAGACCCTGTCCCTCATTGCAGACCTGGTCGAGAGCTGTAGGTGGAAATTGAGAGGGCCGTAATCCCTTAAAAGTCTGGAACAGACCTATAAAAGGAGCAGTGAAGGGAACATAATTATGTGGGCGAGAGGCTGCAGCCACTAGTGAACTGTTGGAGCATTTTTGGAGGGCTGAAGCAAGTCTGTGTTGATGCCCTAGCCAGTCAAGTGAGGCTACAGCAGTCGCACCAGTCAGATGTGAAGGTATGTTATGTATTTAAGTTGGATTTGAAGCTAGAGGATGGTAGTCCAGGTTGGACAGTTTGTGGACATCCCAAGGAGTAAATTACATCAACAGTAGCTTATGTGTCATGTAAAGAGGAGCAGCAAAAGGTTGCAGAAAAAAGGCATGTTTGTCCTCTTGAGTTGATGTGATTTGCAGGTAGATGGAGTGTCCTAGAAGAGGACAGTTTGAGGAAGACTGTTAGCAGCCAAGCCGAAGGGTGATCCTAGTAGTTGAATGCCCTACCAAGTGAGCAGATACTACAACATGTATTGGACGCTTGTGGTTTGTAGGAGGGCAGCGTGAGAGTGGACCAAGTGTAGGCTTAGGAGAGGCAGAGTTGGAGCAGCTTAAAGAACAATTTGGGAGGATTCTAGAGGCTTGCTTCAAACCCGAACAAACAGGTCTCTTGATGGACTAAGGGATTGTTAGATGTGGCAGAAAGAGAGCTCATAGGTCTGATCAGCCAGGAGCAGTTTGAGTAGCCCTAGACTTGACTAGTGGAGAAGGACATCTACAACAGAAGTTGGGAAGTCCTCCTAGCCCGTGTTCATTGTGGGAGAAGGACGCCTTGCAGTGATAGGTGGTAGCCCTCTGTTAGTCTTCATTGGAGCAGTGCAAGAAGACTATAGTGGCATGAATTCTCGAAGGAGTTGAGCAACAATGGGCAGATGAGATTTGTTCACAAATGTAGTTGTGAACAAATCGATAGGAGTCTCGATGTGTTGATGTGTTGAAAGACGAATGATCAACGAGAGAGCATATTGGAGTTGAGATTCAGTGACTAGATGGAATTGGTGCGTTGATATAGGCAAGTGCTGCAGATCGGGAGCCGAAGCACTGGGCATATGTGTTCAGGGTACGACCGAGAGGATTTGAGAGAGTGCGCGACAACCAGATGATCAAAGTATCTTGATCAGGGTAGATTGGTGATCATCACGACAAACACCAAGCCCTACTTGTTGTTGTCTTGTATCAATTGATTTATGAGGGCCATTATGCTTGGTACAAGAGCCCTAAACTGTGTTATTATTCAGTTGGATTAATATAACGAAGATTGGGTTATTGTAAATAATTTGTAAAATGTTGTCTATGTTTGTGCACTCGTTGATTTACTGTTGTATATTATTCTGCTGTGCAAAGTGGACTTCTTGTGATTCTTGATTTGGTAGCGTCAGTGATTTAAGATTCTATCCTAGACACCTGTATTGTGGAAAAACAACATGGTAGCAGAGCTACTTTGAAGGGCTAGTGAATCAGAGTGTGCATAATGAAGCAACATAGAGGGAATTGTGGGTGTCTAGATAATGGAGATATGGTCTCCATAGGCTACATGGTGAGATGGGCTGGGAGTTCTGGTGGATCAGTGGTGAAACTGGTGCACTACACTCTGTTGTGTGGCGGTGCATAACATGGACTTCCTATGTCTTGTCATGGATGGTTGGGACAACTCGATGATTGGTTTAGCATGGACAAGATCAACATAATCGAGATGGCTTCATGTGATGGACTACAGATTAGCGTGCTCGTATCTTCATTGGATCGTGATGTTGCATATCCGAGATTGGAGGGATTTTGACGTGTGGTGTTTGATCCAGGAGGATGAGTGCTTGTAGGATTGGGCTGCAGTGATGGTGTACTGTGTTCGACCGCAAATCTGATTGAACTTGTAAGACACGAGATCAGTGACAAGTTGACCTAGTGGAGATCGTGTAGACTCAGAGGGAGTCTAGCTTTAGAGGGGGCAACCCTACGAAAGTTTGAGGTCTTCAGGCTTAGATAAGATGAGGCAAAGGTACTATCGAGATTGCTGGGTTTATTCTACAAGTCGAGATTGAAAAATTAGGATTGATTAATGATAAGTGGTTTTCCATCATCTATACTTGATTTCCAATTGATGCAAGGTGATTTACTGTTTTTGGAAAGTCATTCTTGAGATGCTAGACAGGACTTTCTATTTTTAGAAAGCCACTCCATAATTGTTAGAAATGAGATTTTAGATAAGGAAATTCATCCCCGAGCTGCCATATATATATATATATATATATATATATGGGACCCTCAGTTGTAACCAAATCGTATTCTTCATTCATATTTGAAGTGTTCTGGAGTATTTAACTTGTGAAAACGAGTTTTGTTCGTTACACAATTATAAAGCATTATGTTCTGCATCCATAAAATCACAGCATATGAAAACTGTATGCAATGCAGAAACTTAATCAAACAAGCTTTAGGACTGCAGTGATTAGTGGGCTAAGAGCAAGCAGAGGGAATGAAATGGATTGAAGAGAAGACAAGGCAATCCATTCCTTTGACTGCTAGGATGTGCATCCATTCCATTTCTTCATCTTCAAAAAAATATAGGTAATCTCCTTAAGATTTGATACGTCATTTCTTTGCACAAGCAAAGGGCCCGATTAATACATTTTTACTTTACCAAGGTCTGAGTGTACAAATTTCTGAATCTTATACTTATGCAGAAATTATTTCTGTTAATCCGGTTAAGCTTCTCCTACTTATACAAGTTATCAACTGAATAAATTCAAGTTAACATCAAAGCAAAACACATAACAAATCTCTACCAATTCATATCTACAATAAGCACATGCACACATAGACAAAGTGACATAGTGATTTTTGGACAAACTATCCCCGGAAAAACCCAATGTGGGAAAACCGGTCTCTAGTTGCTGGAGGGCTTTATTATTAAGAATATTTCTGAATACACAACTCTGGGTTCCAGATCTGGAAAACCCTACAAAGAAAACTCTAGATCTGCAGCACCTGGCTGATCTAAGACCACAGTACTGATTAATCCACACCCTCAAACGAGATTTACAGAACTCAGCTAGATCTAGGCCTAGAAACCCCAGATCTGCCCGTGAAAGACACTGCGTCAGCCTCTGAAGGCCTCCAAATGCTTAGCGCTATCACTGGAAGGGACTGCGTTACCCCAGACTGGGTGACGCAGTCACTACGTTGCCCCTCAGGGTCTCGCGTAACCCCTGAAGGGTTTCCTGAAAATCACGCTGTCCTTGTTGCTGTTGCTGCTGCCTTCCTCTGCGTTGTCTTTCTTGATCTCTTCTCTACTTCTTGTGTATTCTAGACCCCAGGATCAGATCATCCCCTTGGTCTAAATTCCCCTCTCTGCAACTGAAACACTTGAGATTTCTTAGCAATCCCGCCCTAGAATCTCAGCTTAGCTTCAGTGCTCTGCCTCTGTGTGCCTTTTACAAATGACCCCAAGCCTTTCCTTTATACTTTTCTCGTTGACAAATCAATGACCAAGATTAAATATTTAATAAATGGCTAAGATTGAAAGAAAGCTTGATCCGTGTGACTTAAGACAATTTCATCACATGTTTAATTAAATTCACTTTAATTATTTTAATTATTTCATCACATGTGCGTTGCCCCTTTGAAGCCTTCTGCGCTGCTGTAGCTCTGCACTGCGTTGCTGAAGTCACATCAGCCTCTGCGCTGCTACTGCTTCTACGCTACTGTTGCTATGCTTTGTGTTGCTCCTCCCAGTCTCTAGATCTGCCTCTACTTATGCCTCATTTGTGATCTATGCACCGACTGCTCCATTTGTCCCGCTATTGTCTTAAGGCTGCCGTAGCTCGCTTGGAAGAAGATGCTTCCTTGTCCTTCTTCTTTTCTGGACAATGGCTGGCAAAATGTCCCATTTCGCCATACTGGAAGCACTTGATCTTTGAAAGATCCTTCTTCTTCTTCGGCTGCTTCTTCGAGGCCAAGGTTGCATCTTCTTCCTCTTCCTTCTTAACCTTGGTCAACGCAGGGCTATGCTGCTTCTTGGTGAACCTTCGTAGTTCTTCTTGCCGCAGGATGGACCACAAGCTATCACAATCTGGGAGTTCCGCTTTGCCCAAGATACTTTGGACAAAGGTTTCCCACTCATTCGTGACTGCATTGAGGGCAGTCTTGACTATCGTTGCATCATCTACGGTTGCACCTATTGCAGTCAGTTGATCCCTGATTGACTGCAATCTGAAGAGGAAATGCTCGATGTCTTCTCTCTTGGTCATCATGAATGACCTTATTTGGGACTCCAGCAACATCTTTCTTTGCACTGATTTTACCTCATATAAGGAAGTCGAGGCCTTCCACATCTCATTAGCTGTCCTCTTCTTAGCTATGTGTGGAACAATATGATCCTTGATACTGTCCATTATCAGCCGCTTGGCATGCCCAACAGCTTCTCTATGCTTCCGTAGGAGATCTGCATCTGTCGGTGTGGCCAGGGTTTGCTTTGCATGGTCTCTTAGACCATATGCCTCTAGGACAATCAGGATCCTAGCTTTCCATACTGCAAAATCTGAGAGGCCCTCTAGCCTATCCTGATCACGCAGTCCATGAGGAGCCATCTGCTCAGAATTTGTCAGAGCTCCTCTTCTCTATGCTAGAGATCTTGGATCTAGGGTCCTTTTCGAACTGGGAATCCACTGCTCCCTGTGACACTTGATTTCCCTCCTTGGAAATCTACCAAATCAACTATGATTCAGCTTCTTCTTTGATCCTCTGACCAAACTGCAAGTTTCCTTTGGCAAGAAACTCTCTGAGAAGCTGATCTCTTCCCAAACTTTGTCACTTGTGCTAAGGTTAAAAATATGAAAACTTAAGAAGTTTAACCCCACCAACTCTTTTGAATTTTTGCAACTTTTTTGTAGATTTTTTCTAGATCTGATAGATTCAGATCTGAATCACACTAGCTGGCTTCACACCCAACCAACGCTGTTTCTGAGCTGCCTCTGCACAGTAATTGCGTGGGCTTGCTAGGACACAACATTGGACAACGTAACCCTTCCCTCTACGTGAATCTCCTCTTGAAAACTGCGCTGTCCCTTCAGACCTGCTTTTCTGCTGCCTTTCCAGTTGCTTTCTGCAGCTAGATCCTTCAGATTCCTCAGCTAGTGACCCTTCTAGATCTGCAATTGTTCTAATACCATGTAGAAATTTCTGAATCTTATACTTATACAGAAATTATTTCTGTTAATCCGGTTAAGCTTCTCCTACTTATATAAGTTATCAACTGAATAAATTCAAGTAACATCAAAGTAAAATACATAACAGATCTCTACCAATTCATATCTAGAATAAGCACATGCACACATAGACAAAGTGACAGTTATTTCTGGACAAACTGTCTCCGGAAAAACCCAATGTGGGAAAATCGGTCTCTGGCTGCTAGAGGGCTCTATTATTAAGAATATTTCTAAATGCACAACTCTGGGTTCCAGATCTGGAAAACCCTACAGATAAAACTCTAGATCTGCAACACCTGGCTGATCTAAGACCACAATACCGATTGATTCACACCCTCAAACGGGATTTACAGAACTCAAGCAGATCTAGGCCTAGAAACCCCAGATCTGCCCCTGAAAGACACTGCGTCAACGTTTGAAGGCCTCCAAATGCTCAGCGCTGTCATTGGAAGGGACTGTGTTACCCCAGACTGGGTGACGCAGTCACTATGCTGCCCCTAAGGGTCTCTGCGTAACCCTTGCAGGGTTTCTTGAAAATTATGTCGTCTTTGTCACACAAGCGCCATTCACTGTTGCCGTCACCGTCGCTATTGCTGCCACTGCTCGTTACCGTCAGAATTCATTACCGCTCTGTCTTTCCTGATCTCTTCTCTGCTTCTTGTGTATTCTAGAACCCGGGATCAGATCATCCCTTTGGTCTAAATTCCCCTCTTCAATGCTCTGCCTCTGTGTGTCTTTTACAAATGACCCCAAGCCTTTCCTTTATACTTTTCTCGTTGACAAATCAACGACCTACATTAAATCTTTAATCAATGGCTAAGATTAAAAGAATGCTTGATCCGTGTGACTTAAAATAATTTCATCACATGTTTAATTAAATTCACTTTAATTATTTTATTTTCCTAAGTTTTAACTTAGGAAATACATTAAAATAATTAATTAATTTAATATCTCTTAAACAAGATGAAATTTCCCAAATCCATTTCTAGGTCTTGTAGGTTAGGTGAACTCTAGTCCTTCCTCAAAATTTGGGATCTAGAGCACAACTGATGCTACCCCAAATACACAAAATCTCAACACTGAGATCATAACAAAATTATACAATCAGTCTTTGATCAGTTAATGAAAAGGTTTTATAATATAGTAAGAGCCATGTATTAAAACTCCATGCAACCTCTAGTGATAAGTCCAACATAACAAGGATGATTAAACTTGTTCTACTCATGATTGGCCATGTCAAATTTCCATTGCTACGTCCCTTTCCATACATATTTTGCCAAAGTTATTTCATAAGGGATGCTCTAGCATCAAATTACATGCAAAAATATAGAGAGGTAGATGAGAGGAGGAGACATAATATGAGGTTATTAATGTCCAACAAATGACCATAAAATATCATTGCGATTGCTCAATACATTTTTGTCGATAATGAGTGCAATGGAAATTTGTAATATTTCAAATGGAAAATTATCGTAGATAACAGAAGCAACAAACTAGCTATAACTACTAAATTAAAAAATGCACAACCATACACATTTGAACATGAAAATATGGGCAAAAATTTTGAGTCCTTGTATTAATTATGATAAATATGTGTACAAAATGAGATCAGAGGAACCTGAGCTTGCTACTGCAAGCTATGGAAAGACCCCAGGTTGGAATTGTGATGCCCAAGTGCTGGAATGACTTCACCAAAAGCCTCTGCGCTGACCCATAAATTACTGCCACTGTTGTTGTAGGTGAATTGAGATTTCGGTCCTAAGATCTACCCCAAAATTTTTGCAAAATTAGATGCAGGCTCTTCAGAATAGTTCTAACAAAACCCAGAAATATCTCACGGACCCAAGTGGTGGAAATGGTCCCTAGGTAAATTGCGCCCTCCTCCAACAATTTCTTTCTGCTAACTGCTTAATGGAACTAGGAATTATGCCCTCAGAAGTCCTCAATTTTTTTTGTAAAATTAATCCTAGCCTCCTCTCACCAAACCGACAAAAGCCCAGAAAGGGTCTAGGTTGAATCGACCGACCCTTGGTGACCCCCAACAAGTGCACATACCATATCCTCCTCTCCTGGAACTCGATGGTGAAATACAAATAAAGGCCAAATACATTCCGCCCATGCATCTCCATGATGCCAAAGCCTACCCATCCAAAGCTAACCTTGTACTTGTGCAACAATACGGAAAGCTTGCCTCGCCATACGATGATGGCCTCTGTAAACTCCCATGTGTCAACCCAAGAGTGAACTAGATCACTTTTTGCCACGATTCTCCTCATCACGACACTGAGTGATCTCTCAACCAACTGAATCCCTGGATCCAATAGCTAGAACTAGTGTGGCATAGATCTGACAACTGTTGGAATCCATTCGTGCCACGTCTCTAGTCCCTGCATGCAATCCATATATAGGCTCCATATATCATGAACTAATCCGATTCATTCTAAACTGCTCTATGTTTTCCACTGCGTAGCACTGGTGATTGCTAGAAACCACATATTCCAAATAGCTACCCCCTGAATGCAGCCAATAGATGGGTATCTGATACTCGCAATTGACTTAGTGTATGTGGATCCATCCTGCCCCTGCCAACCATCACCACTAAGTTTGCCATCCGCCCTCTCGATAATGTACCAATACAATGGCTCGAGCCCGGACACATATTGTAAAATTGCCTCGGTTGTACATGTATCCTTTGCCCATTCATGTTCTGACATGCCCTGTGGAAAGAGTGACACATGTCTCCCTCGTGACTAGCTCCACAGTCGTAGGCTCAGTGATGAACGATATGCCAACCCAGTAAATGATCACCTCATCCTCCAAACTATGGTTGCCAACTCGTGCGCTGACCCAACGCCACTTCTGAGAAATCTCTCCCCTAGTGCTCTGAGTTTCATCCAAATATCTCGGGTGAGCGCCACGTCCCTCGTTTCTCGTTCCTAGATTGTCAAAGAACAACATGCAAATCATTTGTGCCTGTAAGTGATGTAGAAGAGGGATAGGAGTGTGAGTCCCCATGGATACCATCAAGTATCGCTCTTCTGTGTCCCCATCGATCTTGGGTGAACAACACCCAAAGGTATGCCTGATGTCTCCGTCCATAAGTCTCACTGGGGGCAACACTCCAAGACCTCGTTGTGTAGCACCATACACCCCTGCATACCATTGAGTATTCTTGTACTCCTCGACATGCCACTGTACATCACGGCCTACCCTTGTACACTGCTGGATACCCCCTGCTACTATTGTCCCATCCTGTATCATTTCATGTCCTGTCGGTGTCACAGTACCTGACACTCCTTGTGGGTACTCAATGCGATGCGAGTCACTCCTACTCCACAATGTGAACCAACATGCTACAACACGCCAGCATGCATCTCCATGCTCCTCTCGACATATCCCTACACACCACTGGATGCTATGTCCTAAAATCGGGTTTGTACGCATCAGTCTGCATCCCTCTACATAACGCTGGACCCTATGACATAACTCTGTGCAGTCCTGTGTACCACTGCCTATTGTTGTACCACCCTGTAACATACGGTATCCCGCATGTGCCAAAGTATCCGCCACTCTGCTAGTGAGTCCTCCATGATATGGGCGACATCTCCCCATCCGCCCTGACAGGCCTAAGCGACCTAACTCCACACCTGCTAGAGGGGATATCTCTGCTGTGCCGATCCTCGACGATTCTTGTGCCCAATACATCAATGGGAGAACATTATCTCCATACAATGCTTGGTCCAACGGCCTACCCATGCCACCTCTTCCAACCAGCTCTTGCCTAAGAATGCTACTCATCTTGTGATCCCATTCGCAACCAACATGCCAAAACAACCCATGGAGTCTACTCACAAACTGCCTGGCCATTAGTGCCGATTGGAACTCCCCTAAGGAATGCATGTGCTCAGTCACTGGGTCGATTACCTCATCAATGCCATAGCCATCCTGGATGTCTGATATCGGATAGGAAGCCCCACCTGGAGCCCAGTGCCAACCAGGGCCTCCAGTACCCTCGATGCCTAAGAGCTTCAACTGAGCTTTACTCTAGACTACAACCATCTCCATGAGTTTAGCCCACTCTAATGGCTACCAACTCAGAATCTCTTGCCATCCAACTCTAAGAGAAGGATCGAATGCATGAACTGCCGCACTTAGAACAAGTCGTCCATCCTGCGAGTGCTGCACCCTGCGCAGCTCATGTCGCCTCATCTCAACATCTTGGTCAACACATAAAATCTGTCAAGGTGACTCTGCATCTCTCTCTTTGTTGTGTAAAGGTAGCTTAGCAATGCTTCAAGCCCCAGATCAATCATCATTTGTTGCATCCTAATCACCTCATTCAAGGTTACTGCCTTGTTTGATTTTCACCTTTCTTTGGATCCCATGATTTCTTAGTATATTTATTTATTTATTCTGGTTTTGTCATAGAATGAAGGGTTTCCCACAGGATGAGCCAAGATCATGGCTCTGATACCACTGTAATATTCCAAATGGAAAAATACCGTAGATAACAAAAGCAATGAACTAGCTACTGTAGAAATTTCTGAATCTTAATTCTTATGCATAAATTATTTCTGTTAATCCAGTTAAGCTTCTCCTACTTATACAAGTTATGAACTGAATAAATTCAAGTTAACATCAAAGAAAAACACGTAACAGATCTCTACCAATTCAAATCTAGAATAAGCACATGCACACAGACAAAGTGATAGTTATTTCTGGACTAACTGTCCTCGGAAAAGCCCAATGTGGGAAAACCGGTCTTTGGTTGCTGGAGGGCTCTATTATTAAGAATATTTCTGAGTACACAACTCTGGGTTCAAGATCTGAAAAACCCTACAGAGAAAATTCTAGATCTGCAGCACCTGGCTGATCTAAGACCAACAATACTAACTGATCCACACCCTCAAACGAGATTTACAGAACTCAGCGAGATCTAGGCCAAGAAACCCCAGCGCTGACCCTGAAAGACACTGCTGCTGCTGCCGTCTGTTGCTGCTGCCTTCCTCTGCGCTGTCTTTCTTGATCTCTTCTCTGCTTCTTGTGTATTCTAGACCTCGGGATCAGATCATCCCCTCTGTCTAAATTCCCCTCTCTGCAACTGAAACACTTGAGAATTCTTAGCAACCGCGCCCTAGAATCTCAGCTTAGCTTCAGTGCTCTACCTCTGTGTGTCTTACAAATGATCCCAAGCCTTTCCTTTATACTTTTCTCGTTGACAAATCAACGACCAAGATTAAATCTTTAATCAATGGCTAAGATTAAAAGAAAGCTTGATCCATGTGACTTAAGACAATTTCATCACATGTTTAATTAAATTCACTTCAATTATTTTATTTTCCTAAGTTTTAACTTAGGAAATACATTAAAATAATTAATTAATTTAATATCTCCTAAACTAGATGAAATTTCCCAAATCCATTTCCGGGTCTTGTAGATCAGGTGAACTCTAGCCCTTCCTCAAAATTTGGGACCTAGAGCACAACTGATGCTACCCCAAATACATAAAATCTCAACACTCCCTCTTAGCATCAAGGGTGTGCTCTAGCAATACATCACACTTATGCATTACATGATTTTGGGCACTGGTTCTGCGCTGCTGAAGCTTGGCCTCCTGCCACTCAACTCTGCGCTGCTGCTGCCATTCTGTACTACTGCCCATGACTCTGCCACTGCCACTGCAACCACTGTACTGCAGCTCCCTCTCAATATGCTGCATATGTACTACTCATAGCATTGCCACTGTTGATCTGCTGCACTGCAACTTCAATCGTTGAGAGAAACGACTGAATCTCCTGCCCAATCTTTGACAGACAAGTCAGATGGGCTGCATCCTCATCACTGAAGCTCCATAGATATGTGTTGGCATCTAAAGAACGATGCATAGCTACAGCTCTGCCTGCGTAATCAGACTCCCTCTACACTACTGAAGTCACATCAGCTTCTTCTGTTGAAATCTATCACGCTGCTGCTGCACTGCGTTGTCCCTCTGAAGTTGTCTGCGCTGCCGCAGCTCTGCACTGCGTAAGCAGTACTGCATTGCATAAGCAATATTGTACTGCGCTGCTGAAGTCACATCAACCTTTGCGCTGCGTAAGCAGTACTGAATTGCGTAAGCAATACTGCACTGTGCTGTTGAAGTCACATCAACCTCCGCGTTGCTACTGGTTCTACGCTGCTGCTGCTATGCTCTGCGTTGCTCCTCCTAGCCTCCAGATATGCCTCTGCTTATGCCTTATCTGTGATCTATGCACCCACTACTCCATTTGTCCCGCTACTGTCTTAAGGCTACCGTAGCTTGCTTGTGATCCAAAAGATGAGTTGCTCAAGGATCCCGCCTCACTTTCATGTAGCTCCTCTACATGTCCATGTCACCCCAACTCCGTGGTTCATGAGCACTCATGGCTACATCATCTCCTGACCCATCATTTGCCATTGCTGCTTTGGCAGAAGATGCTTCCTTGTCCTTTCTTTTATGGACAATGGCTGGCAAAATGTCCCATTTCGCCACACTGGAAGCACTTGATCTTTAAAAGATCCTTCTTCTTCTTCAGTTGCTTCTTTGATGCCAAGGCTGCATCTTCCTCCTATTCCTTCTTAACCTTGCTCAACGTAGGGCTTTGCTGCTTCTTGGTGAACCTTCGTAGTTCTTCTTGCCGCATGATGGACCACACGTTGTCCCAATCTGGGAGGTCCGCTCTACCCAAGATACTTTGGACAAAGGTTTCCCACTCATCTGTGACTGCATTGAGGGCAGTCCTGACTATCACTGCATCATCTACGGTTGCACTCGTTGTAGTCAGTTGATCCTTGATTGACTGCAATTTGAAGAGGAAATGCTTGATGTCTTCTCCCTTGGTCATCATGAATGAACTCATTTGGGCCTCCAACAACATCTTTCTTTGGACTGGTTTTCCCTCATATAGGGAAGTCAAGGCCTTCCACATCTCATTTGCTGTCCTCTTCTCAGCTATGGGTGGCACAATATGATCCTTGATACTGTCCATTATCAGTCGCTTGGCATGCCCAACAACTTCTCTATGCTTCTGTAAGAGATCCGCATCTATCGGCGTGGCTAGGGTTTGCTCTGCATGGTCTCTTAAACCGTATGCCTCAAGGACAATCAAGATCCTCGCTTTCCACACCAAAAATTTTGAGAGGCCCTCTAGCCTATCCTGATCACGCAGTCCATGAGGAGCCATCTCCTCAAAATGTGTCAGGGCTCCTCTTCTCTATGCTATAGATCTTGGATCTAGGGTCCTTTTCGAATTGGGAACCCTCTGCTTCCTCTGACACTTGATTTCCCTCCTTGGAAATCTACCAAATCAACTATGATTCAGCTTCTACTTTGATCCTTTGACCAAATTGCAAGTTTCCTTTGGCAAGAAACTCTCTGAGAAACTGATCTCTTCCCAAACTTTGTCACTTGTGCTAAGGCTAAAAATCTGAAAACTTCAGAACTTTAACCCCACCAACGCTTCTGAATTTTCTGCAGACTTTTTCTGGATCTAAAAGATTCAGATTTGAATCACACTTGCTGGCTTCAGATCCAACCAGCGCTGTTTCTGAGCAGCCTCTACGCAGTAATTGCGTGGGCTTGCTAGGACACAACGCTGGACAACATCACCCTTCCCTCTGTGTGAGTCTGCTCCTGAAAACTATGCTGTCCTTTCAAATATGCGTTTCTGCTGCCTTTCTAGTTGCTTTCTGCAGCTAGATCCTTCAGATTCTTCAGCCGATGACCCTTCTAGATCTGCAATTGCTCTGATACCATGTAGAAATTTCTGAATCTTAATTCTTATGCATAAATTATTTCTGTTAATCCGGTTAAGTTTCTCCTACTTATACAATTTATCAACTGAATAAATTCAAGTTAACATCAAAGCAAAACACATAACATATCTCTACCAATTCAGATCTAGAATAAGCACATGCTCACATAGACAAAGTGACACAATTATTTTTGGACAAACTGTCCCTGGAAAAACCCAATGTGGGAAAATCGGTCTCTGGCTGCTGGAGGGCTCTATTATTAAGAATATTTCTGAATACACAACTCTGGGTTCCAAATTTGGAAAACCCTACAGAGAAAACTATAGATCTGCAACACCTGGTTGATCTAAGACCAACAATACTGACTGATCCACACCCTAAAAAAGGGATTTACAGAACTCAGCCAGATTTAGGCCTAGAAACGCCAGCGCTGCCCCTGAAAGACACTGCTGCTGCTGCCGTCAACTGCTATTGCTGCTACCTTCCTCTGCGCTATCTTTCCTGATCTCTTATCTGCTTGTTGTGTATTCTAGACCTCGAGATCAGATCATCCCCTTGGTCTAAATTCCCCTCTCTGCAACTGAAACGCTTGAGAATTCTTAGCAACCCCACCCTAGAATCTTAGCATAGCTTCAGTGCTCTGCCTCTGTGTGTCTTACAAATGACCCCAAGCCTTTCCTTTATACTTTTCTCGTTGACAAATCAACGACCAAGATTAAATCTTTAATCAATGGCTAAGATTAAAAGAAAGCTTGATCCGTGTGACTTAAGATAATTTCATCACATGTTTAATTAAATTCACTTTAATTATTTTATTTTCCTAAGTTTTAACTTAGGAAATACATTAAAATAATTAATTAATCTAATATCTCCTAAACTAGATGAAATTTCCCAAATCCATTTTTGGGTCTTGTAGATCACGTGAACTCTAGTCCTTCCTCAAAATTTGGGACCTAGAGCACAACTGATGCTACTCCAAATACACAAAATCTCAACAGCGACAAGTACTAAATTCAGAAATGCACATCCATACACATTGGAACATGAAAATATGGACAAAAAACTCTAAGTCATTGTATTAATTCTGATAAATATGAGTATAATAAATGAGATCAGAGGAACTTGGGCTTGCTACTGCAAGCTATGGCAAGAATCCAAGTTGGAATTGTGATGGCCACGTGTTGGAATGACTCCACCATAAACCTCTGTGCTGACCAGGAAAATTACTGCAACTGCTGTTATAGGTGAACTGAGATTTTGGTCCTCAAATCTACTCCAAAAATTCTATAAAATTAAATACAGGCTTTCCACAACAGTTCCAACGAAACCCATAAATATCTCACGGACCCAAGTGGTGGAAATTGTCCCGAGGTAAATAGTGTCCTCCTCCAACAAGTGCAAATCGCCCAATCTGGCCAGAAAACGCCCCACTGTTTGATATTACTAAATTATGACCAAGTCTACCACGGGAAATTTCTCCTAGCTTTAGCTAATCCTCCACTTATTTCCCATCTCCAACCCTTATCTCTCTACAATTGTTCTCCCTTCTTCCCCTGCGCAGGCTAAGCCAGAAACCCCTATGGACTTCGAAATGAAGAGAATTTCGTCCCACAAATTTGTTGCTCTCTATCCTTGCAAAATCACCACAAAATTTCTAGCTCCAACTAGGAAAATCCTCTTGCAAATAATCCTGAGTCCAACTCACTGTATGCTAGACCACAATGAACAACTCGAATTGCTTCTATGCCTAGGAAATACACATTGTTGGGAATACTGCTGTCAATGAAGCTCTATGAAAGCCCAACAATGGACTCTCCGAATTCCCAACTAGGGAGGTACTTGAAGTCCTTCGAAGATGGGTGGAATTCTGCTTGGAATTCCTGGTGCTAAACAACACTCTGGCTGTTTTGCTAAACAACTCCAAGAGAAGATGAAATATGAAGTGTAATAGCCAAAAGATGATCAACAAATGAGTCCCTCCTCCTTTTATAATTTCTCCCCATGATTATGGACTCCCCTTTTAAGTATTATTTTATTAGTGGGGGCCATTTTCCACTAAGAGACTTTTCTTTCATTTTAATATATTAAAAATTTGCCACCAATCTCCAATAAAATAATACTTGTCACCTTTCTCCAAAATAATATTTGCCCCTTTCTCCAAAATAATATTTACCCCTTTTAATTAATATTACCAAAATTGGGCAAAATTCCCAAGCTCACAAAATTGGGGATATTACGAAAGTCATATACAAGCTAGAGAAAGGCAGATCTAATCTATGATCTGAGGGGAGTAATTTGATATATTTTTCAATCAATATGTGAAATTCAACTCATAAAGATGTTTCATGAGAGAGTATACCTATGTTTGACGTGGACCCATCCCCACCAAAATTCATGGCGTTTCCTACGTCTCGACGTTCCGGGTGCTTTGGAGCTTGTCGGAAACTTCCCCAATTGGCTGGGGACTCCATTGGGGACTTGGCGACTTCCATGTCGTCCTCGGGCCGTCCCTCGAAAAATTGGGGACTTTTTAGGGTACTTTAGGATGTCCTCAATATCAAACACATTAAACTTGAAAATAAATTAATAAATAAATAATTTAAAACCTAAGTTCTGAGCTTTAAAGTCAAAAATTTTAAAAACAAAATTTGAAACCTAAACCCTATCACAACCTAAAGCCATCGACTAAACTAAACCTATCGCATACACATTAAAGTAAACCTATCAAATACTACATGGCGACAACAAAGGTAAACATTTTTACAAAGACATGACAACAAAGGTAAACACAGGTTGCGAAGGTTGCAAGTAAATACTAAGCTCGAGCGAAAGTTGTAGGTAAACACAAGTTGTGAGGGCTGCAAGTAAGAGTTGAGCGAAGTCTGAGATGACGGACAAAGGTAAACGTTGAACAGAGAACTCCATTCACAACGACAAAGGTAAACAGAGTAGATAGAACTCGAGTGAAGGTTGTAGGTGAGATAAGAGTCAAGCGACGGGGCAAATTTTGAGACTCTTAATTTTGGATTTATAATTAAATTTTAATGACTTATTCATGTTTACAATCTGTAGTCACTATACTCCTTGAAATAATTTGCCTTCAATTTGAACTTGTCTCTTTCTCCATGTTTGTGACAAACCTTTTCTTAGCATGAACCTTTGAAATTTCCCTATGCCACAATCACCATGACTTTAATACCATGTTAAATATATGCAAGAGGCAAGCAGGAGAGCCTATATGATATATCAATGTGCTGCTAAATTACTAGTGGTGTTGTCTATATACATAGCAAGTTCCATTATTCATTTTAGGAACCAATTATATATAATTTATTTCATTTATGACATTATTACTTTTGTACATAACATTTGTTACTCCTGAAATTAAGGTTACAATGGCTAACTCATTTTTAATGCTTAATGTTATAAAGTAATCATACGGGGTGGCAATACTTTTTGTGCTCTATAAATGATAGTGATTTTGAATGATTATGATATACATTACACTGATAGGAAGTCCTGCAAGGTTCTTAATTTCTAGACTCTTCATTTGGGATTTATAATTAAATTTTAATGACCTGTTCATGTTTACAGTTTTATTAAA
The DNA here is from genome assembly GCA_034641835.2 of Pinus albicaulis. Classification (NCBI taxonomy): domain Eukaryota; kingdom Viridiplantae; phylum Streptophyta; class Pinopsida; order Pinales; family Pinaceae; genus Pinus; species Pinus albicaulis. The sequence continues at coordinate 349,537,898 of CM076582.1, forward strand.
TTTTACTTTTAGTCTTTAAAGTTTAGTTGCTACTTAAATTTTGAAATGCTTCATCATGCATGATAGAATGATTATGTAGACAATAGTAGATTTTAGGTTGTAGCAGACTAATATTATTTGTTAAGTTCTTGACAATGGGCAATGATGAGGAGATTTGTTTTTGTGATGCACAGTGATGATTAAATAGTATTAGACTTCAGTATTTTATTTTGTAATTTGAATTTCAAAATTAGTAATAGTTCTAATTTTGATATTTTAATGTCATTCATGTTAATGCTGAATTATTAAATTTTATTTTAATTTTAATTTTTTAATAAATATAAAAATTAGTTGTTGCACTTGCCGTCCCCTGAAAATTTGGGGGTGTGCTCTAGCCGTCCCGGAAACTCGTCCCCTCGTACCCCCCGTTCCCTCGTCCCCACAACTGGTGCAACATTGGAGTATACATTATTAGACTGCTTGCATAACTATGAAGTGACATTGAAAACTTCTTTCGAAATAATCAGATATCCGTTATTTGGTGTCAACGTTTCAAACCCACCACTGGGGTTCATCATCAGGACAAATATGGAGGAACAGATCTAGGAAGGAAAATAAATAGCGTTGAGATGCTCCAGACAGTTCCAAAATAATACTTTAGAGAGTCAATTCAATAAAAAAGTCGAGAAAAAAACTAGCTACTATAATGGAAAATATTTTCCTTCTTAGATCTGTTCCTCTATATTTGTCTTGATGATGTACCCCAGTGGTGGGTTCGAAACGTTGACAGTGGACACCAAATAACTGATATGTGATTATTCTGAAAGAAGTTTTCAATCATTAGGAATCACAGAAGTTTGATTTCATAGATATGAAGTGACATGTTACTATGAATTTTTAAGTCACCGCTGAGACTGCTTGCATAACTATAAAGTTACATGTGACTGAGCTTTTAGATCACCAAATTATTAACATATCATAACGTAAGACATCTATTCATAGCTTAAAGTTCAAATTTATGTAATACAAGATATGGTCATTATAAAACATACTCTGATATTTTCAATCTCAGATGATACTGGAAGGCTTTTCTGATCCAAGATTAAGTCTCATGTTAACCGCTCCCTGTCCTAGTTTCTGCTACAAGGTGTATTCTTTGAAAAGCTTTTAAATTTTGATGTAGGTGGATTAATGGGCATTGATGTTCCTGTTTTTATATTTTAATCTTTTCATTTCCAAAATAATGATGAATTTTTAGTTTGCAGTTTGTTCGTACAATTGTGAATTGATGAGAAATCAATAAGCTAGTACAGGTGACTTGCTTGAGATAATACATTACATATATCTATGGAGTTCTAAGTTAATACTATTTCACAGGGCATATCATTGATGATTACAGTTTTGCAAATAGCTCGATTACCAAATATCAAGGTATTATTCGCAGTCTAACTTGTGCTATTTTATTTCATTAAATCAAGTTGTGATGTGTTTCAGCTAAAATAACTTGTGTAATATTTTATAGGTTGCAACTGTTCTATTAAGCTGTGCATTTGTGTATGATATTTTCTGGGTCTTCATATCACCCTTTATTTTCCACGAGAGCGTCATGATTGTGGTATGTACATCTCCGTTCATTTTGTGATGTTTCATGTATTCCTCTTAATATTAATTGATTGCAAGGAAATTTAGCAAATTGCAGTTTTAAATGGCATATAATGCAGAAAACATTAAGATACTGGATTTTTAACTGAGTCAAAGTTTCAAATACAACTGAAAACATTGGCAACAGTCTGCAAGACTGCAACTTATGTTTGAGCTGAGATGAGCTGAAAACATGACGTCAAGTCATAGAAAACTATCTTGTTACATTTCTTCAGAATACAGAACAATATTCTAAGACTCACATCATTGTTCAGAATGTGGAAGACAGTGCAATCTACAAGTGAAGCTTGTAATGTTTATTTTATTTTATTTTTTTATTTAAATTTCCCGTTCGAAAATCATCTTTGCAACATGAAAATAATACGTTTCTAATTACAAAACTGGTACTCTATGGCAGGGGAGATGAGTTCTTGATTCCTTAGGTTTTACAGTTCTTAAAACAGCACATTAACTTTGTGTGATTTGCAGTATATGGCATATTACTGGAATCAAATACTGAATAAATTCAACAATTCAAACCACAAAATTGAAATTTAGTGTCAAGCCCTGAGTTATTAGATTCACCCTAGAACAGTACCATGCCTATGCTGAATTTCCTTTGAATCTCAATTTCATTTGGGAAGAATCCCAGATTGAATCCTTACTAAGTACCCCATATCTGGGAGGACATAAGGGTTCCTGGATGGGTTCTAACTTCTAACACATACACAGAGAATGAAAAAGAACAGCTCAGTTTTAAGTACACATAATTTTCTGTTCCATTTTATGTTATGATTTTGGACAGATGCTTGGATATCTAATTTTTTGATTTGATCAATGTTTGAACAAGGGAGGACTTGGTCCTATATGTTTTTGTGGGATTTCAGGGAAGCAGATGTCCTAGGGATTAGTTGAAAGAGAGTTGAAAAACTTCACTAGATGTCTCACTGTTGTTAAGAATTCATTCTCTACATTGAAACAGAAGTATAAAGAAGAGAGATGGTTACAGTGCTAGCAATTACATATGCCTGCTCAGGTGACTACAGGCATGTTGTGACAATATCTAACATTGCTGGTCTAGTAAATAGTCCCAATGCTTGTGGAGAAAGCTATATGGGCAACCAAATCTCTCCTGGTATACTGCCTTCAATGGTTAACACTAAAAATCTATCACTATCCCCATTTTTTTCTAGAAGACAACTTGCATGTGGCTCAACCTATTTACCAAATGAGCTTCAGATTTCTAACCTTTACTGCCTTGCAACTGCTATGATAAGGGGTAAAGAAACACAGGTTGTACTTATATACCTAATTCCTCTATCAACCTAGCTGAAATTTCAAATGCCCTAACATGTGGCCAAGTTGGGTAATAATCCATCATACGATTTTCATAAAAACTCTACGTGCTTTCATATCCAATTGTAGTGGAAAATATCAACATATAATGAAGCATGGATTAATGAACACACTTGGACTCGTGCACACATTTATTCAATACCAATGTTATTCAGGTATATATTTTTGCGGTATCCAACAAGATTCCTTAGGTTCAACAACTTAGATTTAGCACTTGAAGTCCTTGATGCTTGAAGTTGATTCTTTTGATACTTAGAACTGAAGTACAGTGTATGACAGTTCTTTTGATCTTTGGTTAGCCTTTCCTAGGTCCTACAATCTTGGTGTGTGTTCTTAGAAATCAAATCCCAACTAGCTTTTCTCCCGTTGTTTCATTAAACCTATTCCTTGCTTGTGCTTCCTGTCACCTACCAGACCTGCACTCAAAGATATTCAAGTCCTTACACGAAGTGTAACTCTAGCGGCACTTAGGAATGTTGCCCATTGTCACAACAAAGATTTCTCCTCTTGCTTTAGGCTAGCTCTTTTTGTTAATTTTTAGGGTTAGATTGTTCTTTGCCATAAATAATTGCATTTTCAAACTATTTTCATCATTTACATGAAACATTCACCCCATAACATCATAACACCATTAGCAATTATGTAGAGAGAACAATACATGAACAATGAAGCAGAACATTAAAGAACAGTAGACGAAAAACATGAATAGTAGAGACACTAGGATTTAGGTCAGAGACCGGGGAAATACCCCACAAGGGGGAAAACCCAACTAGATTCTTCTTCTATTATATATTCATCAATTGTTCAACTGAGATACAAAGTGCTATGAGAATGAGATACTCCAATCAGGGCTCCTAGGGCCAACCCAAGTCAGTTCACAACTTTCTTTGTGAACTGAATGATTTTATCTCTATAGAGCTGCTGCCACATCATTGTCTAGCAAAATCAAAGTCACTGCCAACAAATTTACTGTCATCATATATCTCACTGACATGATATAACATAATTGCAAGGTCACTGTCACATGTATCATACTGTTATCACTGTCATTTGGAATACTCAAGGAAACTTTAATATATCATTATCACAGCTCTACCATTACTTCACACATATGCATAGGATTCACTGTCATGTCTTATGAGCTGCTATACATTAATGTCCATATACTGCCTCTATTATCAAGGTAAGTCATAGTCATCATGAGTACTGTCTCGTGCATACCTTGGAAGCAAAGCAATCCATAATAATACGAACCATAGAATGACATATGCGATACAAGTCACAATAATACATAAAGATGCGTAAATAAATGCTAGCCACTAACCAAGTAACTGTAATGCAAGCCTTAGTAATAGAATGCGACCCCTATAAGTATTGCAACCATTGTAACACTACCACTGTAATTAATACGATCAATGTAATTAATATGACCACTGTAATTCATACAAGCCATTACAGGAGCAAACCACAGAGTATGCGAGCCACTTATATAACTTATGCAAATCACTTGGAATGGGAGTGTTAAGAATAATTAATTCATAAACACATAATAACCTAATCATTAATGTTTATGAAAGGGGTTTAAATAATACAATTAAATTAAATTAAAATAAATAGTATATATAATAATAATTAATGAATTAATGAATTAATTATTTAATTAGTTAACTTAATCATTAATATTTATGAAAGGGGTTGAAATAATACAATTAAATTATATAATAATTATAATTATTATATAATAAGTATAATTTAATTATATTACAAAGTTATAAAAATATTATTACTATTAAAAAAATTGGTTGCGCCAAGAAGAAAAATAAATTGAAAATGGGGAAAAGTATTAACGAAGCCGACACCCAAAAATTTCAAGATGAACTCGATAAAGTACGACAACACCTCGAAAATGTTGAAAAGAAGCAGGGAGAGTTAGGAGAATGTCAAAATAGGATAATTATAACTCAAGAGAAATTGGCAAGTGATGTTAAAAAAATAAGTAACATTGAGAGAATGTTGCTAGGAATGCAAAACCAGTTAATGGGAAGGGTTAATTCATTTTTTAATCCTTTAATTACTCAAGAACCAACACAGTCCTAAGGCTCCAGAAAGCGAAGATTTCCCAAATCATGAATTTCCACAAATGCATCATGAAATTCCACAAATATCGCAAGTACACTTCTTAGGTAGTCATTCCTATACAAAATTCCCAAAAATAGACTTTTAGTGAATTAAGGAGTTTCCAAAATACGATGGAAAAGACCATAAAGGTGCTATTGTGTGGCTTAATAAAATGGAAGCCATTTTTGAATCGAACCCGCCAATAGGTGAACGAGAGAAAATAATGACTGCATCCAACAATTTGGAAGCTGAGGCATATGATTGGTTCCTATGGTGGTTCGACAAATGTGAAGCTCGTTCTTTCCTCTGGAAAATTTTTGTGGATGCCTTGCTAAAATGGTTTTATGACGAAGAAGAAGATGAAATCTACGAAAAATTTGTTCATCTCAGGTAAACAGGGTCTGTAAGCGAATACATCCACGAATGGGAAGTATTAACTACAAGAAAAAGAGGATTTACTGATGAACAATTGTTTAAAATGTATAAAAGTGGACTTAAGGAGTATATCAGTTCAGAATAAAAGTTGTACAAAACCAAAACTATTGAAGAAGCCAAGCATGCAACAAAAATTATGGAACTAAAACATAAGTTCAAAATGTCATCATTCAAGGGAGACGAAGACCAATAATAATACTCAAGTAAAAAGGAGCCAAACAAATGTAGGTATTGTGGAGACAAATGGACTTCAGGTCACCGGTGCCTTAACAAGAAGTTGTATACTTATGAAGTCGTGAGGGAATCTGACACTTCACGTAATGAGTCAAAAAAAAAGATAAAAAAGAAAAATAATTGTCTCAAGTGTGGAGAAAATTGGACGACATGACATAAATGTGAAGACACATCCTTACGCTACTATAAAATAGTAGATGGGAAGCAAATTGAAGTGCAAGAACCTAATGAAGAAAACGTTGTCACACACAATGAAGATTCATATCCTAAGGAACCATCATTAGTTGCAATGTCATGTGTCCAACAAAATTAGGATGAAGAAGGCAATTTTTCGAAGGGTCAAAAACAACAAGTCACTACAAAATGTGTTCTACCACACCTCCGGAACTAGAGAAACCGGTCTCCAAGAAGAAATAGTATTAAGCATATTACTCTACCAACAAACATGACAAGGAGATTACACCCTAAAATCCTGAAGCTTAAAGGGCTCATAAAAGACATAAATGTCAATATACTTGTAGATTCTGGCAGTACTCACAATTGTATAAACATTGATCTTGCTAGGAACTTGATCTTTGTATATGCATGATCAAGGACTTGACCATGGCTGTCGCTACTGGGCAAAAGTTTGAAGAGAACTAGAGCTACAAACATATTTTTATGCCCTACCACTCAAGGAAATGGATATAGTGTTAGGTGCAAAATGGTTAATGCAATTAGGAAGCTATACTATAAACCTTGAGGAATAATTCATGGAGTTTAGTTGACAAGGATGACACTATAAATTACATGGTGTTAATGTACCCCACTTCAAGAAAGCTGCAGTTTCATACAAGAATGTCACCAACACAAAAGACACAAACAAGTCAAAGAAAATTGATGACATTCCATAGCAACGTGTTCAACTAGAGAAAACCCTTGTTATTATGCTTTGAGGACAAAGCATCTTTAAAGGGGGTGGTAATGTTATGAATAATTAATTTATAAACACATACATAAATAAATAATATAATAAATAACATATATAATAATAATAATTAATGAATTAATTATTTATTTAATTAGTTAACTTAATCATTAATATTTATGAAAGGGGTTTATGGTCAAAAGACACGACCCAACTCCTTCGTGACCAGTCAATGCTTTATAAGCAACCGTCACAAAGGTCATTGTATCACCATTCTGTTTTTATCAATAACACAAATTACTTACTACACTTATAGATTCTACACAAATTTGCATTCTTGAGTTTTGTTTTTTTGCTAACAAGGAGCCACTTATAGAAAAGATGTGCACTATAACAAAATGCAAGCCACTGTTGCTATACAGTGGGAGCCATGGAATGTAGAGATGCCAGAATAGATATGTGATGCGTGGACACTGTAATGCACTATCAACAAAGATTGTAATACGTGGATGCTAAGAGCGATGTGTGGTCACTGTAATGTATTGATGTTAAAGAGCTTCTGTATAAAGCCACATAGCCAATGCTGATATGATCACAAAGTCAGAGTGTGTATTACGTGAGCCAATGCTATACAGTGGGAGCCATGGAATGTAGCGATGCCAGAACATATATGTGATGCGTGGACACTATAATGCGCTATCAACGAAGACTGTAATACGTCGATGTTAAGAGCGATGCATGGTCATTGTAATGTACTGATGTTAAAGAGCCTCTGTATAAAGCCATAGAGCCATGTTGATACGATCACAGAGTCAGAGTGTGTATTACATGCCATTGTAGCCACATGTGCGAGCCATAGGAGGTATAGCGAGTCACTACGAGCCACGAAAATACAAAAGTGAGCCACATGAAGTATAGCAATACTTGAGCCACAAAGAGTATGTTGCCACAAAGTATATAGAGTGAGGCTCAATTTGTGCGAGCCACTGATCATAGGTAATACATACTACATTAAATATAATACGGACCATACTGAGATGAGTGCATATCTCAGAGAGTTAGCGCGAGCCACAAATAATAATGTCAATCATAAGTAATACAGATCGAGCCTTAGAGATATGCGGCCCTTTTGAGAAGAATAGCGAGCCACAAACGTTAGAGAAGATATACTTTAGAAGACCGAAGAATGATACTCAAAATGGAGGAACATTGATAGGTATATATAGTGGTTTCTATTTATGATTGGTCACATCCTTTGGGGCAGGATGACTCAACCAAATAGGAGACCGACTTGTATTTTTGGAGGGAAACCCAAATTCAAATTCAAACATTCTTGCCCCAAATAAATTTTTCACAACAATATGATAATAATTAGAGAAGTGTCAAACATATTAATAATAATATTTTCTTTTATCCAAATTGAATCCTCCTTTGGGGCCAGCTGGGCTCCTCTTGGGGTCTTACGGTTTCTATGGGGAAATTCGTCCCATAGTTGCCCAAATTTCAACACTTTTCTGGCATAAGGTGAAAGCTTGTGGAAGAAATTGTTTAATTATTCTTTTCAGAAATAGAGGCATGGTGGATTGCCAAGACTAGTGCCTATTGAGTTGGGTGATGGGGTCAGGATCAACGATCAAGTGGGTTTGAACAGTATGGAAAAAGGTGTGGTTGGGTTGATATGAACATACTCCAACCAACCACATGGGTTTGCTTGAATATTCAGAGAATTAAAGGAGGGCCTTTCCAAATATGCTTCTTAAAACAATCATGAAATCAACCAAGTCATATCGTGCAACCCTTAACAATTAAAGGACAACCATATATGAGACATTAAATGAAGTAGACACATTAGGAAGCCTTTTTTATTGAATGAACATGCAACAATATTGGCAATACATCATTCTTCATGTGTGATTTCACCACAAAATCAAGAGGGCCTAAATTTGCCACACTTAGCCTTCAACTTTATTTAGGGCAGCCCTCAAACATAGATTGAATAGCCATACCCATGAAATTGCAACATAAATTATTTACCTTGGTCCTCTTATTGGAGAAAACCTGCCCCTTTTCAAAGATTATACCAACAAATTTGTGCAAGTAACTTCGAGCCATCAATTCAAACCAAGTAAAATAAAAGAATGATGAAGGACTTGACATCACAATGCCCCTTAACTTTCCTCCCAGAGCATCTTGAACTAAGGTTGGAGGGGATCTTCCACACTTCCAACCATGCTTCATTAGCCATTGCACCTCTTGATATTTATATTCTTCTACCTCAAATGAACCCTAATTGGCGTGCTTCTCTATAAGGCCTCTCTAACATGCCATGTGGAGGCCTCTAATGCTAGGGTGCACCTCCTAAGGTCTCCTTTAACCCTAGAGCACCTACTCTCTCTCCTCATGGGCAATCCTCATTAAATTATCTTTTTCTTCATTAAGGTTCATCTTATTTTCCTTTATCCATTATGTTAGGAATGATGTCTTCATTACGTAAATTATATTTATTAACTGACTTTAGGTCAGGTTTGACCTAAACATGACTTAAATTTATGTTTAATTTGACCTTTTGCTCCCCTTTGGAGCCTCTTCTATTATGGCCGAATATGCCATCATTAAATGGAAGCTTCAAAGGGGTGCTTTGCCTTATTTAAACATGAGAACTTCCTTCTTAGAGGTCTTTTGATGCCTCTTCCTTGTATTGATCATGACACTGATGTGGGACTTGACTATGTGAAGGGTCTTTGTGCTCAACCCGTAAAGGGAATTCTCCAAATATGTCAGGCAATTTTAGTGTCATTTTGCCGAATTTTTTCCTTACAATCGTCAAGATTCTCTAAAATTTGATTTTTGATTGGGAAATTCTATAAGGAGGTTTGCTTAGCAGTAAAATAACCCAAAATGTATACACATGCAATCTAGAACATTCAACTTTGCAAAATGTTCCTGCATTTAGAGGGCCATTTGTGGCCCTATCCCCCAACCCCACTAGAATGTTGAGATTTTGTATAGTTGCTGTAGCATCGGGTGTGCTCTAACCCTGAAATTTTGTGGAAGGGCTAAGACACACTTGAACTCCAAAACCCATAAAGTGTTTGGTGAAATTTCAATTGGTGTTCAAGTTATTTAAATAATTAATTATTTTATTGGATTTCCTATGTCTAAACTTAGGAAAATTGAATAATTAAAGTGAATTAATTAGCACATGTGCTAAAAGACACGGATCAAACAGTCTTTTAATCTCAACTGTTGATGAATGTTTTAATCTCGGCCGTTGATGAGATCATCAAAAAGTATAAGAGAAAGGCTTGAGAGTCAGTTGGAGACACACACATAGTTGCAGAACTGAGAGACTAATCTAGAATTCTAGGGTAGGGTTTGCTAAGAATTTCCGGAGGAGTTTTCTGTAGTGAGGGGTAGTATTCGCTGAGGGGCTGATCTGATCTCGGAGCCAAGAGTCAACAAGAGGCAGAGGAGCAGCAAACAAGGACATCGCAAAGGAGCAGAGAACAACAACAACAGCTGTGCAATCGCTACGCAGGCCAAGGAAAGGGCGCAGCTCTGCAGCTCCAGAGGGTTTCAAAATTACATAGAGGGCCTCCAGGGCAGGGTAAGGCCTGCGTCACCCTCTCTAGGGTTACACAGTCCCTCTCCAGGCAGCGCAGTGGCACATAGAGCCTAGCATGGCTGACAATGGGGCTTCAAGAGCAGCGCTGGGGTGTCTAGGTCCAGATCCGAGCTGAGTCTTGTAAATCCCGTTTGAGGGTGTGGATCAGTCAGATATTTGGTCTTGGAACATGTTAGTTGTAGATTTCTTTTATTCTCTGTCGGGTTTTCCAGATCTGGAACCCAGATTTGTTGCACTCAGATTCTACTTAATAAAATAAACCCTCATATTTGCTGCACCGATTTTCCCGCTTCGGGTTTTTCTGGGGACTTATGTCCAAAAATCCATGTGTCACTTTGTTTGAAAGAGCGTAGTATTCAGTAAATGATCTACATGTGTAGAATATTAGTTGTGTTTACTTCGGTATTCTCTGAATCTAATTTCTGAAGATAACTTGTATAATTTAAATCAAGTAGGAGAAGTAAACCATGATACTGTAGTAGAATTTTCACATGGTATCAGAGCGATAGTAGATCAAGCTGAATCTCCAGCAATCAGCTGAAGAATATTTTTTCTGCAGGATAGGAGCAGAAGCATTAGAGATCCGGAAGGGGCAACTTGACAGTACAAGGACGCGGATCTAGGAAGGGACAACGTTACAGATTTAGAAGGCCATTAGGCTTACGCAGAGCCTTCCTAGGCCAGCGTAAGGACTGCACCACCCAGTCTGGGGTTACGCAATCCACTTCTGAGCAACGCTGAGGTTGCGCTGGGCCAGTCAGTGAGACACAATCCAATATTATTTCTGTTGCAGAAAGCCTTGCCAAGATCCGGAAGCAGTGCTTCAGATCTTCAACAGTGCTGGTGTGGTGGAGATTTTGCCGGTGCAGAATTGTGCCTAGCTAAATCAACAATGGCGGGAGGAAGATAAGTATTCAATAGATCTGAGCCAAACAAATCTGAGATTCGATCAGGAAGGTGATCAGAGAGTTCTGTCTGATAGTGTTTGGGTGGAAGATTTCCAGGATGGAAATCAGTTTTCAGAATAAGCAGCTACCAGAGGGTTTCTAGTCACCAAGAAACCCAGATCCAAAGTTTCTGTAGCCACAGAAAGAGGGAGAAAGAGTACTTTTTCTTGTGAGAGCTAGATGGCTTCTCATGGGCTGAGAGACTAGGACAAGTTGGACGGTGTGTCCAACTTTGTCATCTGGAGGGCAAGGATCCTATCAGTCCTAGATGGGTGCGACATCAAGGACCATGCAACGAGTGTTCTAGCTGTGCCTGCAGATTCTGATCCTCTAAATAAATTTAAGGAGAATCAAGCGCGGACTAAGTGTTTAATCATGGATGGAGTGAAGAATCACGTTGTACCACATATTGCTGAAAAGAACACAACAAATGACATGTGGGTTGCTCTAGAAGCAATGTATCAGGGAAGCTCAGTCCAACGGAAAATGCTCTTAGAGAATCAGATGAGACTTTTCCAGATGCAGAAGGGTGAGGAAATAGACCCTTTACTTTTCTGATTTCAGACCATCCGAGAGCAACTGGTTGGCATGGGTGCAACTCCAGACAAAGGGCTCTTAGTAAGGACTGCCCTGAATGCAGTCTCTGAGGAATGGGAAACATTTGTCCAAAGTATACTGGGCAGAGCAGTGTTACCATCCTGGGCAGACATGTGGGCTATCCTCCGCCAAGAGGAGATCACGAGGATCACCAAGAAGCATAATATCAACGGTGGGACAGTTTGAGTGAAGAAAGAAGAGGAAGATGATGCAACCCTTGCTTTAAAGGAAAGAAAATAGCAAGGGAAGAAGAAGAGGGACCTTTCCAAGGTCCGGTGCTTTAATTGTGGCGAACTTGGAAACTTCGCCAACACTTGTCCTAAGAAGAAGGACAAAGGATCTTTTGATTCCAAGGCTGCAACAACGAAGGATGATGGTTCTGATGATGATGCAACCATGAGTGCTCATGTGCCTTGAGAGAAGAGGTGGGGTGACATGGATCTGTAGAGCATCTACAGACAGTATGGTGAGATCCTTGAGTCAGCCCTACTCTTGGATCACATACGAGCTACGGGAGCCTTAAGACGTTAGCGGGATGAGTCGGGAGATGGTTGCAGAAGGTCACATTGAAGCAAAGGGTAGTGATGAAGAGCTGGAGAAGGAGCAGCATAATGCAGAGGCAACAACAGCATGGAGGCATTAGCGCAAAGGGGCTGAGGGGACTTCAGCAATACAGAGAGGCTGTGCTCAGGCAGTGCAGTGTTGCAGCTTAACAATAGCTTTAGGAGGATAGCATAAATCAGTAGCCAGGGAGATTCAGTGATAGATGGAACTTGACTTATCTGTCAAACAGTTGGGTAGAAGTCCTTCAGTTGCTTAATTCTCGGCAACTGAGTTGCAGTGCAGCAGTTACCAGTGTTAGTGCTATGGGCAGCATGGTGCAACAATTTGAGAGGGAGCTGTAGTACAGATGTGGCAGTGGATGGGCAACAATACAAAGAGCAACAGTGCAGTGGATAAAGGGCAGCAGGCCAAGCATCAGCAGCACAGAAACCAACAAAAAGATCTTGCAGTGCATGGTGTGGGTGCATTGCTAGAGTACACTCCATGTTAAGAGGGAGTGTTGAGATTTGTATAGTTGGTGTAGCATCCGGTGTGCTCTAGCCCTAAAATTTTGTAGAGGGGCTAAGACACACTTGAACTCCAAAACCAAGAAAGTGTTTGGTGAAATTTCAGCTGGTGTTCAAGTTATTCAAATAATTAATTATTTTAATGGATTTCCTAAGTCTAAACTTAGGAAAATTAAATAATTAAAGTGAATTAATTAACACATGTGCTAAAAGACTCGGATCAAGCAGTCTTTTAATCTCAGCCATTGATGAATTTTTTAATCTCGGTCGTTGATGAGATCATCGAAAAAGTATAAGAGAAAGGCTTGAGGGGCAGTTGGAGACACACACAGAGTTGAAGAATTGGGAGACTGATATGGAATTCTAGGGCAAGGTTTGCTAAGAATTTCCGGAGGAGTTTTCTACAGTGAGGGGTAGTATTGGCTGAGGGGATGACCTGATCCCGGAGCTAAGAGTCAGCAAGAGGCAGAGGAGCAGAGAGCAGCAGTAGCAGCTGCGCAGTCACTATGTAGGTGCTACGCAGGCCAATGAAAGGGCAGTGCTGCAGCTCTAGAGGGCTTCAGAATTACGCATAGGGTCTCCACGACCAGTGTAAGGCATGCATCACCCTCTCTGGGGTTACGTAGTCCCTCTCTGGGCAACGCAGTGACACACGGAGCCTAGCAGGGCTGACGCTAGGGCGTCAGGGGCAGTGCTTGGGTGTCTAGGACTAGATCCAGGCTGAGTCTTGTAAATCCCATTTGAGGGTGTGGATCAGTAAGATATTTGGTCTTGGAATAGCAGGTTAGCTACATATTTCTTTTATTCTCCATAGGGTTTTCTAGATCTGGAACCCATATTTGCTGTACTCAGATTCTACTTAATAAAATAAACCCTCATAACTGTTGCACTGGTTTTCCCGCTTTGGGTTCTTTCGGGGACTTATGTCCAAAAATCCATATGTCACTTTGTTTGATTGAGTGTAGTATTCAGTAAATGATCTGCATGTGTATGTGGAAATTTCTGAATCTTTACACTTTATGCAGAAATTATTTACTGTTAATCTGGTTATGCTCCTCCTACTTGGACAAGTTATTAACTGAATAAATTCAAGTTAAAATCGAGGCAAAACACATAACAAATCTCCACCAATACAGATCTAGAACAAGTTCATGCACACATAGACAAAGTGACACAGTTATTTCTGGACAAATAGCGCCCGGAAAAACCCAATGCGCGAACACCGGTCTTCTGGCTTCTGGAGGGTTTCATTATTAAGAATTTTCTGAATACAACCACCCTGGGTTCCAGTTTTGGAAAACCCGACAGAGAAATAATAGATCTACAACTCACTGCTAATCTAGGGCCAAAATAATGACTGATCCACACCCTCAAACGGGATTTACAGAACTCAGCCAAAATTAGGGCCTAAAAACCCCAGTGTTGCTCCTGAAGCCTCTGCGTTAGCCTCTGAAGCCCCTCTGAACCTCAGTGCTGCTTCGGGAAGGGCTGCATTACCCCAGACTAGGTGACGCAGTCCCTACATTACCCCTTAGGGTCTCTGTGTAACCCTTGAGGGTTTCCTGCAGCAATTACGCTGTCCTTGAGGGACTGTGCAACACCTGCGTAGCACAAGTTGCTGCCCTGCTGCTGCTGCCTTCCTGCTTCTCTGCGCTACCTCTTTGAGCTGATCTTTGCCTCTTGCTGATTCTAGACCCTGGGATCAGATCATCCCCTTGGTGTAAATTCCTCTCTCTGCAGCGGAAACACTTCTGAGAATTCTTAGCAAACCCGCCCTAGAATCTCAGCTTAGCTTCAGTGCTTTACCTTTGTGTGTCTTTACAAATGACCGCAAGCCTTTCCTTTATACTTTTCTCGTTGGGAAACCAAGGACCATGATCAGATCTTGAATCTATGGCTAAGATTAAAAGAAAGCTTGATCTGTGTGACTTAAGATAATTTCATCACATGTTTAATTAAATTCATTTTAATTATTTAAGTTCCCTAAGTTTCAACTTAGGAAATACATTATAATAATTAATTAATTTAATATCTCCTTAACCAGATGAAATTTCCCAAATCAATTTCTGAGTCTTGTAGATCAAGTGTACTCTAGTCCCTCCACAAAATTTGGGAGCTAGAGCACAACTGATGCTACCCCAAATACACAAAATCTCAACAGTGTAGACTGTTAGTTGTGTTTACTTCGATATTCTCTGAATCTAAATTCTGAAGATAACTTGTATAATTTAAATTAGGTAGGAGAAGTAAACCATGATGCCGCAATAGAATTTTCACATAGAACTCGTCTTTCCTTCATGCATATTTGCGGTCTCTAGTCTTGGAAAATATAAATAGAGGTGAAAATATCACATTTCCAGAGAATTAATTCCAATTTGTTTTTTCGGAAGAAAATCCATTGCAATCTTATGTGGGTTTTAGTCTAGGAAGGGATAAAGAAGAACTTTTGACATGTATAGGACCATGAAAAGTCCCGTTAACAATTAATTTTCTCTAGTGATATTCAATGTTAAGACTTCAACCCATTCATTAGTGTTGAGAGCTACACTATATTTGGTGTTTCAGTTCAAAGTTCAATTTTGTTTTTAGTAGGGCTCCCATGTTATGATGTTACATATTATGCTTGGAGCATGCATGGGAGAATGCTTGCTTCAGATGGGTACTTTTCGATTACGAGGTTTGTTATTTTGGGAAGTTTCTTTTTTAGAATCTTAATATAATAATTAATTGCATTTTTGACTGCAATGTAATAGTTTTTCAAAAGTGCATTGTTCAATTTTCAAAGCTGTTTTTTTTTGGAAAATTTTTATTTTAGAAAATTATGATTTTGGGAAACCAATTGGTTTATGGATACCCTATTTGGAAGAGTGCATATGTGTCACTGTTGATGATGATCAAATAAATTCTATTTTTGGAAAGTGATATACATCGATTGCTTCATGTAGTACTTGAGGAAAAAGCTATAGATTTCAAGTAATTTTGAGAAAGTGCAAAGTTAAGTCAAAATTAGGGTATTGTGTCTAAAAATAGCGGCAAGCTAAATGAGTTGTACTCGGAGCAATGGTTATGTTTACATATGAGTGTAGGTTACTATGGCTTGGTAGATAAGATAAGGTAGTCAATGTCCAACAAATGAGCAAAGGAGGGTGAGTGGGATTGCTTAGTACAAAATTGTTTACACAAAGAGAGAGTGCAAAGGCCACCCCTTTGAAAAGAAACAATAGAACAAAGCTAATCTGTAAGATTTGAGCTTTGGTAGTGTAAAGCCAAAGTGAAATAAAATGCTTTAAAAGAGGGTAGAAGTAAAAGAATTTCATGGTTCCAAGTGGCTACAAATGGGTTTACCGAATTAAGTATAAAGCCAATGGTGAAGTAGACATATACAAAGCAAGACTTGTGGCTAAAGGCTTTGCTCAAAAAGAAGGGATTGACTATGAAGAAACATTTTCCCCAACAACAAAGTGGAACACAATCAGATGGTGACATGTTTGGCTGCAGAGTATGATTGGACACTCCATCAAATGGATGTAAAAAGTGCCTTTTTGAATGATGATTGAAGGAAGAAGTCTATATAACTCAACCTCTAGGATTTGCAGTTGAAGAGTAGCATAAAGATTGTAAACTCATCAAAGCTTTATATTGCTTGAATAGGCACCTAGAGAAGGGTATGCCAAAATGGATGAATAGTTTAGGCATGTTGGTTTTCATTGCAATGAATTTGATGATACTCCCTATTTCAGGATGAAAGGTCAAAACTTTGTTGTCTTGATGTTGGTTTTCTTTAAGTTGATGAATTAATCATTTCAGGAAATTATGAAGATCACATCAAGTAGGGGAAGCAAGAACTTTAAAAGAGATTCAAAATGATAGACTTGGCCACTTCGGTACTATCTTGGAGTAGAAATTTCACATCAACATAATCAAATCTTCCTTAGTCAAACCATGTATGCTAGAAAATGGTTGAAGAAGTTCGGCATGGAATATTATAAGCCTTCTCTTACTCCTATGGAACAAAAAACTTTCAAAATTGAAGGGGGAATTGGGGAATAGTACAAGCTATAGATAGTTGATTGGTAGCCTCGTTTACTTGACAAATACTGATCTATATTTGTCATATGCAATCAACATTCTTTCCGGATTAATGCAGACACCTAGAGAAAGTCATTGGAATGTAGCATAAGGGTTCTTAGGTGCATACAAGGAACAAAGGATTTTGAGATTCTCTATAAGAGGAACAACAAATATACACTTGTTGCATATTCAAATGCATATTTTGTAAGTGATGTTGATGACAAAACATCAACAAGAAGTTATTTAATCAATATGGGTTCAACAACAGTTTCTTGGAGTTGTAAAAAGCAAGCCACATTGGCAAATACACTTGTTGCATATTCAAATGCATATTTTGTAGGTGATATTGATGACAAAACATCAACAAGAAGTTATTTAATCAATATGGGTTCAATAACAATTTCTTGGAGTTGTAAAAAGCAAGCAACATTGGCAAATTATTTAGTAGAGGTAGAATACATTTTAGCTTGGGAATCAACATGCAAAATTGTCTGGCTACATAAAATTTTGGAGGTTCTTGGTGATACTCATAAAACAATAAAAATTGCCAAGAACCGGAGTTTTCATAATATAAGACCAAGCATTTAGACACCAAGTATCACTTCATCAAAACACACATCAATAACAACATTGTCAAGCCAAAATATTGTCTATCCAAAGATCGAACTTCAGATGTTTTCACCAAGCCATTAGGGAAAATAAAATTCACCAAGTTTAGAGAAGAACTTGGCATTTGTAAAAATAAGATTTAGGATTAAAGCAGGGAATGTTAACGTCATAATCCTAAAAGTTTATTTAGTCAGGTAGTTTTCCTAGATCAATAAAGTTGTTCTAGATATGTATTTTTCCTAGAATAATAAAGCTATTCTAGAAGTTTTGTATTCCTTAGAAGATAAATGGGCCTCGTAACATCCTTTTCATAGTGATCATCCTTGAGTTGTGACCAAAAACACGTGACATGTTGAGATGAGGCTACAAAGGTATGCAACTCATCACTCTTTATGTGATGTTTTTTTCCCTAATTAATAAAATTATGTGTTTGAGGACAATTCTACTAAATTTATTAGGCACCTCTATTCCACCAAAATTGTGTTGCTAATGAAATCCAACTATCCACACATTGTGTGGAGACGACAAAGGATGGCTTTGAAGAGTCACATAATAACATCAATGAGAATATTTGAGATAACAATAACTTCAAGCTTTTGAAATAGAGACTCTCTTCAGACCGAGTCAAAATCTTTTCGAAAGTCTACAAAATGGTAGTAGATTTAGAAGAGCAATGCCTTGCCTCCTTAATAATGGCCTTAGGGTGAGGATATGATTGGTAGTTTTATACCCGGGTTTGAACCATCTCTATCCTCTACCTTGAAGGTCTCTTGTCTCAAGCTCCTGGGATAGCTACAAATGAAGGGCGATGGCAGGGAGATTTTGGGATGTCTTGTAATTTTTCAGATCAAAGGCATATCTTGATTTATGAATTGGGTGGATTGTATGGTGGGACCAATTTGGGGTAAACCTTGAGCATAGATCATGGTTAAATAATCTAGCAATGTGATCACTAGTAAGTGTATACCATGTTTGAATAACTCTGCTTGGAACCCATCCTTATTTGTAGCCCTATGAGTGTTCATTTCCCAAACGACCTTCTTGATATGTGTAGTAGAAGATCTGGCAAGAGGATGGAAGGGAGGTGACTAGGAAAAGAGGTTTCCCAAGGACATCACAAAGGATAGTTCTGTGGGTGAACATGGATTTAGCGTCAATATCAATAGGTAGGATGCAGTGAAAGAGGAAGGTGTGTTGGAGAGTATTGAGAGTGGTGAAGTGAGGTGTGCAAATCATGTTCCCACTATGCAAAGATCCATCTTAACTTTGGATCCACCAAGTGCCGAGAGGGATCAAATCTCTCAAGATGCAAGCCTATTTTTGAGTGCAAAACTTGAGAAAAGATTTGCACCATTTGATTCCTTTTGATGTTTTGTAGATCCAAAGTTAAGATGGATCTATGCTGGTTCTTAATAATATTATTTTTATTTATGTAAATTTGACATCTCTATATATAGAAATATTCTTATTTTTAATTTTATTAAAACCCTAATAATACATATAGTTACATATATTAATTAAATTTAAATATGAAGTTTTGAAATATAATGGTTATGAATATGTTTCATTATTTTAATTTATATGGTGAAAGGGATTTTAGTTCATAGCTACTCTCTCTCTCTTTTTATATATATATATATTCCACATTTTATATTTTTAATTATATGTTTATTAATTAACATTATGAAGTTTTTATATGTTTATTAATTATATGTTATGAAATATCATAGTTACGAATATGAATCATTATTATTTAAATTTATTTAATGTGATATGCATATTAGATTTTTTTCTTGGGAAAAATTGTTTTAATTTTATTAGTAAAAACAAAATTACAATATAGTAAATTGAATTCAATCGATTTTTTATTTATATTAATTTTTACTTTTTACTACGTTTTTAATTGAGTCGACATTATGCTTTATTATTATTATTATTATTTTTTGATCTAGTGCTTCATTTTATGGACACTACAACATCTCTCTCATATTGAAATACATTTAAACATTCACACTCATTTACGAACACTACAACGTCTCCCCTATACTAGGTTGTAGAGTGCCTTTTGGCGCAATGAAGAGGTGTTTTTTATGGTGAAGGAAATGTTGATATGATATTCATATCGACAAGGAGGTGAGATGGTGGAAGGAGGTGTAATAGAGGTGCTTGTGATAGCTTTTGCACTCCTTCTAATACCACTTGTTCATAAGACCAACTTTGAACTTTGAGGAGAAGGTGGGAGAACTAATGGTGTGAGGGTAAGTGCTAGCAACTACTTCCTATATAGCTGAGGAGAAACGATGGTATTTGGTGGAGGTTGGCTTGATGGATGAAGAATTGGAAAAGAGGGGAGTAAGTCATTAAGGCGAGCAATGTAGACTTCTTGGTCCCCCTCCTTAGAGACAATGGTGGTTTTGGGGGGGAGGGGGGCGGGCTTCAGATTGGGGGGAGGGTCAACACAAAGTGAAAAGGAATCTTATTCATTTTAGTAGGTGGATCAATCCATTAAGAGGTATTTTTGGTAGTAGGAATTTTATCTAGTATGTTTTTTCTCTTTTTGTGAACCCAATCCTTAAGATATAATGATAAACCAGAAGACATATGATGTACACCCAGTAGTAGCGTGCAGTGTAATTCCGAGTTAGAGTTAGACAATAATTCCTTATACAATATAAACTCCTCCAAGTATTGCAAGTACATCCATATATCCAATTCATATGTTCATGTCTTTAATAATGACTATATTGACCTCTACACATACCTATTCACACACATTGGACTTGTGGGTCCCTTAATAGACCTATTCACAACACACACACACACACATATATATATATATATATATCAACCAATCTCAAAACCTTTACTAAAGGTTCACTAACAGAGCACACTTCTTCTACTCCTTCCCAAAAGGAGTCTATGTACACAAATTTATCAATGGCTCTCCCATTCTCTCTCGCTGCATGTGAATATACTCATGAGGCTAAGCACAAAAGCATGGTTATATATGAACTTCAGGATGCTCCTAGCAATATCAGTCACCTCCTTGATGAGGGAGAGTTTCACCATATCCTCGAACATCAAATCAATACAATTTGCAATACATGAAGTCCAAAACAATGAGCGATGCTTTTTCTTAAGCACCCTAACATCAACCACATAGTTAGCTGCATTATTTGTTATGATTTGCACCACATTATGCAAACCAATCTCTTGGAGGAACCCATCCATTAACTCGCATATCAATGCTGCATCTTTTACATGTGTTGATGCATCAACTGATTTTATAAACAAGGTACTTCTAGGACAGTGTATCAAAAAATTTAGAAGGGTCATAGCCTTGCTATCTATGTGGCCATTAAACATCGTTGTGCATTCAAAGACCTCCCATGAATGCCATTCTAGAGTTGATGTCCTTGTTTTTTGTTGGAAAGATTGGCCCTCACAACTCCTCATATGTAGCGCTTTTATACCTTCGACCACAATAGCAATGGCATCATACATTGGTTGCCAAAATGGATTGTTTTTGGTGATGCTAAGAGATAATTCATTCTAGAAAAAACCTCCCCATAACCTTTTTTGCTTCTTGCTTCTCCCTTTTTCATGATTGACTTGATGGAAGGTTGTGCTCTATTGAGATTGTAGCTTGGAAGGTGATTCTGCATGGATTAGGCAACATGACATGCAACGAGTCACCTTAATTATCTCCTATGACAGTTAAGTAATGAATTTCCTAAGTCAAGACTTTAGATGACAGTCTAATTTTATTGCTGGTTGCCTTTTTACTAAAAAGGCAAAGTCAACGACAAATTAAGTCATAGCTATTAATCTCAATAGTCGAGATTTAATCTCAACCATTGAGATTAGGGTTTGATATTTTTAATAGGAGGTTGGAGCCAATGGAGAGCTACAATTGATTGGCATGAGTTGGGATTCAATGGCGTGCAATATTTGGCATTGAGAGTGAGAAAAGCCCAGATCAAGTTAGCTAGAGCGAGATCATTAGAGAGGTCGAGTTATCTTGGAGTGAGTAGGCCGAGTTTTCTCTTGGGTCGTGAGGCCAAGCTCATTGTGTGCATAAGTTCTTCTGCTGGGCCGCACCTGTGGGTCGAACAAGGGCTGAGTGAGAGAGAGAAGGCCTAGATCTTTTGTTGAATGGTGTTGTCATTGATGTCAACTCTGATTGAAGCTAGGAGAAGCCTCGCTTGCCCCGCACTTGTTATAACAAATGATCAAGAAAATGACCTCCAAATCATCTTCATTTGATTCTCCTCGTCATGCTATTTCCACCGGTAGATGGCACACCACATGGATCTTCTCGGTTGAAGAGATATGCCTTTAGGAAGGTATAGCCCCGAAGTCATGGTCATGGTACCCAAGCTACATGGCAAAGGTTACATTGTTTGGTCCACAAATTCAAAATAAATTGGCAGAATAATTGTTTGTACTTGTGTAGGGAAAAGTTTGCACTATGCTTAGTCCACAAAACAACGATTTATATGCATTGATATGTATGCATTTAATAGTTGGTCTTGGCAGTTGAGAGAAAGACCAAGTCAACCCCTTTAAGAGGAATAATTTATTCTTGATCTAGTTGACCTTAATTTGAAATAGTCTTTTAATTAAATTTGAAATTTAATCTTTAGGTCGACCTCTTCTAGAAGTACCCCACTCCTTCTAATATATATAGAGGGCTCGACTCCCTCCAAGATGGAATTTAATTAAGCATTATCATTAATTCATCTGATATTTTCTGAGGATAAATTTGTCACGCTAATTTGAAGAGAGAGGTTGTGTTTTGCATAAGGTTTTTGGCTAAGTCACCGGATTCGCCTAAAAGGGCCACGAATCCCGAATCCTCGTATCGGGTACGTATACGTACGGGATTCTGCCCCAATTCAACGGATACGGCGTATCCGAACGGGGTACGGCGTATCCTGACAGTACCCCATTCGGATATATCGTATCCTGTAAAACCGGATACGGCCGGGCCCACAGGTTTAAAAAAGCGTTGTTTTTTTATTATAAAGGGGGGCTTTTGCTCATTGTTTTTCACCAATTGAGGAGGATTTTTCAGGAGAGGGCATCAAGCCTATGGCCCTAGTATTTATATGTGATTCATGGTAATGTTAAATTCTTAAAGTAAAAGTGACATTCTCCTTAATCTTCATTTTCATCCTTTTACTTAAATTTTTAACATTACCATGAAATGACTCAGGATGTTTGAGAGTGGTTCCGATCTCATTGGATTTCATATGGAGAAAGTAGAATTTTAGATCTCATTCAAAATCCAGCAGACTTATCAGTTTTTCAGGATTTCAGGATTGGGTTATTGCAATGTTTCCATCGAATTTTGTCATGTATTAGGGTATGGAACTCGTATTTAATCAAGAACACCAATCCCTCTATGTACCTTGATGTTAGTGACATTGGTTGTCAAACTCCTCTATCATGACCCTACTAAAAATGTACCCATCACTCAAACAAAACCTTGACTATCTAAGATGATAGATAAATCTATGTTTAAATCAATGAATTAAGTATGAATTTGTGTAAAAAATATCTAATTTTTAATATATATATATATATATATTTTAAAATATATATATTTTTAAAATATATATATATGTTTTTAATAAAATAATATATAATGTATCGTATCCCAGAAGTATCCTGTTCCGAGGTCACCGTACCCGTATCCGATTCTTCGAATCCCCGTATCCCCGTATCAGGTGACTTAGGTTTTTGGGTTCATTGGTTTATTCTTTTGATGGTGATATCGCTAGGACATTCATCGATTTTCCACGCATATCTCGTGTCATTATTTTTTGCGGCAAGGAGCAGTCGCGAAGATTTGAGAATAGGCCAAGTTCTTAAAGGACGAATCTAGTTCATTATTCTTTATGTGAATGGCTGAGGCTAAGCACACCATTGCAATCTGAAGTCGAGGCCGAAATTACTGAGGGATATTTGTTATTCTTTATAGTGGCTCACTGGTTGACCTAGGCCGAGTCCCTGAAGTCACATTTGATTTGATCTATTCGTTGAATGGATTGAATTGTGTGCGTGGGGTTAGAATTTTGTCACTGGTTAGAACAAAGTGATGAATTGTTGTAAGAAAACTGTATGCAAATTCTGATTTCGAGTTTGAGGTCCAAATACTTAAAAAATCTCGAAGGGCCATGTTGAGCAAATAGTTTCGGTGCATCGTCATTGATTAGCTATGTTGCATGAGTTTCCAGTACGCGGGTACTTCCGGTACGTGAAAACGAGTATCCGACACGGCTAGAAGTTTTGCCCAATTTTACAAGAAACATCAAGTTGGCAGCGACAATAATATAATATATTATTAAAAATAAAAATAAAATATCTAATTTATTTCCATCCAAATTTTGCCAATCGGGATTGGCCAGGCGCCTCATCTTCATTTGGATAGAAGGGCTTTCCATAAATGGGTTGTTTCGCTTAGTTCAAGACCCATATCTAGATCTAGACCCAGTGGCATACCCTTCCCTTTGCACAGTTCCATTAGTTTAAGCAACAGCCAAGTTGGCAGCGTCAAATAAACCTAAGTTTGCACTTATTCATTGCAGTGAAGCTCCCAAAAAGCTCCATAGTACCCATTGAAGCTCTCGATGGTTTTGGAGTGCTTCCTACAAGCGGGCGAGCTTGGGGTACGTGCTCTCCAATGCCTGGGAGCAGTATTTGTGTAACTATGTTGATTAGGGATCTTGGTGAAGAATGTATAGAGGTGACAAATGTAGAAATTTTAATACCCAGCTCCGGTTTTCAGTTTCTCCTTATTTCTCCCATATAGTTAAATGCCTATTCCCATAGCCATACATTAACAAGCTGGAAAAATAATTATTTTCTGAAAACACAAATTCTGGAAATTTCACAATGCTGAAATGCGGAAATAAAAACTCAGAAAAAATAAATCCGCCACACAGATTTTAGACACGTTGATTTTTGGTCAATGTGACCCTGGAAAAACCCCCTACAACTCTTGGGGAAAACCAGTTCGAAAGTTCTTATTTCTGATAAATGCTTTTACAGTGAACAGTAAAACACATAAAAAATTACAGCAAATACAAAACCCACTTATTTCGATTTCCGTGTCAACCTCCAACCTTGAAAATTGTGCCAGCAGCGAAATAGAAAATTACATAAAAAAAAAGCAATAAATGCTGTACTCGCTGCCTAGGAAAAGGTGCCTAGATTTCTCCCTGTACGGTATTGTATGGATAGTACAACAACTCCTTCCTCAGTTTTCGTGCATAAAAAAGCTGCCTCGAAAATTGTGCCCTTTGCTGCTAAATCTGCTCCTCGAAAACAGCGCTGTACTTATCTTGAAAAACGTGCTAAACAATGCTGTATGGATTTTCTGCCTTGGTAAATGTGCCAATAAATGTTGCTATACAGAAATGTTGCCTTGGGAAATGTGCCCTCTTGCTGTACAGATTTTCTGTGTAGCTATGCTGCTCTCCCTCCACTCAGAAATTTCTCTTCAGCTTTCTCTCCTCCTCTCTCAATTTGCTTATGAAAGAATGAATGAACTTTTCCCTCCTTTTCCTCCTTTAACCTAACCCTATGTCACTTTTGGGGAATCCCTAAATCTAATGGCTGAGATAGCTTTAGATCTAGTGCCGAGATTAAATTCTCATTTAAATCTCACTTTCTATTTTTTAATTCACCCCACTTTAATAAAGACCCACCTAGTCATTTATTTCCAAACTCACTTTTCACTTTCTAATTTCACATTGACTTTATTAAAGTCACTTTAAAATTAGACTTTAGTAACTTTATCACTTAAAGTCACTTTTAAATTAGATTTGACTTTATAACTTTATAAAGTCACTTTAGGAGAAAAATTGAATTATTTTGGACACTTTTCCGTAGGCCAAATATCTTAGAGAATCACCTGTCCTCCGGTAACCAAATTTCAACACTCCCTCTTACCGAGGAAGGTGTTCCTCACCACACCCATCTTCTCTCTGAAGTAGACATGCTTGCCCCGTGGTAAGGCTTTGGTAAGAATATCTGCAACCTACTCATCAGTGGGAATATACTCAAGCTTCACAGCTCCCTTCTGAACATAGTCTCTGATGAAATGATATTTGATCCCGTTATGCTTTGACCTATCATGAAATACTGGATTCTCTGTGAGTTTAATGCAACTCTGATTATCACAGTATATCACTGAAGGTCTCAACGACTGACCAAATAAGCCAAACAGCATCTTGCGAAGCCAGATGGCCTCACAACTAGCTAGACTGGCTGCCATGTACTCTGCTTCCGCTGAACTCAATGCTACTGACTGCTGCTTCCGACTGAACCACGACACCACTGTCGAACCCAACCCAAAACAACACCCTGAAGTGTTCTTCCTATCCCATGTACCTCAAAGCCCTGTGGCTGCTCAATGTACACCTCCCTCCTGTATGAAGGCATTAAGAAATGCGGTCTTCACATCCATCTGGTGGATCTTCCAACCCATCTCTGCTGCTATCGATATAATGGAGCAGATCGAAGTATATCGAGCCATGGGAGCGAAGGTCTCCTCATAATCTACTCCCTCTACGTGGGAGAACCCTCTAGCCATAAACCTTGCTTTGAATTTCTCAATGCTGCCATTTGCAGCATGCTTTACCTGGTAAAGCCATCTATAAGTAACCACGGATTTGCCATCAGGCCTCGGCACCACCTCCCAAACATCATTCTTCATGATAGAAGAATACTCCTCCTGCATGGCCTCTCTCCAGACCTGCTAGCTAGCTGCCTCCTCATAGCTAGAAGGCTCAGAGTCTAAGATGTTGGCAACCATTGCCATATAGCTACAGAACCTATCAGGTGGTCTGCTCTCTCTAACTGGCCTTTTAGGTCCAACAACAGATGTGGCCTCTCTCAAGGTATCCTGAAGCCACTTGGGCTTCCTCTTCCCTGAGCAGACTTCTCCCACTGGAGAATGAAACTCCTCCTCCTCATCAGGAGCATGAACTCTTGACTGTCTGTCTGTTGTCCTCCTACTTGAACCTGAACCTGTAGACGCTGAAGTACTGTGTGAACTATCCATCATGGGACTCCCTAGTGAACTGCTCTGCGGACTGCTCTGCATGCTGCCCGAAGCACCACCCCTCTGACTCTGTGCACCACTGCTCATTGATGGACTTGACACCGTAATCGATGTACCTTTGGATCCTCCTAATCCCTGCCCACTGGATCCCTGTGCCTGACTCAACTGCTTTTGGGGGTCTGGCTGATCCAGCTCTAACTCTTGTGACCTCCTAAAAGCCCTGTCCTCCTCGAACTTCACATCTTGCCTGATAACAACTCTCCTCTGTGCAGGAATATAAATCCGAAAGGCCTTTGAGATCTCACTGTAGCCCACAAAGACACCTTTCTCTGCGGTGGGCTCTAGTTTGGTCCTCTTCTCCTTGGGTAGGTAGGAGTATGCAATACACCCAAAGATACGAAGATGAACAACATCAGGCTTCTTCCCAGAAAAAGCCTCCTCCGGAGTCACATGCCCTAAAGCATGATGCAGACTCCTGTTCTGCAAATATACAACAGTGTTGCAGGCCTCTGCCCACAAAAACAATGGTAACCCCTGATCATGTAGCATGGCTTTGGCAGCCCCTCCGATGGATCTGTTCTTCCTCTCCGCAACCTCGTTCTGCTTGGGGTAGTAAGGAATTGTGAACTCCCTTCTAATGCCTGCCTCTTCACAATAGTCAACAAACTCTCCAAGGGTGTACTCAGCTCCATTGTCCGACCTCAGGGACTTGATCTTCCGATCTGTCTGGGTCTCCACAAGAGCTCTGAACTACTGAAACCGCTTGAAGACCTCACTCTTGGTCTTCAAGAAATAAATCCAGGTCCTCCTGGAGTGATCATCAATGAATAAAACATAATACTCATATCCACTCAAGGAAACATGAGACATCCGATCGCTCACATCGGAATGAATCAAATCAAGTATCCCAGTCGATCTGCCGTCACTGTTGTGAAAAGGGGATTTCACAAACTTGCCCATAGCACATCCTCTGCATGTATCAAAGTGATCACTACTGAAATCTGGCACACCTGTAGTGATCTTCCGCAATGTCCTCAAGGCTCCATGATACATGTGCCCCATCCTGCGGTGCCAAATCTTGCAAACCTCTGAACTGCTAGCTCTGCTGTCGGTACTACTCCTTAATGCCAAAAGGGGTTGAAATGCAAACTTGTACACCTTTGCATGGCGTACACCAATCACTCTAGCTGAATCAGCTGGAGCGCCCCTAGGATATATCAGCACCTATCCTCTCCTGAACAATATCTCATATCCTTCATCCTCCAATGCTGAGACGGATATGAGGTTCTTCCTCATCCCTGGCACATATAGAACATCTGACACCTTCAAGGGAGGTTTGGGTTCCCTGTTAAATGTCAAATTCCCCACACCGTCTGCTCTGACAACGCTGTCATCTCCGAGTACTACCTCTATATCAGTGCCACTCTCTGAAAGCTCTGAGAAGTACTCACGGACTCCTTTCATATGACGTGAAGCCCGACTGTCAACATACCAGATACCTGAAGATGCTCTACTAGTGGAGAGAAATGCACACTCCCTCTCAACCTCCGTGGACTCACAAGCAATGAACCCAAACTCCTGGTCAAAGGTATCCGTAAAGTCCTCTATTGCTGCTGATGTTGCCATGCTCTGGTTCTTCCCCTTCTTTTTCTTCTCCGGACACACAACTGCATAGTGTCCCATCTTCTGACAATTCCAACACTTCACCTTGGAATAGTCCTTCTGCATGTTCCCCTGTTTACCTTTACCTTTGCCTTTGCCCCCACCATTACTTGTGGAAGTTTGCTTCTTTCCCTTGCTTTGTTGCCTCCTGCCAACAGTGCTACATCGTCCACCTGCTCAACTGGTTTGGCTCCCCCAAGCTGGGTATTTCTGATTTCTGTCTGTATGCAATCATCCCAGAACCTCTCTCAAGTGGGAAGGGTCTCACGTGCACGAACCCCATCAGCGAAGTTCAGCCATGAACTGGGAAGGTCATTCACTGCAATCCTCACCAACTCAGTGGGTGGAATGACCTCTCCAACCACTGCCAATGCATCTCTCACATTAGTAATCTTTGTGAGATATCCAGTTGCACTATCAGTCTTATCCATTTTAATGGTCTTCAACTTCTCCCTTAGGACCATTTTTCTGTTCTCATTGGTATTCTGGTAGAGATTGGTCAATGCTGTCAACATCTGAGGAGCATATCTCTTTACTCTCACATGAGGAATGCAATGGTCTTTGTTTCCATCTAGAATCAGTCTCTTACCCTTGTTATTCTTCTTATTAAAGGCTGCCAACTGAATAGCATCAGTAGGCACATTAATAGGGTTCTATGCGGTATGCACCATGATATCCCGGACTTCTGCCTCCTTAAAGATACTCTGCATTCTCTCCTTCCATACACTGTAGTTACTATGCCCATCCAACCTATCCTCCACCCTCAAGCCCAAAGACATGCTTGCTGTCCTAAATAAGCTGAAAATAACACTGCTGTAGTAAAGGTAATACCCAACCCTGGTTTTCAGTTTCCCCTTATTTCTCCCATATAGTTAAATGCCCATTCCCATAGCCATACATTAACAAGTTGGAAAATAATTATTTTTTGAAAACACAAATTCTGGAAATTTCACAATGCTGAAATGCAGAAATAAAAACTCAGAAAAATAAATCAGCAACACACAGATTTTAGACACGCTGATTTTTGGTCAATGTGATTCTGGAAGAACCCCTTACAACTCTTGGCGAAAATTAGTTCGAAAGTTCTTATTTCTGATAAATGCTTTTACAGTGAACAGTGAAACACAGAAAAAATTACAGCAAATACAAAACCCGCTTATCTCGATTTCCGTGTCAACCTCCAACCTTGAAAATCGTGCCAACAACAAAACATAAAATTATAGAAAAATACAGCAATAAATGATGTACTTGCTGCCTAGGAAAACGTGCCTAGATTTTTGCCTATACGGTATTGTACGGATAGTACAACAGCTCCTTCCTCGATTTTCGTGCCTAGAAAAGCTGCCTCGAAAATTGTGCCCTTTGATGCATAATTTGCTCCTCGAAAATAGTGCTGTACTTGCCTTGAAAAATGTGCTAAACAGTGCTGTACGGATTTTGCTACCTTGGTAAACGTGCCAATAAATGTTGCTGTATAGAAATGTTGCCTTGGGAAATGTGCCCTCTTGTTGTATGGATTTTCTGTGTAGCTATGCTGCTCTCCCTCCACTCAGAAATTTCTGTTCAACTTTCTCTCCTCTTCTCTCAATCTGCTCATGAAAGAATGAATGACCTTTTCCCTCCTTTTCCTCCTTTAACCTAACCCTGAGTGACTTTTGGGGAATCCCTAAATCTAATGGTTGAGATAGCTTTAGATCTAGGGCTGAGATTAAATGCTCATTTAAATCTCACTTTCTATTTCTTAATTCACCCCACTTTAATAAAGACCCACTTAGTCATTTATTTCCAAAGTTGCTTTTCACTTTCTAATTTCACATTGACTTTATTAAAGTCACTTTAAAATTAGACTTTAGTAACTTTATCACTTAAAGTCACTTTTAAATTATATTTGACTTTATAACTTTATAAAGTCACTTTAGGAGAAAAATTAAATTCTTTTGGACACTTTTCCCTAGGCCAAAGATCAAAGCCTTAGGGAACCACCTGTCCTCCGGTAACCAAATTTCAACAACGAAGATGACAACAAATGAGAAGAGAGGATTCTTAGCAATATCGAGCTCACAGGTGGCCTTTTAATTGTCTACCTTTCCTGTGGTCTCTGGGTTTAAGGTGGAAGGCGATGACAAAAGATTTGCACTGAGAGTCTTAAAATCTTTTGAATATGACTGCCGCCGAAATGTTCTTATAGTTTGCTGTGCATATCAGAGTTGCTCACAAGATTTGAAATCACATGTTGATCTGCAGATATCCGAGGTATCTCTTATTATGTTCTCAATTTCTCCCTGATAACCTCTTATTTGTTCCAGACAGAAACACGCACAATTTTATCTCTTTTCTTTAAAATACTTATTCAAGTCAATGCACAAATATACCACTGATTTTGACCTGGTTGAGACGAAATTTTCGTAGGGTTAAACTCAAAATTTTCTTCTTTGTCAAGTCAAGCCGACATTGAGGGGTTTATTTGTTTCTTTTGGTGTAAAGGATGCAACCAAGGTCCTCTGTGCTCCAGGAGCAGTATATCATCGATGATTCTTCTTTCCTTAGCTTTATTTCTGTCAATTTTTACCACCAGTTCTGGAAGTCAAAGGAACTTGATACATGATGTGTGTGGATGCATATATTAGCTAAATATTGACATGCTCTCTAGCTGTGTGCTAGGGACCAGTTGTGAAGTTGTTGTAGGGGTTAGTTTTGTATTGATGAGAGTGTTTTTAAAGTCACCCATTTTCATTTCTTGCTAGAGTAATGTTTGTGTGCAGAAGTCTCTGTTCATGAATATGTGCCACACACAAACACACACACACACACACACAGAGGATGTGTATGGCTTAGCCTTGTCCATAGTACAAAGGCACAATGATGCTAGGGTTGATAATCAAAGTGTTGTTAATGTGCAAAGAATGCTAGCCGCGTGAGTGAAGTTGAACATTGAGAGAACAGGTTGCCATCTCCATGTGAACAAAGAGAGAGAGCTGGTATTGTTCATGACCTTGTGGTGGTACTATAAAGTGTAGGTATTGCAGATGACCTTGTGATGGCATTGTTGATGACCTTGTGATGAGTTTTCCATTGGATATACATGTTGAGCAGTGGCTTGTGAACAGAGAGAGAGAGCTGGTGTTGCTGATGATCTTATGATTTTTCTGTCTCACTTGTGACAACAATATTGTGGCACTTGGATCAAGCAGAGGCAATTATAATGGCAATAGTGATATCAAAGGCATTGACAACAATATTGTAACAGTCATATAATAGTTGGACAGAAGCAGAAGCAGAAGCATAGTAGGAGAGCTATCTTGTGGTAGCAATGGCATTGGTAACAATATAGTGACAAGAGCAGAGGTAAGAGAGCATGATCAGTTGTTGGTTGCAACAGTATCAAGTCCGATTTTGTATTGATACATCTGGGGTATTCAGGACTTGCAGATCATCATAACATTACATTGATATCTGGGTTCAAATGCTTTCCTGAATGGTTGAGAAAGGTTGATCAGTTATCATAAATCTAGGGCAGTATGGTGGTGCTTGGGCACCAGTTGTAGCCTGCTTAAGGGGATTGGGGTCTCCATCAAGCCGTAGCTGGTAAATCAAATCTCCATTCAGTTGCTATTGATAAATCTTTGTGGGTTGCAGCCTACTATGGGGACAGAGCCTCCTTCTAGTTATTTCTGGTAAATCAAGCATCTATACTGTTGGAATTTCAGTAGCCATGGTCGGTATTTTCATCATGTGAAGAAATGGAAAAATTGAACTTATATTATACCTCCTAAATTGCTCAAGTCAGTTCGGCCCCTTGGGGGCACCCATTCGACTACCCTTTGGAAGATTATAAATATGAGAGCTCTCCCTCCCATTTGTGACATCGAATTTTCTATTGCGTATTTCTGTTCTAGCGAAGAAAGGAGATGGAGGAGGCTGAATTTCAGAAGGGGGGATTGGCTTTTGATTACTGGTTAGATGTTATCTTGATGTCTTAGTTTTGATGTATTGATGAACATTGAACTTTTTCTCTCGTAAGGAAATATTCTGGGTTTTCCCCTGGCCTCAGGCCTAATTTCTGTGTCTGTTGTCTCATGATTATTTTTACTACTCTTTCACGTTTATTGATTGGAATTTTCTTCTGTATAACTACTTAATGATATAGGATTTTATATATAACAGACAGTAATAAATCATTGGAAGTAGTTATCTGTTGAAGGAAATTGTTTCTAGTTTCTCTGAACCCTAGAAAAATCAACACATACAGCTTGGAGAGTTTGGGACAAAAGTGATGTGCTGAACCATAACATTAGAAAAAAAATTCCGTGGTTTTCTCCCATTTGGGTTTCAGCGTAAAATCTCTGGTGCACTGTGTTGATGTATGTATTGTTGAATGGTGTTGGTTCACCGCTATTATTGTTTATTGCTCTGAGAAGTAGAAATTTACTTATTGAAGTGAAATACTGATTCAACTCCCTCTCTGTATTTCCAACATCTTTTGCTGTGTATTTGCCAGAGCAAATTCTGGTAAGACTGCTGTAAAAAATACTTCTCCTGAAGCTGAATAAGAAGCCCAACATTTGCTGGTTTTCCCCACTCTTGGGTTTCCAGGGTATATCTGTGTTATTCTCTGTTGTTTGTGATTGGTTTTGAGTATTTTTGCTTCTGTTGTTTATTTGGTTAAAAACCCAGTACATTTATTGTTACAAATCAGATTAGAAAGCATTGCTTATTTCAGATCTGTGATCATTTGTTGAGACAATACATTTGTAGCTGGGTTTAAAGAATATAACATGATCCAAATCTGGTTCGTGAAACAAAAAATGATGAACTCTTGGTAGGTGAAGGAGTGGAGCCTCTTCCACTACCCTTAGCCTTAGAGGTAGATAGCCCTAAAGATTTGCTTGCACATTCGGCCCTATTTGCTGGCGATGATGATGGTTGTTTTGCGCTCAATCCCTCCTTGAAGATTACCACTAGTTCTCATCCTTGTCCAATAGAAAACAAAAGGAAATGATGAAAAAACGGCAAATTCCCCTTAATATTGAGAATTTAGTAGGGCAATGTTTAATTGAATTCTCTTACTTGATAATTGCTTGTGCTATATTTATTATGTTTCTTTGCTTAGATCTTATCTTTGATAACTTGATATGTGTTTCATGAAGTCAATTATCAAAACACAAGAAACACATAGTTTAGGCTCTTCAAGCGAGGGCCAAAACCTCTCCCTCTTGGAGAGGAAAACCTGATGATAATTCTTCTTATAGATCTTCAATTGACAAGTACCATTACCATGACCTTCTTATAGATCTTCAATTGACAAGTACCATTACCATGACCTAGAGCTTTGACTTAAATATGCCTCCAAGACCTTGTCTCTGCTCTTTTAGGCTCCATATGTTGATCACCCTTTTTTGCACCGTACTGCACCAGTACTGGACTAGGCCCCTAACTGATGTGCTTTTGTTTGTTCCTTCTTCCTTGGCCTTCTCCTAGAGTCTCCTTCTCGGCCTACATTAGGCACCTTCGGAACCCTTGTTTATGCTGTAGTAGCCTTAGCACTTGCCTCTGGTTCCTTTCTTAGATAAGCTGTCCAAGACTGAGATATGTCTAGACTCCTTTCAGATCAAGACCGAACTGTAGATGCACTTGTGAGTGCCTTCCTTCACGCTGGATATAACCTTGATCCTTTCTTGAGATATGCGAGAGCATTGACCCAAAACAGTGACATATGAGGACCTTTCTTCCTTCGCTGATCTGTCTTCTACTACAATCTAATTGCAGTCCTGAAATGACCTTCGACCTACCTCAGAGATGCGATGTAGATGCTGACCCAAAACAATGATGTATTACCCTTCTTTCTTGTGCTGAACTGCCCCTTCTATCTTCACTGGAAAGTCACCCTTTTTCGCTTCTAATCACAGAACTGATCCGAACTTGTTGGTGTACAATGAGGCCGCAGACTTGTCTATATATAGGGACAATATTACCCTCTCTAGGCCGACATGATCATCTGTTATAAGGCCGAATTGACAAGGAGTGTCTTCAACACATTTGAGCCGACTTGTTCAACGAGATCTTCCAACGTTTTCTAGAGCATTTTGACAAGGTCTTGAGGCATACTTTCTACATCAATAATGATCCTTTAGAAGTGTAACAACGCTTCATATACATGACTCTAAATTATACATTTATGACAAGATGACAAATCGCTAAAGACATCAAGGAAAAGCCTTTGCCCTATAATAAAAACTCCTTGCTCATGAAACCCATGAAACAATCATTACAAAATACATTTTATTATCTTTGTCTTCTTCATTACATAAATTTATAATTACTTAGTCATTATGAAGGCCAAACCTAGTTACACTTTTCAACACTCACTCTTAACTAGGGAGGTATTCATAATGGTACATGGTCACTCTCAATTTGAAGAATCTCATAAGAAGAATTCAATTGGTAATCCATCTATTATAGCATCATATTAACCAACATTGTTACAGTGCAAGGCCTTGACTAATAGCTCCATCTCTCCATGAGACCATCAGCTACATTGCTGGCGAGACCAATGATTATAGACACCTTCATCATTATCTATAAGGTACATACTCCACCCGAGTGTTCACCGAGTGTGACCTCATAGGACTATTCTTATCAGGATGGCTAATCCTCACAAAATATCCATCCTTCCACGACTACTCTGTACTTGGATGCCCTAATACATCCCCTAAAAGAGTTTCGGAGGCCAGATGATTACCCAATCCTCCATTCTATCTTCCCTGGTGAAGACCAGAATGACGTGTCTATATGTCCCTCTTAACTAGGGAGGATATACCTTTTCCTATAAAGGAATCTTCTCAAGCTCCCTCGTATCCAAGGACTTGTTCCCTCCCAGAGTCTTGATTCCAAGATCCCTCTTAGCCAAGGAGTTGTCCAGGCTCCTAGGGACTTGCTTCCAAGTTTCTACCAAGTAAGAAACTTATTACTAGGCTCCCTTTTAATTAGGGACCTACAACAGCAATGATGAAAACACCCAGCTGCTCATGAAGAACTCCTCTCTTTTGATGTCATGAATTTCTTCGTCTTTGAGGAGTCTTCGTCTTTGGGATCTCTTCACTAGGGCACAGATCATCCATCACTTTTCATTTTTGTCAGAAAGTGATTCAACAATTTTTCCATCTGGTGTAGCATCATATCATGTTGCTTTCCTTCGAACCATATTTCTTCCAAGGATCTTTCATCCTACCATACGGTTATCAACCTTGTTGATTTTTAATGTATTTTGGACAAGTGTTTCCCATGAGTTAGTCTCTACCTAGAGAAAAGTGTCCAAAATAAGCTTTTTCCTAAGTGTGACTTTATAAAGTGAAAGTGACTTTATAAGTGGTAAAAACAATATTAAATTATAAAGTGAAAGTGACTTTATAAGTGGTAAAGTCAATGGTAAATTATAAAGTGAAAAGTGACTTTAGACATAAAGTACAATGTGGGTACTTTATTTAATGGGTGAGTTAAAAAATAAAAAGTGAGAATTAAATGCACATTTATTCTCATCCCTTGATCTAAATGAATTGGAGCCATTAGATCTTAGGGTTGCCCAAAAGTCATTTAGGGAAACAAATGGGGGAAAAGAAAAGAGAGACTGCATGCATTCATTCATTTTTCATGAGCATATTGGAGAAATGAAGTTGAGGGTTGGAGAAAAGTTCTGATAGAGAAATTTGTTGCAGCAAGCTGGAGTGTTTTTTCGGCAAAGCTGGGCGTAAACGACAATAGAAGGTATAGTACGAACATCATTTAATGTTGTGAGCTGCACACAGTTCGAGAGAAGTTTTTGAGCAATTTTTTTTTTTTTGGAAAAAAATCCGTACAGTTCATACAACGGTACAGAAATTTGTACAGTACTGTCTGTGTCCATACAATAAATTTTCAGCTTCAAGTGGACACGAAAATCGAGGCAAAGTGGGCACATTTTTCAAGGAATTTTGGGTTGAAGAGATAAGTTGTATTTTGTTGTTTTGTTTTGCCTTGCAAATATATATATATATATATTTTTTTTTTAATTTTTATTTCCGAACATGAAAGATAAATAAATTTGAAGAGCTCTTTAACAGGTTTTTCTCGGAGAAGATTGAAGGGGTTTTCCCTGGGTCTAAGTTGACCAAAAATCTGTGTGTATTTTTTTATGTGTTGCTGGTCTGTTTATGTCCATATTTATTTTCAGCATGTGCTGACAGTGCCATGTGTTTTAATCTGAAAATTTCATTTCTATAATTCTGTATTTTGAATGTAAGTTTATGGGAAAGGACATTTAACTGAATGGGAGTGACAAGGTGAAATTAAAACTGGGTTGGGATTGCAGGAAACTTTTTAGTCATCAAATTTCAACATGGTATCAGAGCTGCACGCTGAAAATTGTAGTTTGAACAACAGACAGTAGTTTGGGACAACAAACAGTGGTTTGGACAACAAACTGAATTTTTGGACAACAAACTCAGTTTGGACAACAAACTGATATTCTGGGACAAGGTGAAATTTCACACAGAATGAACTTTTGGGACTACAAGGTGTGCTAGAAAGTTCATTTCTCCATTTTCTTCGTTTTGTAAATTTTGGACAACAGTCATGGCCATGTTCTTAAGGATAGAGGACAGACTGGATGGGATATCCAACTATGCCGTTTGGAAGGACAAAATTCAGATAGTGTTTTAGGAAGCAGCAGTTTGGGACATAGTGCAGCAAGAGGTTGTACCTCCTACTGCTACAGATGAACATGCTGAATTCACAAAAAACAATTCAAAGGCAAAAAGGATTTTGATGGACAGTCTAAAGGATCATGTGATTCCTCAGGTGAGAAACACATATGCATATCAGATGTGGACAACTATCACCACTCTCTATCAGAGTACCAATGAGAGCAGGAGATGGTACTTAAAGAACAATTGAAGAACATCATGATGACAAAGGATGAAACTGGAGTTTGTTATCTTGGCAGGGTCAAACAAGTACGTGATGATTTGACTGCTATTGGTGAGGCAGTTGCACCCACAGAGTTAGTCAGGATAGCCGTAGCGAGAATTCTTAAGTCTTGGGAGGTGTTTGGAGATATTGTTACCTGTAGGGAGAATATTCCGAATTGGGACAAATTCTGGGATGATTGGGTGCAACATGAGATACGGAAGATTAGCAGTGGTGGGGTGAAGATAGCATATGAGGAGGATGTAGCCTTGACAACGAGGGGGAAGAACAAAGGGAAGGCCAAGAAAGGGGCCTCATCAGATGGGTTAAGGGAAAGGAGAAGAAGAAGAAGAAAGATACACATATGTCCAAAGTCAAATGTTGGGCATGTTAGAAGATGGGACACTATGCTGCTACGTGTCCTGAGAGGAAAAACAAAGGGAAGAAGGGTATTGCAGTTTTAGCAGGGGTGGAGAAATTTGCTTCACAGTTTGATAGGGACTTTGCATTTATTACTTCTACATCTAGTAGGAGTACATCATCTGATGTGTGTAGGAGTACATCATCTGATGTGTGGTACATAGACAGTGGGGATTCCTGCCATATGACAGGTGCACGAGAGTTCTTTTCAGAGTTTGCAGAGGTGGAACTTGATATTGAGATTGTACAAGGAGATGAGCGCACTGTGAGAGCTGTTGGTGTGGGGACTGTGACCTTTGAGAAGGAGTCATTGCCTCCTTTGAAGGTCATGGATGTTTTGTATGTTCCGGGGATGAAGAAGAACTTGATTTCAGTGTTTGCTATGGAGGAGAAGGGGTTTGACGTCACTTTCTCAGGAGGGAAGGTATTGATGCATCCCAAAGGAGCTTCCATCACTTCGACCAAGTGATTGGAGTCCGCTTTGGGAAACTATATAGGTTTAGTTTTCAGTCGGCAGGAGCATTGGTGAGTAGCACATCTGGTAGCACTCACACTAGTACCACCAGCGGTAGAGACTTGTGCGAGTTATGGCACCGAAGGATGGCGCATATGCATCATGGAGCTTTGAGAGTTCTGAGGGAGATCACTATTGGAGTTCCTGATTTCAATGTCGAGCATTATGAGGTCTGCAGAGGGCGTGCTTTGAGCAAGCACACCAAGTTACCATTCCCGACGAGCGACAACAGATTTACAGGTATACTAAACTTGATTCATACTGATGTTAGTGGTCGTATGTCTCATGTGTCCTTGGGTGGTTATTAGTGTTATGTTATATTCATTGATGACTACTTTAGGAGGACTTGGATATATTTCCTGAAGACCAAGTGTGAGGTCTTCAGTCGCTTTAAAGAGTTCAAAGCTCTTGTGGAAAAGCAGACAGGTAGGAAGTTTCGAGTCTTGAGGTCGGACAATGGTGATGAGTACACAGATGGTAGGTTTTCTGACTTCTGTGCACAGGAGGGCATTAGGAGAGAGTTCACGGTTCCTTACAAGCCCCAACAAAATGGGGTGTCTGAATGGAAGAACAGAGCTATTGTTGGGGCTGCCAGAGCGATGATTCATGATTAGGGGTTGCCTTTGTTTTTGTGGGCTGAGGCCTGCAATGCTGCTGTTTATCTTCATAACAGGAGTCCTCACAGAGTATTGGGAAATGACTCCAGAGGAGGCTTTCACTGGAGATAAGCCTCATGTGGGACATCTTCGTATCTTTGGATGTTTCACATATTCTTATATCCCCAAGAAGCAGAGGACGAAGTTGGAACCCATGGCAGAGAAGGGTATCTTTGTGGGTTACAACGAAACTTTGAGGGCCTATCAGATCTTCATTCCTTCTAAACAGAGAGTGGTGATTAGGAAGGATGTGAAGTTTGAGGAGGAGAGGGCCTAGCGGAGATCACGAGAGTATGATGAGAGAGAGTCACGAACTTCTCCTCAAGAGGGAGGTCAAGTACAGGGAGCAGGACCTCAGGGTTCTGGATCGACTAGTACAGGAGGTACTTTAGTGTCAGTGACATCTGGGGCACCAGTGGCGAGTTCACCAAGCACTTCTTTAGGGAGTCCATTGGTACAGAGTTCACATGGCAGTTCAGCTGACACAAGCACAGGTTCTTCGAGGACAAGTGCTAGTACAGGCACACCAGGGTTAGTTGGCATACCTTCAGGTTCACCAGACGAGTGGCAGAGGATAAGGTTCCCTATGGGGAAGCTTCTTCAGGGAAGAGGAGGCCCAAGTGGCTTCAAGACACCTTGGAGGAAGCGAAGTCTTTTGGTCCTCTGAAGAGGGTGAACAGGGAGAGTGTGCCACCTGAGTGGTTTTGCAGTTATGTAGCCAAGGCTACCAACATTGTTGACTCTAAGCCTACTAGCTATGAGGAGGCTGCCAGCCAAGAGGTATGGAGAGAGGCTATGGTGGAGGAGTATGCCTCTATCATTAAGAGCAATGTCTGGGAGGTGGTGCCTAGGCCCTATGTCACACGTTTTGGGTTGGAATTCGAGTTTAGCGACGATTAAGTTCGATTCGGGTTCGAATATTTTGATGAGGTTTGTAATGAGGTTCGACATTAGGTTCAACTATACATATTTTTCTATATATATATATATATATATATATATATATATATATATATATATATATATATATATGGCATAAAAAAATTCAAAATCAATTAATAAATTATAAAACTATGAGTAGGAGTTTTGATTAGTAAAACACATGAATAACTTAATCATAATAGGATCTAATTATATCACTGACATTACTTAAATGTAAACATACACGATAAATGGTACACCATATTAGTTTACAAATACAAATTTTGGAAGTTCTAGCAAAAATTTTGGAATCTATCCTAAAGCAATTAAACAAAACAAATTTAAAAGGTTACAGTCAACATAAATGACGTTTTTAGTTATTATGTGATCTGATATGAAGTGCAAAGAAAGCTAGTTTTCACAACTGTAATGCTGGAAACACCTAAATTGCCCATGTCCCAGTCAGGAACTTGTGGAAAATTGAAATGCAGAATGCGGCGGCGGCAACACTCAGCAAACTCGGCGGCGGCAACATAGCAAACTCTTTCGCTTGTAACAATTAATCATAGCACCCATTCTTAAATAATGGAAACCGGAAAAATAATTGGCAGGAATAGCCCATTGTTTACAAAAACCGCTAACAAAAACTGCTCAAGCAAAAAAAAAATCATAAAATTTATTAAAATCAAACTTTATGGGAAAAATCATAAAATTCGCCTTCAGGTTCGATCAGGTTCGGCTTCAGGTTCAGCATAATGTTCGTCTTTAGGTTTGGCTTAAGGTTCGGCTTCAGGTTCGGCGTTAGGTTCGCCGAACCTGATCGAATTCGAATTTTTTTATTAGGTTCGCTGAATTTCGAATTTGAAGCTTCAGGTTCGGCGAACCCTGTGACATAGCCTAGGCCCGAGGACAAGTCAGTTGTGACTTCCAGGTGGACCTACAAGATCAAGCATGCTGCGGATGGAAACATTAGGAAGTTTAAGGGGAGGTTTGTGGCTAGAAGGTTCTCACAGATAGAGGGAGTTGACTATGATGAGACCTTTGCTCCCGTAGCTCGGTACACTTCTATCTAGTCCCTTATTTCTATTGTTGTAGAGATGGGTTGGCAGATCCATCAGATGGATGTGAAGACCACATTTTTGAACGAAGTTATGGAGGAGGAGGCGTATGTTGAGCAACCATAGGTCTTTGAGCTACTTGGGCGGGAGACCCATGTGTGCCGGTTGAGGTGAGCACTCTACGGACTTAAGCAAGCTCTGAGAGCTTGGTATTCGAGGATTGATACTTGCAGCAGATGGGTTTCACGAAGAGTGATGCAGATCCAAACCTATACTACATTGTTGTAGGGGATGATCCGCTCATTCTTGTGCTATATGTTGATGACTTATTCATTACTGGGCTAGAGAGACTGATTAGTGGTTGGAAGGAGGATCTTGCTATGGAGTTCGAGATGAAGGACATTTGGCTGATGCATTACTTTTTGGGGCTTGAGGTGTGGCGAGAGGAGTGGCATATCTTTCTGGGATAGGGGCAATATGCTGTGGATGTGTTGAGCAGATTTCACATGGAAGACTGTAGACCCATGTCTACATGTATGGTCACCAGCTGGAAGAAGCTTCATGCTTCGGATTCTAGTTTGGTGGATCCCACATTGTATAGGCAGCGTATTGGGTCCTTGATGTATTTGGTCAACACTAGGCCATATATATGCTTTGCAGTGAACACACTTAGCTAGTTCATGGTTGAGCCCATGAGGGTGCACTGGGTAGCTGCAATGCACATTCTTCGCTATGTGCAGGGGACTGCTGATTATGGTTTGGACTATAGGCGGGGAGATGGAGTGAGGTTGGCAGGATACAGAGATTCAGATTGGGCAGGGTGTGCTTTTCATAGGAAAAGCACTTCAGGGTGTTGCTTCGGATTCGGTTCGACAGTTATGTCGTGGTTCAGTCGAAATAAAAAGTCAGTTTCTTTGAGCTCTTCTGAGGTTTAGTATATGGCCAGTCTAGTTGTGAGGCCATTTGGCATCGCAAGTGAGAATTAAATGCACATTTATTCTCATCCCTTG
Source organism: Pinus albicaulis (assembly GCA_034641835.2). Classification (NCBI taxonomy): domain Eukaryota; kingdom Viridiplantae; phylum Streptophyta; class Pinopsida; order Pinales; family Pinaceae; genus Pinus; species Pinus albicaulis. Next base: position 349,579,741 of record CM076582.1, read on the forward strand.
ATCTAAATGAATTTGAACCATTAGATCTTAGGGTTGCCCAAAAGTCATTTAGGGAAACAAGAGGGGGAAAAGAAAAGAGAGACTGCATGCATTCATTCATTCTTCATGAGTAGATTGGAGAAAGGAGGCTGAGGGCTGCAGAAAGTTTTGAAAGAGAAATTTGTTGCAGCAAGCTGAAGGAGTGATTTTTGGGCAAAGCTTGGCATGAAAATCAAGACATAGAAGACAACAGAAGGTATAGTACAAACATCATTTAATGCTGAGTTGCATGTAGTTCGAGTGAAGTTTTTGATAAAAAAGTTTTTTTCTGAAAAAATCCGTATAGCAGTACGAAAATCCGTACAGTACAGTCTGTGTCTGTACGATACATTTTTAGCTTCAAGTGGGCACGAAAATCAATGCAAAGTGGGCACAGTTTTCAAGGAATTTTGGGTTGAAGAGATAAGTTTTATTTTGCTGTTTTGTTTTTTCTGCAAATGCATTTTTCCTGAACATGAAAGATAAATAAATTTGAGGAGCTCTCTAACAAGTTGTCCCTGTAGAAGATTGAAGGGGTTTTGCTTAGGTCTAAGTTGACCAAAAATCTGTGTGTATTTTTTATGTGTTGCTGGTCTATTTATGTCCATATTTATTTTCAACATGCGCTGACAGTCCCATGTTTTTTAATTTGAAAATTTCATTTCCAGAATTCTATATGTTGAATGTAAGTTATGGGAAAGGGCATTTTAACTGAATGGAAGTGATAAGGTAAAATTAAAACTGGGTTGGGATTGCAGGAAACTTTTGTCATCAAATTTCAACAAACCTGTGGAAGACATATACTTCCCTTTGGCAACCCTGCATAAGCTCATAAAATATTATTCAATTATAAATATGAATACTTAAATCAAGTCTTACCTTAGTGATGATCTTTCACCATGACATCCTTCTTGTAGGCATCGACATCCTTTTTTACAGATTGACACATCTCTTAAAGATATGAATTGTCAAGGGTCTCTATCTTTTCCAGACTTCTATTAGAGTCCACATATCTTCCCAGGAGATCTTCTAGTCAAATCTTCTTGGCTTCCTTGGATGTTGACTACTTCTTTCCATGGTTGTACTTCTCACGATATCTTCCTCCACACAATTTTATTTTATTCCTAGGAACTTCCATTCTTCAGTTCCTTGATAATGTACAATCACCTCATATTCCATATGAGGACATATTATGTTGATTTCGTCTAGTGTAGATCATGCCTTTTGGCAACTTGAGCATAAGAGGAGTTTCTGCTTTCTATTTTGATCATACTTCTAAAGATAGAAGGATACTACTTGCAACCACATGACATGACTTCATAGCATCTAGTGTCAGCATATATATACATGTACCTAATTCTTTTCCTTTTGAGTCATCCTGCAACAGGTTTCCTTAGAATAAAGAGTTTCATTCCCTTGACCCACTTCATCAATATGTCATCATATCCTAATCCCAAAATTCTTCAAGTTAGAATTCTGGATGAAACCTTTTGCTTTCTTTCTAATTAGTGAATCCAAAGAGGATTCCATTAGAAAATGACAACAGTTGTTTCCATATGATTAATTAATGATGATGATTTAGATGACTACCTTATATAAATATTATTTTCAGCGAGGTTCCCAGGAGCCACTTATTTCATAGTATAGTTGTCACATAAATTTGTTACAAATATCCTCCTATGGCGAGTGCTCCTCCTTTAGTGCTTCCATGATGCCAATTCTAAAGTGATGTATCTAAAATATACAATGCTTCCTAACATACTATTTTACAACCGACAGATACCTTTTAAAGAGGAAGATGATCTCAATCATAATAGAGATCTTTCACTTCTTCTTTCTTAGGTTTCTTTGAATCTAGTTCTTCCATTTCTCTGGCGACATGAGCTTCGTATAGTGCCCAAGTTCATTATATCCATAACATTGTATCTTATCCATGTTTCTCCTTTTCTTCTATGGACCAAACTTACCGAATCTTCCCTTTCTTCTTGACATGGAAGCATAGGCTTGATTCTGTTCATTTGATCCTATATCAATTTTATCTTGTAACCTCATCTCTTCTATCTTACATAGAGGCGATAGATCCTGGAATGGTGTTACTTTTTTCTTCCCATAGATACTTGAAGTGAAGTTTCCCCATCCCTTCGGTAGAGCATTCAACACCACTGTAGTCATTTCTCTCAGTGAAGCATGAATCTTGTCAAACTTTGCTCTTACCTCAAATGATTTGATTCAACTCTGGGCGAGTCAAACTCATGTTGACTAAGTTTGACATTGATAAGCGTGAGTTTGACTCACAACCCACCGATTAATTGTGATTTAGGCGATTTTCAGCCCTCGACTCAACGAGCATGGGTTTTAACTTTTAAGGTTGCCACATTGTTCGCCGCGTGGTTTAGTTAGGTTAAAAATTAAACTTTGGTCCACAGCTCACTTCTCACTGCTCAGGCCCAACAACTCATACGCCACAAAGGTAATAGAGGCATGGTTTTAGTTTCAGTTTACTTCGCGTAATAGAGACGTAATCTAATAGAGGCGTAGTCTGTAGTGTGCTACAGTGTTAGCTTTAGCGTGTGCTCTTTCAGAGATTTCAGTAGCAAACCATTATCGTATCATTTCAACAACAATCAAGATATTTTAGTTACTTCTTTTTTACTGATTAGTATGCAGTAGTTTATAAACTTTTAGAAGTAGATGCTTCTGGGTTTATGTAGTCACTGGTTAGGAGTCAGGACTCTGTACTTTGGATCATGTTTTGACTCATAACATATATGAGATACTTATTCATTCATGATAATTTGGACTCTATTGATATTATGCATTCTTTGGACATGGCTTTATTGAATATCAATGAAAAGTGTTTTTTTTTTAAAATTCAATGTGTATATTTTTATTTATTTAATTCACCATTTTTTTCCTGAGTTTTTCCCGATCCGATTAAAACTCTTTGCTCTTTTGCCTCGCTGATTTATTGCCGATTCCTAGTCCGGTAACATGGATTTCTCTATTAGACATTACTTCTCTCAATTCCTGCAGTTGATCTCGTGCTTCATAAAGTATGAAGTTATTCCTTCTCTTGACATCTTCAACCTGTATAGTTCTTATCTGAAAGATATTACTTCCCCTGTAGAACCCACTGATAACAACTCCACCTATTTGACATATTTATCTTTTGAAGATTTAAGTTTTGATACATAGGGGATGAGCGAGTCCTTTATGGATTCTATAAGAACCTTCTGGGCTCTTATGTCTCCCTTCATGTATTTGGCATGAGCTTGAGTATCTTCTTTTGAAGGTCTAGTTGATGACCTTTTGATATAGATCATGATTTGATTCTCAATAAGATTTAGGTCTATCCTTTTCTTCCATGCAAGGAAGTTTGAAACCCCAACCAATTTGTTGCTTTCTTAGCAAAAAGACGTTTTGACAGATTTAGATGAAGTCATAAATATACTTATTTGAATAGGTGCCTTTCTTCTACAACCAACTTCCTTGTTGATGATGATGAAGATAGCTGTAGGAGATCCATCTTAGATTAGCTTCTTCAATAGTGGTGAATGAGAGCTAGATCACCTTGAATCCTTGATGATGATGATGATGATCAAGGATGGCTTGATGATGACTTCAGCAAGGTGGCTTGATGAGTAGGAATTTACAGGATAAGTTCCTTAGATCAAACACCAAAGTTCACCGCTCACAAATAGATCAATACACCAGTATTTGATGTGATTTAACCCTCAAAGAGGGAAACAGTCTGCGACCTGAACCAACACGGTCACTTCAGGCAATTTATTAATATAAAGAAAGAAAATTTACATAAGCTTCTCTCATAAACGGTTACCGGACAAATGACCCTCCATGCTCTTTAAATAGAAATCATGGACCAATCGGGTGTTAAGCCACAGATCAAGTGTCGGTAATACCGAAGAGAGAATGAATCGTTGAATAACTACATATCGTGATCTTCAATTATAAGTTACAAATGTACATAGTAAAGAAACACACTTTACCTAACTCTACACTAGACCAAGTTATATTTAACTATTTCCTATGTATCGGAATATCCTAACATCCCCCCCTTATGAACAACTTGGGATATGATTGAAGAATTTACAAAGGTGACACAATAGGAGGCTATTTCCTATGTGTCGGAATATCCAAACATCCCCCCTTAAGAACAACTTGGGATAGGATTGAAGGATTTACAAAGGTGACACAATAGGAGAAGGAGGGAGGCATTAGAGCCTATCCCCCCTTAATGATAACTTTCTTGAACTCCAAGCATAGATCGAAGTTTGGTAAACTTCGCTTCTGTGAGAGCCATTGTAAAGATATCAGCAACTTGATCATTGGTTGGACAATACTGCAGTTCAAGAACACGATCATGAATGAGATTTCTGATGAAGTGTATGTGTAACTCAATGTGTTTCATGCGCTGATGCTGAACTAGATCTTTCCATAGCTGAATGGCACTCTGATTATCACTCCAAAGTGTAGTTGGATGCTGCTGATGAAGACCAAATTCAAACAGGATCTGATGAAGCCATAGGGCTTCCTTGCTGGCTTCAACTGCACCCCGATACTCTGCTTCTGCCGAAGAAAGAGAGATGGCACTTTGTTTCTTACAAGTCCATGTAATAGGTCTTGAACTAAGGGTGAATACATAACTTGTAGTATAATTTCGATCATCAGGGTCACCAACCCAATCAAAATCAATGAAACCAATCAACAATGGTGATGCTCCTACACAGTAATGAATCTTGGACTGAATTGTACCTCGAATATATTGAAGTATTCTTTTAGCTGCTTTCCAGTGACTTTCATGAGGTTGTTGCGTAAACCGAGCAACAAGACCAACGACAAAGGAAAGGTCAGGACGGGTATGGGTTAGATACAACAATTTACCAACAAGTTGACGGTATAAGGTAGCATCAACTTCAGGGGAAGTACAAGTGACTGAAAGCTTGACTCCAAGTGAAAGAGAGAAGGGGCTGGCTTATCGTCTTCCATGTGAAAGTGGCGTAGAAGATCACATGCATACTTGGACTGAGAAAGGGTAATACCTTCTCTCGATTGCAAGACTTGAAGACCAAGGAAATAATGCAAGTGTCCTAAGTCTGTCATTTCAAACTTCTTTTTGAGCCTAGACTTCACATGGTTTATAATATATATGGTTAGGATAACTACCAGTAAGGATAAGATCATCAATATAAAGAACAAGGATGATGAAGGACTTACCCACTTTCTTCATGTAGACAGTGTTGTCAGAATGCCATCTAGAAAATCCATTTTGGCATACCAAGCCCGAGGAGCTTGTTTGAGACTATAGAGAGACAACCTAAGGCGACAAACAAGGCTAGAGTCGCGATATGTAGTGATTTGACGGTTCATTCTCTCCTCGGTATTACTGACACTTGATTCGTGGCTTAACATCCGATTGGTTCATGATCTCTATTTAAAGAACATGGAGGGTCATTTGTCCAGTAACTGTTTATGAGAGAAGCTTATGTAAATTTTCTTTCTCTATATTAATAAATTGACTGAAGTGGCCGTGTTGGCTCAAGCCGTGGACAATTTCCCTCGTCGAGGGTTTTAACTATTGAAAAGTGTAACTAGGTCGGTCTTCACGTTGACTATGTAATTATGTAATTATGAAAAAAGAAGAAGCCAAAATAATATATATTATTGTTGTATTTGCTTCATGGGTTTCATGAGCATAATTTATTAAGTAGATGGACTTCTTCTTGATGTCCAATAGGTTTGAGTTAAGTATAGCTATATGCTCCAGGACCCTGTGGAATAAGCTCACTACAACCCTCAATGCAACATTGAAGACAACTCCAAATATAGTGAAAAACAGTTGTCACCTTGCTGGAATACTCCTTAGAGAAGTCGGCCTCTTAAACAGTTGGACAAGTGGGCTTAAGAACAGTCACACCTATTCATGCACTGGTCAACTTAAATTACAGATTGTGACAACTATAAATACCCCACTGGGTTACGCATAACATAAATAGACAAGCTCATGTATCTCTGAAATTTACGGATCAATCTGAAACAAAATTTGCAGATTTCCTGAGACAAAATTTTCGGATTTTCTGAGACACAGTTGCAGACTTCCTGAAACAAAGTTGCGGATTTCCTGAGACAAAATTGTTGATTTCTTGAGAATAGAAATTGCAGATTTCCTGAAGTAAAAAGTGCGGATTTTCTGAGGATGTGATCAGGGTCATAAATGCAGATATAAGGACAGAAGTAATGCGGACTGTTCTGAGTTAACCCTAAAGTAAACTGCAGTCAAACCTGAAGTAAATTACAATCAAACTTGTGGTGAATACGTTGACTTACATCTGCACTAAAAGTGGAATGAAGTCTGTAATCTATAATCTTTCTTGATGACTCTCAAGTGAAGAAGATTCAGGGTTATGCAAAGTGGAAAAGTCATTACTATGCAAGGTACATAAACTTTCTAGTGCAACAAGAAAGATTTGAGAAAGATAGACCTAGGGATCGAGCTCTCTAGTAGTGGAGAATAACAGTGCAGGTTGGTGCAGAAAAGAAGAATCAGTTTGAAGGGCAAGAAAGAAGTGAAGACAAGGTCTTGGAGGCATTCATAGGTCAAGGGTCTAAGTCTGGGTCATGGTACTTGTCATGTGAAGATCTTTAAGAAGAATTCTTTGCGGGTTTTTCTCTCCAAGTGGGAGAGGTTTCGCTCTGACTCTAGGAGCCTAACTTTTGTGTCTTGTGCATTTCGATAATTGACTTGATGAAAGATTAGCTAAGAGAAGACATAACTAACACAAGTAAGCTCACAAGTAATTATCAAGAAGAGAATTTGTATTAACCTACAACCCTACAAATTCTCAGCATGGTATCAGAGCTAATGTGTTGAACACAAGCGCTGCTTGTCAAACAAAGACACTCAAAGAAGCGAAGGCCAAAGTTTGTGTTGGAAAGTCAAATCAGTTTGCAAGGAAGACTATCTAGCTACTTCAAGTGAGATCTCCTATCTCATTCAAAAGCAAATCCACTCGAGTAAGTATTCATGACCCTATCTGTCAAGATGCCTTATTGTAAAGAAAGAAACACGTTGGTTGGGTGATTAAACTTTAGTGCATGGAAGAAAAGAATAGACTTGAATTTAATTGAAGACGAAGTAATGGACTATATCGAAGGATCTATTGTTCAACCCCCAAAAGAAGAGGCTCCAGCCCATGCCAAGTACATGAAGGGAGAAACTAGAGCGTAGAGGATTCTCATAGAATCCATCAAAGACACTCTCATTCCCCATGTATCAAAACCAAAGATTGCAAAACAAATATATAAGAAATTGGTGGAGCTATTCTCTGTGAGTACTGTTGGAGAAGAAATCTCTCTGAGACAAGAACTATACAAAATGAAATTATCAAGGGAAGATGGAATCACACCATACTTCATGAGGATTTCTGAAATACGAGATCAACTGTAGGAACTAGGAGAAGTGACACTGAGATGACCAGAGTGGTGCTGAATTCTCTACCAGAGGAATGTGGAAACTTCACTTCTAGTCTATACGAGAAGAAAGAAGCCACCCCATTCCATGATTTATGGTCTCTATGTAAAATAGAAGAAACAAGAGTAAAGGCCAAAGCTGATACAGGACCAAGTGAAGAGAATCATGCCTTTGCAGCCTCATACAGGAAGAAAGGAAGATTCGGAAAATTTGGCCCTCAGAAAAAAAGAAGGAATATGGACAACATACGATGCTTTGGATGTAATGAACTTGGGCATTATAAAAGAGATTGTCCTAAATCTAGAAAGGACAAGAGGAAAAAGGAAGAAGCCCATGTCACTAATGAAAGAGAAGAACTTGATGCTAAAAGATCTAAGAAAAAGGAAGAGAGAGATCTCTATTATGATTGAGATCATCTTTCTCTTTAAGTGATCTCTGATTGACTGTAAAATTGTATGATAGAAAGCAATATACATTAAGAAGCATGGAAGGAGCTCTCGGTGAAACAACTTCTGGAAATTATCTCTACTAAAATAAAGCAGTCATCAGATCAAGGGTCATCATGGAGACATAATTTTGGATGTGATGGCATATTGATGAAGCAGGCCAAAGGAATGAAGCTCTTCATTCTAGAGAAATTGCTACAGGATGACTTAGGGAAATAGATATGAGGTATGCAAACATATATGCTGATATTGGATGCTGTGAAGTCATGTCATATGGTTGCAGGTAATACTCTTCCATATTTAGAAGTATGATCTATGAAGGAGGATCTCTTAGTGCACTAACAGATGAAATCAACATATTATGTCCTCATAGAAGATGAGGTGGTTGCATATAAACAAGAAATTAAAAATTTGTAAGATTCTGGGAATGAAGAATGTGCAGAGAGGAAAAGATCATGAAATGCAAACATGTCAAGAGGCAGTTATCATCCAGAGACCAAGAAGATGTGACTAGGAGATCTCCTGGGAAGATATGTAGACTCTAACAGAAGTTTGGTAAAGAAGGAGACCCTTGGCAAAACATATCATTAGGAGACGTGTCAATCTATGTAAAGGATGCCGATGCCTGCAAGAAAATGTCATGGTGAAAGATCATCACTAAGGTAACTTTTGTTCTAAAAGTTCATATGTATATGTTTATCTGGATGAATTTGTGCAGGGCTTCTAATCATGAGAAATGAGGTATGATCCTTGGAGATGATTCGAAGGAAAGCAACATGCCATAACGGTGGACCAGATGAGAAAGTCTGATGAATCACTTTTCGATAGTGGACATGACTTGTGACTGAAAGTGATGGATGATCTGTGCCCTATGAAGCCAAAAGTTGAAGATTCCTCAATATCGAAAACCATGACATCGAGGGGAGGAATTCTTCATGAGTAGCTGGATTGTTACTGCAAGACCTTGGTCGATAAGGAGCTTGGTGGTAAGTTTCTTGCTTGGAAGAAACTTGAGGCATGTCCTTCTTGTGTTAAGAGGGAGTGACGTATGTGATTCTCTATTACATGTGTCATGCACTAGACCAGGACTGACAACCGTAAGTCTTAGTGAAGGCCATGTGAAGAGAATGGATAGACTCATCATTCTGGTCTTCACCTGGAAGACAGAATGGAGGATTGGGTAATCAACTGGCATTCGATACTCTTTGAGAATGAGATAGGGCATTAAAGATAAGAGTAGTCGTGGACCGATATTCTTTGAGGGCTGGCTACCTAAGAGAAGAGTAGTCCAAGAAGGTCATACTCTGGGAACACCTAGGTGGGGTATGTACCTTGGAGAGACAATGACTGGTGTCTATTAGTCATGTGTCCCGCCAGCATTGTAGTGCATTGTCTTGTTGAGAGATGGGGCTATTAGTCAAGGCCTTGCACTAGGACAATGCTGGTTGATATGATGCTATACAGATGCGATTACCATTCTGATTCTTCTTATGAGATTCTTCAGTTTGAAAGTGACCATGTACTTGTATGAATACCTCCCTAGTTAAGAGGGAGTGTTGAAAAGTGTAACTAGGTCGGTCTTCACGTTGACTATGCAATTATGTAATTATGAAAAAGAAGAAGCCAAAATAATATATATTATTGTTGTATTTGCTTCATGGGTTTCATGAGCATAATTTATTAAGTAGATGGACTTCTTCTTGATGTGCAATAGGTTTGAGTTAAGTCTAGCTATATGCTCCAGGACCTTGGGGAATAAGCTCACTACAACCCTCAATGCAACGTTGAAGACAACTCCAAATACAGTGAAAAGCAGTTGTCACCTTGCTGGAATACTCCTTGGAGAAGTCGGCCTCTTAAACAGTTGGACAAGTGGGCTCAAGAACAGTCACATCTATTCATGCACTGGTCGGCTTAAATTACAGATTGTGACAACTATAAATACCCCACTGGGCTACGCAGAACAAAAACAAACAAGCTCAAGTATCTTTGAAATTTGTGGATCAATCTGAAACAGAATTTGTAGATTTCCTGAGACAGAATTTGCAGATTTTTTGAGACAGAGTTGCGGACTTCCTGAAACAGAGTTGCGGATTTCCTGAGACAATTGCGGATTTCTTGAGAACAGAAATTGCAGATTTCCTGAAGTAAAAAGTGTGGATTTTCTGAGGATGTGATCAAGGTCATAAATGCGGATATAAGGACAAAAGTAATGCGGACTATTATGAGTTAAGCCTGAAGTAAACTGCAGTCAAACTTGAAGTAAATTACAGTCAAACTTGTGGTGAATACGTTGGCATACATCTGTACTAAAAGTGGAATGAAGTCTGTAATCTATAATCTTTCTTGTTGACCTCTCAAGTGAAGAAGATTTAGGGTTATGCAAAGTGGAAAAGTCATTACTATGCAAGGTACATACACTTTCTAGTGCAACAAGAAAGATTTGAGAAAGATAGACCTAGGGACCGAGCTCTCTAGTAGTGTAGAATAACAGTGCAGGTTGGTGCAAAAAAGAATAATCAGTTTGAAGGGCAAGAAAGAAGCGGAGACAAGGTCTTGGAGGCATTCATAGGTCAAGGGTCTAAGTCTGGGTCATGGTACTTGTCATTTGAAGATCTTTAAGAAGAGTTCTTTGCGGGTTTTTCTCTCCAAGTGGGAGAGGTTTCGCTCTGACTCTAGGAGCCTAACTTTTGTGGCTTATGCATTTCGATAATTGACTTGATGAAAGATTAACTAAGAGAAGACATAACTAACACAAGTAAGTTCACAAGTTATTATCAAGAAGAGAATTTGTATTAACCTACAACCCTACAAATTCTCAACATTAACCACGTCAAATATTGGTGTACTGATCTGTGACCTTTGATGTTTGATCTAAGGAACTTACCCTGTAAATTTTTACATGATGATGTCTTCAACAATGTTGATTTGATTTCGACACCAAATAGTTGTTGATTACTTTATACAGTGTCCTTCTTGATGTATAGGTCTTTGTTCTTGATGGCTTTCTAATTTCTGCAAACTGCCTCTTTAGAACTGAATGTAGATCTCTGACTTTTGCTTTGTTGTCTCCTAGAAAACTGATCCTTGATCTCTTGGTACTTGATAATTGCTAGCCCTTTCTTGTCTTCAACACCTTAGCTCTGATTCCATGTTGAGAATTTAGTAGGGCAGTGTTTAATTCAATTCGTTTACTTGATAATTGCTTGTGTTATACTTATTATGCTTTTTTGCATAGATCTCATCATTGATAGCTTTTTATGTCTTTCATCAAGTCAATTATCAAAACACAAGAAACACAACAAAGTTTAGGTTCTTCAAGCCAGGGCCAAAACCTCTCCCTCTTGGAGAGTTAAACCCGATGATAATTCTTCTTATAGATCTTCAATTGACAAGTACCATTACCATGACCTAGACCCTTGACTTCAGTATGCCTCCAAGACCTTGTCACTGCGCTTTTAGGCTCCTTATGCTGATCACCCTTTTCTGCACTGTACTGCACCAGTACTGGACTCGGTCCCTAACTGATGTGCTTCTGTTTGTTCCTTCTTCCTTGGCCTTCTCCTAGAGTCTCCTTCTCGGCCTACATTAGGCACCTTCCGAACCCTTGTTTATGCTGTAGTAGCCTTAGCACTTGCCTCTGGTTCCTTTCTTAGATAAACTATCCTGGACTGAGATATGTCTAGACTCCTTTCAGATCAAGACTGAACTGTAGATGCACTTCTGAGTGCCTTCGTTCACGCTGGAGGTAACCTCGTTTCTTTCTTGAGATATGCGAGAGTATCACCCAAAGCAGTGACATATGAGGACCTTTCTTCCTTCGTTAATCTGTCTTTTACTTCGCTCAAATTGCAATCCTGAAATGACCTTCGACCTACCTCAGAGATGCAAGGTAGATGCTGACCCAAAACAGTGATGTATTACCCTTCTTTCTTGCGCTGAACTGCCCCTTCTATCTTCGCTGGAAATTCACCCTTTTTCGCTTCTAATCACAGAACTGATCCAAACATGTTGGTGTACAATGAGGCTGCAGACTTGTCTATATATAGGGACAGTCTTACCCTCTCTAGGCTGACAAGATCATCTGTTATAAGGCAGACTCGACAAGGAGTGTCTTCAACACATTTGAGCCAACTTGTTCAAGGAGATCTTCCAGCATTTTCTTGAGTATTTTGACAAGGTCTTGATGCATACTTTGTACATCAATAATGTTCCTTTACAAGTGTAAAAACACTTCATATACGACTCTAAATTGTACATTTATGACAAGATGACAAATCCCTAGAGACATCAAGAAGAAGTCTTTGACCTATAATAAAAACTCCTTGCTCATGAAACCCATGAAGCAAACATTACAAAATACATTTTATTATCTGTCTTCTTCATTACATAAATTCATAATTACTTAGTCATTATGAAGACCGAACCTAGTTACACTTTTCAACACTTAAAACATTGTGAATCGGCAGGCTAGGTGATTTTTTATGTCGTGGCATTAAATTTTGGCAGAACTTGTGATTTTTTTAAAGACAATGTGAATTTTTCAAAGTTCAGAAAATTACTTTTTTTTGGCAAGGGTTTAAACTTGTGATTTTTTGTAACATCGGTAAAAAATCGTCAATGTTTATCAACACTAGAACATAGCTATATGGTGATAATGTGGAGTCATAAATGGGTTATCTTTTGGTTCTTGGATTACAGTGATGATTAGTTTCGATTAACCGTATGAGAATTTGTGTCCATTGTGAGGCTTGAGATGGCCATCACTTTTCTACACATATGTGGATTATTTCAAAATGCAGAGAATTGTGACTTTTTGGCAAGGGTTAAAAGTTAAAAGTTGTGAGTTTTCGTAACATCGGCGAAAAATCGTCGATGGTGTCAACATTGGGATATAGCAATATGGTGATAAAGTTGATTTATAAATGGGTTAGCTTTTGGTTCCAGGATTACAGTGATGATTAGATTCAATTAACCTTACGAGAATGGGTGTCAATTGTGAGGTTTGAGATGGCGATTACTTTTCTACACATATGTGTATTATTGACTACATATATAGTGCCTCAGTGGCAGATCACATTTGTGGAGTTGACTAAGTAGGTTGAATTACACACTAACGTCTATAACCATCTCTATTTTCTTTGTACATTGTTTTTAACAAGGAAATCCTTGTGGGGAATCCCCTGTACACTTCCTTGCATTTCATGGATGGTACAGTGTCACCTTGTCAGTGTTGATTATGGTGCTTGACTAGTAAGGAATTGATTCATGCAACAGAGACAGCCAACTTGGGTATCGACCATGAGACCTCCTATATGAAGATCCAAACACACAACCACTTCAGCTAACGGACTGGGTTTATCTCTTTGTGCATGTTTCAGGGGTGAGAGTTAGTTACTAATAAAGTTTCCCTGGCAGATGATGCAGTTTTGTTAATTCTTATAATGCTTCTCTAGGTAACAGTGAGAAGACAAATATGGAGGTGATTTTTTTCATGCAGGCCATAATGAGACTGCAATGACCTATTAAACGTCAAAATTTAAGGAGACCTAGTTTGAAAAATCCAAAATTTAGTTGTTTGCCTATGCCCTAAATTAGGAAACCTCAAGATTGCTTCTTTTGTCATATGTTCTATAATTGTGTTTGATCCCTTGTTAGAACATTTAATATATGAGCTGAATTATTGAGTTAATAATTTATATGCTGGTACTTATTCTGTTTTAACTTTGTTTGTCTAATCCATGCTTGGTTAGACTTCCTTTCTACTTTCAATTTTCACTTTGTCTTTTCTTACATTTCTTGATTGTCTTTTCTTTTCCTGATATGTGTTTCAACTTTCCTTTTAACAGAGGAAAACAAGGTGTAAATAAGATAGTCTAATGTAAGGAAAGAGTGGGAATTAATGAAGTGTATCACCTTTTTAGACTAAATTCATATTTGAGTAATTATAATGTGAATTCTGATTATTTGTTTCTTCTATTTTAGGTTGCACGTGGTGACAAGTCAGGTGGTGAAAGCATTCCCATGCTCTTAAGAATCCCTCATTTTCACGATCCTTGGGGTGGCTATGATATGATTGGCTTTGGAGACATCCTCTTACCTGGGTTACTTGTTGCTTTTGCAGCTAGGTAGGTTTTTTTTTTTTTTTTTTTTTTAATAATTATATACAAAAGCAATGAAGTTTAGTTTCTTTTTAACGGTCTTGAAACTTGATATTAGATCACAGAAAATTTTAATATAATGCTTTTTTCCATCTTCGTATTGGCTATAAAGTTGTGCCCTTTTCTCTTATATATATTTGTGTCTTTGTGAATTGTGTAAAAAGGTAACATCAATCAACTATGCATTGTTTCCTTTTCAAGTGCTCAAGAAATTGACATTTACAATGAAATATTACTTCATTTTGGTTTTTACTTTATCTTCTCCATTTGCACCAACGCACTTTTCATTTTTGTTTTGGAATTACGAATGCATGGGTTTCCATTTATGGGGATGAGAAGATGCTTTGGTGGAAGTGCTAGAAATATTTGGTCAAAATAAACATAAGCATGAGTTTTGGTGTATTGTTTGACCTAGTTCTTCTATTGAAGGAAGCAAAAATGTTTTAAATTGTGCAGTAATATTTGTATTGACGAACTTTAGGGCCTAGATCACAAATAGTATTTCTTATTTGAATTCAGAATAAAAGTGTGTCTAAACACATTATACCTTTTCCAGCCTTGATGTGAAGCATTTGTTGATTGTGGATTGTAATGTATCTAGAGTAATAACAATGCTCACGAGAACATGAAGAATGGCATTATGTTTATTAATCATCACAGTAGTCTATACATATGTACTAGTGATCAATAGGATGGAGGTGTGAGGCACAATAATATCAACTATGCCTTTACTGGTGATGATAACTCAATTTGATAAAGGAGGGCTTATTATACACGCCAAGACCCTGTGTGTATGTGAGGACTAGAGGCAATTGGCCAACCCACAACTAATCAAACTCCATAATATTGACTGCCTACTAATGATCTTCTAACTTAACTTTATGGTGTCCATGTAAAACTATTGAGCACATAATAACTTTATCAACATTATGTGCATCTCATGAAATTGCTAATCGGTCAAATGACACTAAATGACAGAATGCACTAAAAGAATGATATGAGTTTACATTAATCTAGATTAAGCACCCATACCCTTCATGATTGTCACAGCTCAAGATATATATATTTTCAAAATCTGTCGGTAGTTTTATTTATGGTAGTACTTCTAAGGGTATATTTCTATCCCTTTAGTATTTGTTAAAATTTGATGGCTCAGAGATGAATTTCTCCTAGAAGAAATCATATCTTTTAGTTCTGTTTGAACCACCTATAATAAAATCTCATTTCTAACAATTCTAATATGACTTTCCAAAAATAGTAAGTTTCATCTGAATTTGGAAGAGACTTTCCAAAAATAGAAAGTCATGTCTAAATGATCAAAGATGATCTCGATATATGGAATCCACTTTAAAATCAAATCAATCATGATTATACAAGTCAAGAATTAATTTTTTAATCTTTACGAGTATTATAATTTATTATTATTATGATACTATTATTTATAAAATAGTCTAAAGTCATTCACCTTTAATGGAGTAATAAAAATGAATTCTCTCATGAAATAAGTAAATTAAATTGAGTATCTCTTACTTGGCAAATTGAACCTTTTTATTGGAATAAAATAGTAACTCCACGCTTAAGTGAATGTAACTCCTCCTTATTAAATCCACTTGTAACTCTCTCATTCAATTCGGTTTGTAACTCTCACTAAATATTCTCTCACATCTTAGTGTAACTCTCTCTCTCCCTAATTTGAATTGTAACTTCTCAAGACAAGTGTACCTCTCTCTCTATTCTTGGGATGAGTTACACTTCTCTTCAAGTAACTCCTCCCTCGTGGAATTCAATTCTCTTATTATTGGCTCAATGAATGAGTTCAGTTTCTAACTTCTCTCATTTCTCATCTATTTAAGCAAGAGCAAGTGAGAGTTAAGAGTAGCATGTCCATTGTGAAGAAGGGGAGCTAGAGTTGAGTGTGTGCAAGAGAAGTGTGAGAGAAAGTGAAGAGTAAGAGCCAGGGAAGGGCTAGAGAAAGTGTGTAGGATAAGATCTAATCAAGAGGAGGAGATCTTCAAGCAAAGAGCAAGAGCACTTCAACTGCAAGTTGATCAAACATTGGTGACTTTATTCATTCTCATTCTCTCTCTCTCTTTGTACTCTGCTGAACAATTGAAAAAGTCTAATAGAAGAAGAATCATTTGGGTTTTGCCGTGGTCATTTGGCCTAACTCTCAGTGTCTCATATTTGTGTTTGGCTGTCTTCATATGATCCTTAAGTTTATGTTCTATCTACAATTGCTGATCTGAAAAGTTGTGAAGAAGAAATCTACATTCTAAGTATTTGTAACAACATAATGCATTAAGTTTTCTGCAAAGTACATTAAGTTTTCTGCAAAGTACATTCAATTTTTTGCAAAATACATTCAGTTTTCTGCAAAGTACATTAACCTTTCTGCAAAGTACATTTAGTTCCATTCAGTTTTCTGCAAAGTAAATTCAGTTTTTTGCAAGTAAATTCAGTTTTCTGCATAGAACTTTTAAAGTTTCTGCATGGAATTTTTAAATTTTTGCATTGAACTTTCAAATTTTAACAGTATTGATGCTACTAGTGTCACCATTGGCAATAGTGATTGCATCACTATTATTAATTACCTTGATCCCCTTTTCATGTGTTTTTCATATCTTTATTTTTTTTTCAAATATAAGTCAACTTGAATATTTGGATTTTTTCCTTTTCCAACTTGTTTTTTTATTTTGCTGGTCTTATCCTAGTTAATTCCTTACCTTCTCCATATCCTCAACCTTTTAGTTTTCTGCTAATGTTTTAACCATATTGTAATTAGAAGTGAAATGATGGCCACTTCCTCGTAGAAACAAAAGATCTTCCACATGCAACATAATACATCACACTGGATCACTCCCATAAAATGTTGAGAGCACAACTGGTGGAATGTTGTCTCATACTGCACATGCCTCTTCTTGAGCTTTTCCCATTAATTTTTCCCTTGCGCTATGGTGTTCATACTTCTGAATCATTCTCATAATTTCATTAAAATTGTGAGTTTTCCTAAGAATCTAAAGGAAATCAGGGTGCATGATTTTACACATAATGATGGAGAGAGTTGATAAATAAAAATCATCATTATTAATGCTGGAGTGATGCAACTCATACATATCATGTCACACTTACGTATTTATAATAATCCTAGGTGGTTTAACCACCTAACCCATAACCTTTGCTAAAAATGTTACACATGGCCACATACTCACGATAAAGTGGCACACTTGTATTAAGTTTGAACCACCCAAATATTATTTAGCGTTACCATGTTCCGCCTTTCTTTTTCCAAGGAAAAAAAGTAGTAATTTTAACTATAAAGGAAATAAAGTTACATTTGCAAATGCTTGAGCATTCCTATGGTTTAACAACTCGAACAAGTAATATCAAAATTTACGACAGTCAGGGCAATATCCTGTCCCAGGAAGAGAAGTAATAGCGGGAGAAATTTCCTCCATTGGGATCCCTCCTCATCCAGAGAAGCCTTTCCTAGCCCTTGGAAGAATTTAATTTGGTTAAGGAAAAATACTATTTTTACAGAGAAACCCACATGTGCACAAAAGTTGAAGTTAGCCTAGGCAAGCTAATTTGACCTGCACCTCCAAAGACACATATAAATAGACCACATGTCACATCACTTTGGAGCATCATCACACACATCTCTCTTGATTTGATTGGTTTGTACAAGTCTGAAATTGAAGGGTTTGAGCACAGACGTGCGAGGAGAGAGGGAATTCTGTTGACTGATTTTGGCTTCCGTTTTGGCACCTTTGGCCATTGTTGATTTGGCATGTTTTGGCTTGGTTTGACTGGATTTGGATTTGTTTTGGGAGGTCGAGTTTAGGGATAGTTTGACCAAAATTTTATGGGCCATTTGACCAGCATTGACCACAGTCTTGCAACTAGGGTTTCCACAAGTCAAAGGTTGACTTTGACCGAATTTGTATGGGTGGAATTTTGATTGGAATTTGACCAACAAAGAAGACCACATCTTTTCGCTGTTGACTGAGATGATTTGCAGTGCTGTTAACTGATTAAGACTGCTGCTACTGCTGTTGTCTTTGACCAGAATTGTAGATTTGACTTTTGGACCCTTCATTGGATTGGATATATTAGTTGGCTGAATTTTGGATAGTAAAAGGTTTCACTTTGACTCATTGTTGAAGAATTGGAATATTGCATCTCTTTGTTGAACATTTGATGACAATCTAATAGAAGAAGAATTTTGAAAGGGTTTTCGCCCTTGTGGGGTTTTTCCTTGGTCTTTGACCAAATACCATTTCTCTATCGTCCTTGGCTATCTTTTATTGTGCATTGGTTTACTGTTCTATCTACAATTGCATAATGTTGCTGGAAGATTGAATTTATTAGATAGAAGTGACTGCTAATTGAAGGAGATTTGTAATAAGTGATTGTGCTAAGCATAGAACACTGGAAAATTAACATGGTATCAGAGTTGAGGTGAAGACATTACCAAGGAGACAGGAGACAAACAATCTCCTTTGAAAAGATTTGAAAAAGCTAATTTGAATTGGTCAAGATGTCAAATTCATACTTCAAGGAGGGAGAGATGTTGAATGACTCATCAAATTTTGTTGCTTGGAAGATCAGGTTAGAAGTGACCTTGGATGAAAATGATGTCTTGGAATATGTATAAGGAAAAGTTCTTGAGCCTCCGGAAAATGCTTCTGCTGCTATCAAGGACAAGTACAAGAAAGGTGAGATCAAAGCCAAGAAAATAATTATTGATTCTTCGAGGGATCATTTGCTTACTTATATTTCTAAGTTGAAGAAGTATAAGGATATCTATGATAAGCTGGTTGGGATGTATGAGGTCAACAATTTGAATCATGTTCTCTCCTTGAAAAATCAATCAAGGACATCAAAATGAAGAAGGGAGAGGTTGTGTAGTCATACTTCATGAGATTATCACAACTCAGTGATCAATTGCTGGAGAATCTATGTCTGATAGAGAGCTGGTACTCGTTTCCCTTCAAGGCCTTCCTCCTATTTGCGAGACGTTTATTACAACTATAAGCAACAATGACAAGTTCTCGACATTTGATGAGTTGGCTGGCAAGTGCACTCAAGAAGAGACCAGGATGAATTCTAGAGGGAGGATTCGAAAGCATGATGAAGTAAACCCTTTGCATTTGCTGCTCAAGCTAAGAAGAGGAAAGGAAGAGGAGGACCATATAATCCAAGGAAGCCTACTCCTAAATCTAGGGACTCCAATAGAAGATTGAGAAAGATTGAATGCTACAATTTTCACAGGCATGGTCACTATGCCCTAGAATGTTTGGAAAAGATAAATGCTCCAAGATCCAACAAAAATTGTGCCTACAACAACAACATGTTCACTGATAGAAGAGATGATAAAAGAAGAGATTATAGAAGAAGAAGAGATGCTCTTGATGATTGTGATGAAGGCCACCATCCCCAAAAGAGATCAAGGAATTCAAGGTATGGAAATAATGCATCTGCTACTCAATCTAAATATTTTCTCATTTCTGCTCTTTCTAGTTCCTCTCCTCCGGATTTGTTTGATAGTTGGTTGGTAGGTTGTGGGGCCTCTAGACACTTCATTGTGTATCGTGAAATCCTCTCCAACCTGGTTGAGAGGGAGTCTAATTTAACGATCATTCTTAGGGACAACTATACTTATCCTAGGAAGGGTTTTGGTTTTGTTACATTTCATTTGGATTATGGGGAAATCGTACATCTATATGATGTTATGTATCTACTAGGATTGAAGAAGAACCTCGTTCTATATGTGCCTTGGAAGACAAAGGGATGAGAGTTTCCTTCATAAGAGGAAATATCTTTACCTAACCTATGGAATCTCGCATGAGGGATGCATTCATCTTGGGATCAAGAATTGAAGGACTCTAGAGTTAATGGAAGACCGATGCGAGCACTGGTACATGATAGCAATCATCAAAGTGAGCTATGGCATTGAAGGTTTGCCCATATTCACAATGAAGCCCTGACTAAAGTAAGGAGGATGGTCTCTGGAATGCCTTGTTGAGAAATCCATAGGGTAGATTATTAGGGTTTCTTTAATTTTATTTCTCTTTAACATGACAATTTTTTATGATTTCTTATTATTTCTTCTTTTATTATTAAGTTCTTATCATCAAGACAATTGCCAAAAACTATGAAGATCACAAAGACAAGAACACAAGATGTAGGTACTCAGCTAGGGAAAAACCCCTCTCCTAGGGGAAAACCTAAGAATTCTTCTTCTCTTCTTTAAAATCAAATCAATTGAGACAACCTAGACCTTTTGTAGACAAGTCAAACTTCGGTCAAATTCTCACAAGTCAACATAAATCATCCTTCAAAATCTAAGTCAAATAAAGTTTCAGTCGTCTCTACAATGTTTGAAATCTCGACCTGCAATAGATCATACCTGTAGTAACCCTTGGTCGCACGTGTGGCAGAAAAAAGAGAAACTCTGCTTCAAGTGTCTTTTATTCCTTTGCTTTAGTACTTCCTTCTTTTCAAGGTTCTTCGCATACCTTTTCTACTCTTAGAATGGTAGATCCAATCACTTGGATGATCATCACTCAATAGGTTGAATGCATGGCTATATATAGTGATTGTAGCCCCTTAATGAGGCCAACATGAGGAGGGTAGGCCGACTTGGTGGAGGCATAATAAACAGTTTGACTCAATTACAAATTTGTCTTGATATACAATGCCCAAGAGGGGTCTATTACATGATGACAAGGACTAAGAATTATGACACAAACCCTAAGAACACAAAATGGGTGATTTGATGTAGCAAACAAACACCGTTGCTGATTGTACTTCAATGTAAAATACACAAATGTATTGTAAATAATATTTTTTATTGATAAGATGATAGGAAGATGTTGAATGTTACAATGAGGGTCCGCTTGTATACTTAGGGAAGTGCCCCTTCATGAATGGTCATGTCCTTTAGACATGCCTTTCCATTTAACTAACGATTATTTAATTAATCATTATTATGATTATTTATTATTTACATTTATTTTATTTTTATATAAATTATATTCATAACATTTGACCTAGAAATAAAATAAATAAGCATGAAACCCATGATTATAAAATAAGTTTTCTTTTACAATATTTTTTCTTTCTTTCTTTTGACAAATGAATTACATCATTACTCATATACAATTATGAAGACCAGTACTAGTTACATTTCTTAAAACTCCCTCTTAACTAGGGAGGTATTCATAATTGTTCAACCAATACAAGGTTGACATCAATTTGAAATGTTCCAAGAAGAGTTCAATAACATGCAGATTGTTAGGGATACTATTATGAATATAATTAATATAAAAATAAAATAAATAATAAATAATCATAATAATGATTGATTAAAAAGTCATTAGTTAAATGAAAGGCATGTCTAAAGGACATGACCATTCATGAAGGGGTACCTGCATAGGTATATAAGCGGGCCCTCATTGTAACATTATTAGTAATCTTATTAGTAAAAAATATTACTTAGAATGCATTTTGTATTTTACATTTTAAAGTACAACAAGCTACATTATTTGTTGCTACAGTGGTATCATAGCCATTCAACCCTTTGAACGTCAACTGTTGCTTAGTCCTTTGGATGTTAACCACTGCATATTCTATCCATTAAGTCTTTGGTTCAGGAATCATGGGAACATATTTCGAAGATTATGACCATATGACTAGACAAGAATTATTACTTGAAATGAAAGAGATACTTGCAAAATCAATAATGATTTTTGAAACTTATTCAACACCTATAATGGAGGAAGACATTGACATGAAAGAAACTAACAGTAAAGAATGTACCAAGAAAATGATGTTGGATGTGTTGAGTTAGGATCTCCTCAAGGTGACATGAATGACATTGATAATCAAAGTGGGTATATACTATATGACAACCGAGGATTTAAATACAGTTGTATATGATGAAGATGTCAAGATCACTGATTTTGATGATGAATAGGAAGGGAAAATAGTTGATACTGATAATGGCGAGGAAGATACAGATACAAAGAGTTCCAATTTAAGAAATGAATCCACAGATGATAAAGAAGGGGAGAAAATAAAAATTGACGAGGAAGACGTGAATTCACATGGTGAAATTGGAAAAAACAAATCCATTGATGATGCATGAGAGGAAATAATTTTTTTTTGATTTTGAGGAAGACAAAAAATCCGTGAATATAGATGATAGGGACATTGATAGTGAAAGTTGTGCCACATTCGTTCTTCCCCTGGATTGAGTGGCAATGACATTGAGAATGATACAAAACTATGGGGATAGTAGGACAACTCATGTTCCTCGAGGAATGCTTCAGATGACCCTTGTTCACAAAGGGCTTGATGAGGTACGTCGGTTAGGTCTTCAATAGAAGACAAAGCAATTTGTGAGACAGACCATCCCTGGAGAGACGAGAATTCTTGTTATAGATTCGGTGGTCCCTGGAGGTCCTTCCAATGCTCACAAGGCACATTTAAAGGTCGGTGATATACTTGCACATAGTCATATTGTAACACGATTCTTGAAGTTGGAAATATTGCTAGATGATAATGTTGGAAAGACCATCGACCTAGAGGTTGAGAGGTGTGGTGTTTCTTTAAAGCTTACCTTGGAGGTCCAAGACTTACATTCAATAACTCTTCATTATTTCTTCCAAGTGAGTGGTGTCGTGATTCATCCTTTATCCTACATACAAGTTAGGAATTTTCGCTCTGAGTGTGGTGGTCTACCTTATGTTGCGAATCCTAGATATATGTTGGTAACGGTAGGTGTGCCTACCCATGCCACCATTCAAAAACTCGCATAGAAGAAAATCACAAGTGTTGAGGATTTTATATCTATTTTGTCCACACTTCCGAAAGGGGCATGAGTTTCGCTGGAATTTGTGATACACGTTTCTTGTCATCGACCCAAATCTGTTCTGATCACTACTGATAGGAATGAGTGGTACCTAGAACCTCAACACTACACTTGAGATGATCACTGGATTATGGAAAACGAATCCTGTCATGTCTTCATTTACATCTTTGACAATCCAACCATATCATGATCAAGGGGATAATTCATCACAAGTAATTGGCAAGAATGTGTCAGGTTGCCAAGGTTTTTATTCCAGTGCTACAATTGATGCAAGCATGGTGTTAGTTAAAATCCATATGTCATCATTTGCCATTATTGATGATGTCGCCTTACAATTTCTTGCATACCGAATCAAGATACCCGGAGATGTTGTTTTTCTGCACCTTCTACACAATTATGCATTAGTGGCAAATGATCCTGCTGTGCTAACTCCCTTTGGGGCTGCAATTGTATGTGCAACTGTTCTTCTTCCTAAAACTGCTTTACGTAGAGGTTATGCAGTATGTCTTTTTGGTGTGGAAAAGGGATTACAAACTTCATCACTGAACTGCATTATCCCAAACTTGACGACCACCTTGAAGACTCGTTCAGCTGATTCTTGTCCCCGGTTTAGAAACATGAATGTGGATATCATAGAACTAGATACATATTTTGGGGATGCATTTTCTGGTGTACTAATTGACAAGCAATCTAGGGTTCGGGCATTATGGTGCAAATTCTATAAGCGGAATCGAGATAGTGATAATTTGTGTGTGCGAGTGCAAGGAATTACAGTTTACACCGTTAGTGAAGTGCTGCAAAAGATTATACATGGAACTTCGGAAGCTCCACCAGGTTCTGGTTAATCCCCGACCATTTGTGTCGCTTCAGTCAACAAGCCACTAGTCTTGATTGTGAAAATTCCAAGTCCTAGATCTGGAATCCTACTGCAACAAATTGAATTAACTTGTCCTACTTATAAGTTACATTAACAAGTTATTTGCAGATTTCTTCTGTAAACATTGAATAAATTACTGCTACAACCTTCACTTAATTAATTTAGATGCAGAAACAGGAAACTGAGAAAAAGAAAAACATCACATAAGGCACCTTTATTTTTGGACAAATGTTCCCAGAAAAACCCAATGTGAGAAAACTAGTGCAACTGATCTGAGGGTATTATTATTAAGTAGCAATAAATCTTGAATACATCTCTGAATATCACTTCGAACAAGTTAGTTACAAAGAATATCACTGACAGAAAGATTAGTGAGCTTATCCCACACTATCACAGGAATTTCGTTGATGCGGCCACTGAATGAGATTCCTCTGACAGGTTCTATGCTACCTCTGTGCATTTACTACGCAGTTCCAAGGGCAACCCTTCTAGGCACTGCGCAGTCCCAAGGTCAACCCTTTTGGGTACTGCGTCACTCAACTTGTGAATCGATCTGCGCCTCAAAAATTTCGATCTCTGCCTCCCGGTCCCACAACCCGACTCCCGACTTCTGAGATCGATTCTTGAGCAAACCCTTGGGATTTCCTCTTGCCCTCTGCGCAACCTTGTGTGGCTCTGCATCATCCTCTCTGGATCTGTGCTGGAGTTGCTGGATCTCCCTCTGCCCTTCTCTGCTAATGATTCACCGGCTGAGAAAGATTTCTCTTCGGATACTGTCTTTGCCTTTCTTTGCAAAAGATCTCTAGATCAAAGTTTCTCCCTGAGCACTGCTCACTAAAGAAATCGATCACTTGATCCTCTCGGTATGTCCTTTCCAAATGACCCTCAAGTCTTCTTTATAGTCTTCTCGTTGAGACTTCAACAATCGAGATTAGATCTCCAATCAACGACTAAGATTACATTTTGATTTGATCTGTTTTTTCTAGAAGTTTCACCCACAATTTAGATTAATATCCATTAATTATTTTAATTTTCTAAGTTTAGACTTAGGGCCTTATTCAAAATAATCAATTTATCAAATAAAACTGTCTTCGGTTGGAATTTCCCAAAACAATTTATGGGTTATGTGGAATACATGTGTCTAAGCCTCTCCACAAAGTTTGAGACTTAGAGCACATCCGATGCTACAACAAATCAACACTCCCTCTTAGCGAGGAATGTGGTCTAACAAATATGCCCTGCTGCACATTGCTCTAACTCTAAAGCATCTCCCTCTGCACTGCCAATGTTTAACATGCTGTCCACCAACCACTGTGCTGCTACTGCAACTGTACTGCAGTTGACCTTGCCACGATCAACATTGCATCTGTCTTGCAACTCCCTCTCAAATGCTACATCTGGTGCTAGTATTGCCACTGCTAACTCTACACTGCAACTTAGTTGTTGAGAGATGTTAGAGTCAGTTAGTTGTCAGTTATCGAATGTCTTCGAATCTGTAATTTGTTGTCATGAAATGAGTCGAAACTCATAAATCTTTTATTGTCATGAGTTCGACCAAGCACTGTATGGGAAGTCGTCATGAATTTGGTTGTCAAAGTTTTGGTCAAGAACATGAAATGGTATTTGAGTTTTTTGGAAACTGTTGTCACAAATTTTGAGTCAAGAGGATCGTGTCTAAATTATGGTATATTATAAGGTTGATATGAACATTTATTTACAGTCAAGGGGATGTTGTTCAAGGCAGCATGGTTTGAATATCATATTTCTTTCCTACTTCTATTATCCCACATTCCCTTCAAAATCAATCATTTATATGCTATTCCCCATCTCCCATTCCTATTTTCCCTTATCCTCATTCACTATCCTTTAACCCTACATATCCTATTCCCGTATCCCCTTATTTCCTTCTAAACTATTTCTCATCCCCATAAACCCAACCATTTATATCCCCTATTGTACCTTAGTCCTAAGTCCCCTTGATAAATCATCATTACACATGATGAGCATATAACACCATATCCTCATACATTAGCCCCCTCGTCATATTCATGTCTATTATCCAAGTAATCCTACGTTCCCATGCTCCCACATAATTATTCATCAAGTGGAGCGCCGACCAAACATCATAATCTGTCATACCATTGAATGTTATGGATCAAATTCAATTTCTCACGACGGGACCACCATTTCCATGAGTTCTCGTTGCTGTGGATTGATTTAACTCGCTGTGCACGAGGTTCGAAGGCTAATCACAGAGTTGAAGAGCAAATTGCAGAAGAGTTGAAGAGCTGATTGTAGAAGAGCAAGGGTTGTGCTATGCCATCGCGACGCAGGACGCTACACAGCCACTGCGCAACGATTCCTTGAGGCTTTTAGTCACTGCACAAGTTATCTTCAGTTGCTGGGAGGTAGGTGTCTCTTGCTTACTCCCCAAAATCCCTGTTTAATATTGCAATTATGGTTGTAATGCTCTTGTCACGTCCTTTTTAAAAGACTTGCTGCGCACACCCATATGCCACGCACAGTCAAATTTAAACACCCAAAGCCGTGTCTTGTTGTTAAGAAACCTGGTCAATGTGGAATGCTGAGTGGTTGGGGTGTTTTAAGGGTCAGAATACAAAACTTACCTGCTCATTTTCCTTGTTGTAAGACTGCTCTGTCATCACTGCACAATGATGTTGCGTAGCAAAAGTTTTGTGTTGTCATTAACTTGAGGTCTCCCGCTCGTTTTCTTGTACACGTAGTTTCCGACAAGTCAGATAAATTTGCCACCTGTTTTTAGGGTTAAATGGCTCCTACCACAAGGAAAAATGGAGGGGATGTCGTACGCACTGAGTCCAAGACTTTAGCCATGGTGAACTCCTCCCCAGCTATCAGAGTTGTCTTAGAGAATGCTGGACGCATTCCATTTTGCCAAAGGATTCAGAAAATAGGCTATCATACACAACTTGCCAGTCTTCTTGCCATGAATTTCAAAAATGACAGTTAAATTGAGTGATTTAGAGATTGTTGTCACATAAAAGTTTATTACAGATGCCACAGGCCTCCCTACAACAGGTGAGAAATTGTTCAAGGGTGATGAGTTGGATGTCTCAGCCTTCAAGGAATTTGTTAAACCCGAGTTTAGCAATGAATTTGCTACAACCTTCCCCACAACATAGCTTCAAGACCATTACAGTGAGTTGTTAAAAACAATACAAAGTTATTTTACATGTGACAGTAGGTTTAGCAGGGCTTATCAATACCACTTGAGCCTTCTGTTACATTTGACAGATAAAAAGCCCATGAATTTATCTTACTTCTCGCTAAAGAGTCTGGAAAGAATGGCAACAAAGGTGCAACTTCAAAGGGACAAGCACATGTCCAGTTTGTTTCATTTGTCCCTCATCAAAATTCTAGTAAAGTTTGCAGTGGATAAAAAGAAAATTCATTGGTCTGATTTTTTATCCAGTCTTACTCTATCACCACAAGCAAAGCCTTCATCAGTGAAAACTTGTGAAGAGAAACCAGGAGCAGATGAAACACATGATGATAAAGTCACTCAGGCAGTGAAAGAAGCTAGGACAGTTGATGAAAAGCATATACAACCCAACAAGAAACTGAAAGGAAAACATGGTAAGCAACTTGGTAAGAAACAGATGTCAAAGGGTAAAGAGAAAGCGCATGAGCCAAAGGTTCAGGTGGCACCAACCCACACCACGAAAATTCAAGTGGCAGCAAAGGAGACAGTTAAAGATGATCAGCTTGTGATGAGACCTAGAACTAGGTCGAGAGTCAAGAAAGACATGGAGGAACTAGTTCCTCAAGTAGTTGTTGAGACTGCAGATGGCAAACAAGAGAAAGAGGTGGAGCAGATTGACCCGATGCAACTTGAAGAAGACACAATGCAGTTTAAGGAAGAAGACCCCAAAATGACAAAAATGACAGAGGCTCTTGCTAAGTACCAAATGAAGATAGAATTTCTGAAAAAACAAAACAGAGAGTTGTGAGAAACAACTCAACAAACTGCTCAACAAAAGATAAGTGTGAAGATACCCTCTAGGTCTACTGAGCAAGACAAAGGAAAGCAAATTGCAGTCAAAGAAAAGTCCAAGAAGCTTAAGGTGGAGTCTAAAAGACCTATCACAAGAGAAACAAAGTTGAAACAGGGATGGGTACAACAAATGAAGGAAGTGGCCCAATCACCAAATAGGCCAGATTTTTACCAATGGAAAGAATACCAAAGATACTTAGAAAAGATGGAAGAATGCCAGATGTAGGTGATGAGAATAATGCAACATCATGAAGATTATAAGAAAGCTGTTGAACAGTTGTTTGAAGATTGTGACAGAGAAGTGCGTGGGGCCTCCAAAACCATGGATAGTTGAAAACTTTTTGTCAAAGGGACACTTCCTGCAAGAATGCAATATAATAACCTTAATGTCAGAAACCTGGTGCTAAAGAGAAGGCTGAGGTATATGAAGCAAAGATTAACCAAGGCATGGAGACTAGTCAAGAAGTGCAAAGAGGCAACTGGAATCCCTCCACCTAGAGATAGACCTAGACCAAGGTCTAAAGCTCAGCCTGAGACAACCTCCTCAGCCACTTCCTATAGAACATAAGGATCCTGTACCTGAAGCTCCTAAGGTCAAAGGATCCACTAGCAGAGCATCCAACAAGAGGAAAAGGAGGTAAAAATCCCATTGTCTGAAGTTTTTACTATTTTTGTCCATGATTCCAAGGGTTTCTTGTCTATTCTACACAACAGGGGTACATTTTTGTTTTCAAGTTGCAATCGACATATTTGTCAGTAGAATGAGATAGTTCTGCACATATTCAAGAGCCTGCAATGCTGTGTTTTTGATTTGATGAAGATTGGTTGCTGTAAGAAGGCAATATCAAAATTTTGTGCTACGCAGTCGCTGCACAACCCCTATGTACAGGTTTCTACAGGTGTTTTGAAGGTGCCAGTTGTCAGAGATTGGAGGTATCAACGTGCTACACAATTGGAAGCCACCTCAGCCCATTAGCCGTTAGCTAAGTGTCAGCTATGGGGAGAAACATCACTTGGCATCGTGCTACCCAGCTGCTACCTAGTCACTGCGCAACAATATCAGTTCACTGTCAGCCTTTTTTATCTTTCTATTTTTTTGCTATGTGATGGATATGGTTCAAATATTTAGACTGTTGTCAAGATAGTTTGTTCTTAAAGACAATGATAAGGATCATTAGTTTTTACTTTTTATCATTTCAGAAAAAGATTGTCAACAACAATAAGTTTCCACTTTTTAGTTTGTTTTTATCCTCTTCATGGATATAAGATACTTTGCATCCAGTCACTTGTTAATCTTTTATGTATGTCTTGTTGATTTTTGTAGCATTGGAAAGTGTTCCAAGTCTCAAACTTTGTAAGGAGGCTTGGACATCAGTGTTCCAAAGAGCCCAGAAACCGTTTGTGGAAATTCCACTTGGTTCATGACTTATTAAAATAATTAATTATTTTAGTGGAGACCCTAAGTCTAAACTTAGAGAAATGAAATAATTAAAGCGTATTAAGAAGTCAGAGTGTGAATATTCTAGAAAACAAAGATCAAGTCAAGTTAAAATCTTAGCCATTGATTAGTCTTCTAATTTGGGCCGTTGATTCATCAATGAGAAGATTATAAAAGAGGGCTTGAGGGTCATTTGGAAAACAAGCAGAGCATACACTCAGTACCCGAAGGAGATCAATTCTGAAGTAATAGAATTCAATCTCAATGGGAGAGTTGCAGGTCGGAGAGTTGGAGAAGCAAAAGGAGGTGGGAGTTAGCAGTGACTGAGGTCATGGGCAGAGGGACGCAGGGGGTCACAGGAGGTAGCATAGGGCTGCAGCGCTGTGAACCCACACAGAGCCTATGTAGACTTACGTAGTCCAGCGGAGGGACTGCGCCGAGAAACACGCAGACAGGCACAAAGAGAAGCAGACGCTGATCAGGGTGTCAAGGATTTTTCGGGAGGAGCCGAGAATTCTATCTCAGTTGTTTTCACATTTTATTGGCAAGTATATTCCTTGTAAAGAATCATTTGCTGAAGAATTTAATAAAACCCTCATCTGCTGCACCGGTTTTCCCGCATTGGGTTTTTCCGGGGACAATTGTCAAAAAACAACTGTGTACATGTGATTTATTCTTGTGCTTATGTCCTTCACTGTTTACTTCTATGCATATATATTTGTGAATGTTGCAGTAGTATTTATTTCGATATTTACCGATAGATTTATGTAAATAACTTATTAAAATAATAAGTAGGAGGAATAAATCTATCACTGCAACTGTAGACTTTTCAAATTGAAAATTTCACGTCTATATAAGATGAAAAACTGAATGAAAAGAGGGTTGGATGGTATTGATATCAGCTGGTAGACTCTGGTGTATGGTGTTTGTGTTTCCAGTTTAATGAAAGAAAGGAAGTGCACACACTTTCCCAATAATCTTTGCAGAGGATACTGTGGTATGGCGTTTTGGATATGTGTTCTTCTTGTGTTTCTTCTATGGTAAGTTTTTCTTAAATTATGGAGGAAGAATTAAGTAATTTTAGAATTCAAAGAAAGTTTGCTCTAGTTTTACCATATTCTGGTGTTTCAGTTGCAAATGAAGCATTTTAACTCCCTATTTTTTATTTGTTTTCTTAAAGCATTGTTGTATGTCAGATCAATCTCTCTCTTTGTTTTCCCAATATACTACATAACTTTTATTTTTCCAAAATGTGTATCAAGAACAGACCAGTGTGATGACTGGGTTTATGCATAAGAATTATGGGCAGACTTTGATCACCTACATTAACACCATATTTCAGATCTTTTTTGAATCCTCGACAAAAATCTTTTAAAGAACTCTTCAGATCTGGTCTCTCCCTTAAAAATTTGTACTTAAAAGTCTCTTACCTTTGTGTTTGTCGAGTGAGGGAGCTCCCTCTGGTTGGAGAAGACGAGTCTCTCAACCCAAAGAGGTTTGTGGTTAGCTTTGTGAACCTACCCTCAGCGTAGTAGAATTTACAATATGATCTTTGACTCCATCGAGGAGCAGTCTCTTAGCCTTCGCCATATCAGCCGTGTACTTCTTCAGCAGATCTGAATATGCAGGGACAACTACCATACTCGTCACGAAAAGCTTGAGATCGTATTCATCTAGAAGGCATGTAATTCTCGCCTTCCAGATTACATAGTTGGAGGCTCCCTCCAACCAGTCCCGATCTCTAAGCTCGTGAGCTGCCATGGCCGTCATGAATGTCGAAAATGCTCCCTTTTTCCCCCTCTACACAACACTGGACTGGCTTATGCACTCCTCGCTGGAGCTTGTAGATATGCCACCTAGATCTGCTGCTCAAATCACGAAAAATGAAATTCCTCAGTTAGGAGCTCCTTGAGGAAGAAAATTCCTTCACTGTGCTTCTTCTTTATCTTCTGCCGACCTTCTGCCCAGCAAAAATTGCCTGCAGAAAAACTGCGTCCCACCTGCTCTGTGCTGCTCCCTCTGGCTCGACAAAATCTTGCTCTGGAAGTCCTACCTCTCTGTCGACTGACTCAGAGAGAGACTTTCCGCGAAACTTCAGCCCTTTTGGTCTGGATTGCGCAATCCCTTTGGGGATTCGAATTGCTACTCTCTGCAACTATTCGACCTCCTACTCAGTGCTGGATCTACTCTTCCTGTTTCAATTGCAACACTCCACAAGCTCTGATTCCATGTGAAAATTCCAAGTCCTAGATATGGAATCCTACTACAACAAATTGAATTAACTTCTCCTACTGAATTAACAAGTTATTTGCAGATTTCTTCTGTAAACATTGAAGTAATTAGATGCAGAAACAGGAAACTGAGCAAGAGAGAAACATCACACAGGACACTGTTATTTTTGGACAAATGTCCCCGGAAAAACCCAATGCAGGAAAACCGGTGCAGCAGATCTGAGGGTTTTATTATTAAGCAACAGTAAATCCTGAATACATCCCTGAATGTCACTCTGGACATTTTCGTTACAGAGAATATCACTGACAGAAATATTAGTGAGGTTACCTCACACTATCACTGGAAATCTCGACTGATCAGACCACTGAATGAGATGCCTCTAACAGGTTCTGTGCTCCCATTGCGCAGTTCAAGCGTCAACCCTTCTGGTCACTGCGTCACTCAGCTTGTGAATCGATTTTCTCCTTAGAAATTTCGATCACTGCCTCTCGGTCTCACACCCCAACTCCCAACTTCTGAAATCGATTCTTCAACAAACCCTTTGGATTTCCTCTGCGCAGCCTCTGTGTAGCCCTGCGTGGCTCTGCGTCAACCTCTGTGGCTCTGCACTGGAGCTTTTGGATATTTCTCTTCCCTTCTTTGCTGATGATTCTCTGGTTGAGAAAGATTTCTCTTCAGATACTGTCTCTGCCCCTCTCTGCAAAAGATATCTAGATCGAAGTTTCTCCCTATGCATTGCTCACTAAAGAAATCGATCACTTGATCCTCCTGGTGTGTCTTTTCCAAATGACCCTCAAGTCTTCTGTAAAGCCTTCTTGTTGAAACTTCAACGACCGAGATTAAATCTCCAATCAATGGCTAAGATTACATTTTGACTTGATCTCCTAAGTTTAGACTTAGTGTCTGATTAAAAATAATTAATTTATCAATTGAAACTTTCTCCGGGTGGAATTTCCCAAAACAATTTCTGAGTTATGTGGAATACATGTGTCTAAGCCTCTCCACAAAGTTTGAGACTTATAGCACATCCGATGCTACCACAAATCAATAGTGACCGTACAAATCCCTGTGGAAACTATATATATATATATATATATATCAACTTTAACAAATAACTTTAACAAATTATAAAGTTCTTTATAAAATAATTATAATTTAACTTTATTAAAATATAAAGTTATATTATAATAATTTTTGTAAAGTTACTTTTAAAAAATAATAATAATTAAATATTTATATAATAATAATAAATAATTAAAAAAATTGTGAGGAAATTGGATAAAGCCCAATAGTACCACTTATACTTGTCGAAATGACGTGGACAAGGTGGAGATTTTTTATTTTATTTGTTAGTGATTAAGCTTTGAGGACAAAGCTTTTTGAAGAGAGGGGCAATGTTATGAATATAATTTATATAAAAATAAAATATATATAAATAATATATAATCATAATAATGATTAATTAAAAAGTCGTTAGTTAAATGAAAGGCATGTCTAAAGGACATGAGCATTCATGAAGGGGCACTTGCCTAGGTATATAAGCGAGCCCTCATTGTAACATTCATTCATCTTATTAATAAAAAATATTACTTACAATACATTGTGTATTTTACATTTTAAAGTACAACAAGCTACACTATTTGTTGCTATAGATACCCTAACTGCTAAGGTATCCATCACATCAAAGATCCAAGTGTCAATGACACCTTTTCAAGGATCCATCATATTAAGGATCCAAGTGTCATTTCCAAGACACTAGTACAAGGATGCAAGACATTGTCAAGGACTAAGATGTCATCTAGGCAACATGCCACTATAGGTAACATTAGGCTACAACCTTGGTATCAATATAGATACCATCTAGACCTCTATGCCCTATCACCAACCCTGAGGGATCTAGGTATCTCAACAAGGTTAACACAAATGAAGGTCCATAAGACCAAGATACCCTCCCACACCAAGATCTAGGCATCATCAAGTCGAAACTACAACATGAGATCTCAATACTAACCTAGCGAATATGTCCTCTTGAGTACGATCATATAGGCAATAAATGGTACTCATCTTTCCCTCTCAACCAAATCAAAGACATCCATCAATCCAAACATGTTTCAAACTTCTTCAGGGAGAGATCAACACTTTAGCTACTAGTTCATCCATGTGAACATTTTGTAGTTTCACAACCCTAATTACTTTCAATATACTATTTCTTATTATTGATATGCTAGCACAATCTCTGGGGTACTTAACGATATTGATGCTTCTTAGGTCATCATAGTATTCAAACAAATCTCGACGAAAGCTTCCTTCTCCAATCTTCTTCAACAACACCAAACTTAGCTTCAACACTTCTTCAAAACATCCAAGCTTGTTCACGACACATCAATATGATCTACCAACAGTGCTTCAGCTATTCTCATGATCTTAATCATCCTCATGGCTTTCACATCATGTTAACAACTATGGAGAAGATTCACTTTCCTTAATCTAAGCTTCTTCTCAACTAGGGGGCAAGTCCATCAACAACTTTATTCTTTCAACGATACAAGCTCTTTGTTTCGCATCATCATATCATCAAAGAATTGTGACCTTCTAAAACTTCATCATCATTGTTTATCTTCATATAGTAACAAGGCCATCTTTGAATCATTAATGTAAACTTTAATGTCTTGTGGATTCTTAAAGCTCTCTCTTTTCATTATGCTCATCATAATCATCATCATCATCATCATTAAGTCATCATCAAGTATGAGGTAGGTCAGCATCTTCAATATCTTGAAGAATATGTACCTGCAAATCTTCAACAAAAAGTACAACCAAGCACAAATACACAAGAGCATGAAGTTAACTTTATCAATATAGGGTTAGCATGTCCTCACAAAGGGAGCATCTAGGGTTATCAAAAGTTAAAACTTTGAATAAGATGTTAAACTTTTAGATATCCAAAACCTAAACCTGGTTAGGTGTGCAATCAACAAGGGTTACACCTTTCATACCCTAGACTCTTACAAGAAACTCTGTTAGGGTTTTGTCACAAGCCCTAGATTCCATCATCAAAACTAAACTTTAGATATCAACAACTAGATCAAGCTAGCATTTCAATCATAGCGAAAGCATTTCATATCTAGGGTTTTGTTACTGCTCAAACTAGCAAGGGTCCTAAAAGGGAATCCTTGAAAGGCTAGCACTAGTTCAAGGGAAACAATGGGGTAATAACCCACTGTCACCTCGGCTAAGGCTCCCTTCTCTTTACAGACTTTCACCAATGGGAGGAGACCCACTATGATAAGGATCAAGAAATGAAGGGATCAATGATAAGATGAGAGGTGATTCTAAAAGCCTATTCACAAGAGAGGCTCAAATATATGGCTTGCTTGCTTTGAAAGCAAGGTGAAAGGTTCTCTAGGAAGGGCTTAAGGGAGTTCATACTTCGTTTTGCAAGATATATGGCTTATCAAGAGGAATTTCAACGATGAAGCATCTCTAGGAACATTCACTCATAATACATGGCCCATACATGAAGAAATACTATATAGAAACACAATTTCCACAACTTCGCATAAATGGATGCTGTAAATTAGCCCTAGTATAGCGAAATCGCAACAACAATGTATGTGACAAAAATAGAAAGAAAGAATAACATTAAATAGCACTTGCATGTATTAAGAGTATATCCAACCATCAAAACTTTGCCAACCAAGAAGCTCCAAGACAAGAGAAAATGATCCAAACATCAAAATTCATTCTATGCCCTAAAAATTCGTCCTCCAAAAAGAATATCGAAAATCTCACAAGGGAGAATGATCCATCAAAGTGATGATGCTAAAATGAATCCTCACCACTTGTATTTATACACTTCTAATGAGTTCAATTTAGCTAATTGAGCCTACATTAGCCCCTAAAATAAAATAATGTACAAAATAACTAAATTTTGGTGACAAGCCCACCAAACTAGTTTATAAACAAAAGAATAAGCCTCTCAAGAGGTCGAATGATCAATATTACATGTCGTTGGGCCTTCTAGGCAGCCTGATGAAGTCCATAAGTGTCATAATGATGAATACGACTCCCAAAAGTAATGGACAAGGGGTTGGCCCCTTGTTCTCCAAATAATAAGCTTGTGGTGCTCCCAATGGGTACAGGGGAACACAACTAACCTCATGGGTCTCGAGTAGGTCGAAGATGCCTGTAGACCATCTGTAAGGGCTCAGATGATGGTGTAAGTGATGCCACATCAACATACAAGTCCTTGTCATCTGCCAAGTGCATGGTACAACTATGGGTCGAAATTAGCATGGTGAACCAGGTGCATCTTCCTTGTCGAATAGGTGAATCTCAGGCAATCTATGAATATCTCCAGGGATCCATGGAGCGTTGTCTATTGCCATGGAGGCCCATGGCTCTTTACACACACCCTACATGTGCAAATGTAGGACCCTGTATAGGGAGACCAAATCCAAAATGGAGACTATCTGCAGTCCTGCATAAGATCTAATGCGTCCCCTAGCCTTCCAACACAACAAGTGATTAAAAATGTTAGAGTTAAAGAACTTACAAACCATGGATGACAAGTGGGTACTTCATAATGGCATGCCCTTCCGTAGTGGGCTTTGGCATGTGCTAATGTCTCCAAGCTCAAAAGGGGGTTAACCAAGTACCCTATTAGGTGGTTTCTACATTTAGAAGGGATGCTATGTCCAAGGTACAACCTTCAAATGGTGGTGGCATGTGATAAAGAGATGAGTGGAATAGGGAATAAAAGGGGCAATCCTGGGCTACATGTCGGGGTACAAGGGTGTGAAATTTTTTGAATATCTAAAACAAAAACCGTACTGTTAAATTTCAGATTTACTTCTCCTACTTACATTAAGTTATTAATGTGAAATATTCAGCATTAACATCGAAGTAAATACATTAACAACTTACACATACATATCTAAACTGAATAACATGCACAATGACAAAGTGACACACAATGATCTTCTGGACAATTGTTCTTAGAAAAACCCAATGCGGGAAAACCGGTCTTCTGGCTGCTGGAGGGTTTTTATTATTATGCAGAATCTAAGTGCAACAAATCTGGGTACCTAATTGGTTAACTCGACCGAGAAATAAATAAACTGTAGCTATACCTCTGTTCTGGAGAAAAAACACTGACTGATTCACACACTCAAATGAGATTTACAGAACTCAGTATTTTTGGTCTTCAGAAACCCCAGCGTTGCTCTGAAGTCCTCTGCGTCTGCTCTGCTTTGCTAGCCTGCGTCAGCCCCTGCGTTGCTCATGAAGGGCCCGCGTCACCCCAGACTGCGTTACACTACCCTGGCTGGCCAACGTCAGTCCTCCTGGGACTGCGTCAGCCTTGTAGGCACTACGTCAACCCTCCTCGCCTCCTGCTGCCTTGCGCTACCCCTGCTGGGCTATGGATGCTTTGCGTAGCTGCTGCTTCCTCTGCGCTGCTCTGATCTGTTGCTTCTCTGCCGTTGTTGCACTCTTGGCCTGCGATCAAACAATCCCTGTCGCCAATACTGCCCCTCGCCGCAGCTGAAACACTTCTGAAATTCTTAGCTAACCATGCCCTAGAATTCCAGCTTAGTTTCAGTGCTCTGCCACTGTGTGTATTCTCCAACTAACCCCAAGCCCTCTTCTTATACTGTTCTTGTTGAAATATCAACGATCGTGATCTAATCTTGAATCGACGACTAAGATTAGAAGATGCTTGATCCGTGTGACTTAAGTAATTTTCATCACATGTTTAATTTAATTAACTTTAATCCTTTAATTTTCCTAAGTTAGACATAGGGTCCTTAATTAAAAAGTTTAAACAATTAAATATTTCTTAAACATGATGGAATTTCTTAAATTGTTTTCTGGGTCTTGGAGATCTCATGTTCTCTAGTCCCTCCACAAAGTTTGGGAGCTAAAGCACATTCGATGCTACCTCAACACCACAAAATATCAACACTCCCACTTAGCGAGGAATGT
The DNA here is from genome assembly GCA_034641835.2 of Pinus albicaulis. Taxonomy (NCBI): domain Eukaryota; kingdom Viridiplantae; phylum Streptophyta; class Pinopsida; order Pinales; family Pinaceae; genus Pinus; species Pinus albicaulis. Next base: position 349,617,295 of record CM076582.1, read on the forward strand.
GCTCTAGCAACAATACTTCACCTCGAAGTTCTGCATTGATCTCTGGTGTGGGTCTCTGCATTGATGCTTGGCTTGCTGCCCTTCATCACCGCGCTGTTGCTACTCTCCCGTACTGCAGCCCATGACGCTGCCACCGCCACTGCTACATCCGTACGACAACTCCCTCTCAAATTGCTGCATCGTGCTACCAACTGCTGCACTGCATCTCAGTTGCTGAGAGTAAGCAAATGAAGGACTCTTGCCCAATCTTTGACAAACAAGTCAGTTGGGCTGCAACTTCATCACTGAAGCTCCATTGGATGCTGCTCTGTGTTGACATCTGGAGGCTGTTGCAGCTTTGCACTTTGTAAGCAAACCTCCTCTGCGCTGCCTCTGCACTGAAGTCCTCTATGTTGCTGCTGCGTTGCATTGTCCTCCTGAAGCCTCTGCGTTGTTGCAGCTTTGCACTGCGTAAGCAAGCCGCCTCTGCGCTGCTAAAGTCACATCAGACCCTCTCCGCTGCTGCTGCATCTGCACTGCGCTGCTCCCTCTGGGATTCTCTGCACCCACAGCTCCACTTGCCCCACTACCGTCTTAAGGCTCCCGTAGCTCCTATGTGATCCAAGAGTTGGGCTACTCAAGGATCCTGCCCACACTTTGTAGCTGCTTTACGGATCAAGATCGTCCCACTTTCGTGTTTCATGAGCGCTCATGGCTACGTCCTCTCTGGAGCCATCGTCTGCTACAACAGCCTTGAAGCTAGAAGCTTCCTTGTCCCTTTTCTTCTGAGCACAATTGTTGGAGAAATGTCCTAGTTCGCCGCACTGGAAACACTTGATCTTCAACAGATCACACTTTTTCTCCCTTGCTGCCTCTTTGATGTCAAGGTTGCATCTTGCTCTTCTTCCTTCTTGACTTTGCTCGAACCAGTGCTGTACTGTCTTTTGGTCATTCGACGGATTTTCTCTTGTCGGAGGATAGCCCACATGTTGTCCCAGTTGGGAAGGTCCGCTCAGCTCAAGAGACTTTGGACAAAAGTTTCCCAGTCCTTTGTGACTGCATTGAGAGCAGTCCTCACCATGACATCATCATCTACCTTGACCTCGATGGCAGCCAACTGATCTCGGATCGATTGTAGTCTGGATAGAAAATGGTCGATCTCCTCTCCCTTGACCATCATGAATAACTTCAACTGGTTCTACAGAAGCATCTTTCTCTGGACGGATCTTCCTTCATACAATGTGGTTAGAGCTACCCTTCATGAGCCGTTGCCTTCTCGGTTATGTGTGGAACCACATGATCTTTGACCTCGTCCATAATGAAGCGCTTGGCATGTGCCGCAACTTCCTCGTGCTTCTCTAGGAGCTTCACATCGGTCGGTGTAGCTAAGACTTTCTCTGCATGCTCCCTCAAGCCGTATGCCTCCATGACTACCAATATTCTAGCCTTCTAGATTGCAAAGTTGGACAGGCCGTCCAACCTATCCTGATCACGTAGTCCATGTGGCGCCATCAGCTTAGAAGTTTGTTGGAACAAATCCTCCTCTTTATGCTAGAGACTCAGATCTAGGGTCCTTGGCGAGACATGCACCCTCTGCTCCCTTTAACAACTGACTCTCTCTCTTGGAAGTCTGCTAAAGAAAACAAATCAGATCCCTTCGATCCTCTGATAGATCTACAGATCTCTTTGGCAGGAAATCTTCTGAGAAGTTGTTCTCCTCCTGCTCCTCGTCAACTTATCTTAGGCTAAATTCTCCATCGACAGAATTTTCACCCCACCAGCAACTGCTGAAGGTCTGCAGTTCATCTTTTGGCACTCTAAACACAATTAGGTTCTGGACTGCGTCACCTGGTCTGGCCTCTGTCTAAGCAGACAGTCTTAGTGTAGCTTTTGTGCTGCCTCTGCGTAGTAAGTGTGTGGGCCTGCGTGGAGACTACATCACCCTTGCCTCTGCTCAGCTCTGCTTCCTTCTGCTGCTGCGTTGCCTTCTCTGGTCCGGTTTATCTGCTGCTGCTGCTGCTTTCTGCTACACAGATTTCTTCAAGTGTCTTGCTGGAGATCCAGCTAGATCTGCAATCGCTCTTATCCCATGTGAAAATATTTGAATATCTAAAACAAAAACCCTACTGTTAATTTTTAGATTTACTTCTCCTACTTACATTAAGTTATTAATGTGAAATATTCAACATTAACCTCGAAGTAAATACATTAACAACCTACACATACAGATCTAAACTGAATAACATGCATAATGACAAAGTGATACTCAAGGATTTTCTGGACAATTGTCCCCGGAAAAACCCGATGCGGGAAAAACAGTCTTCTAGCTGTTGGAAGGTTTTTATTCTTAAGCAGAATTTAAGTACAACAAATCTGGGCACCAAATTGGTTAACCTGACAAAGAAATAAATAAACTGTAGCTATACCTTTGTTATGGAGACAAAAAACTGACTGATTCACACTCTCAAATGGTATTTACAAAACTCGGTCTTTTCTGGTCTTCAGAAACCCCAACACTGTTCTGAAGCCCTTGCACTGCTCATGAAGGGCCTGCGTCACCCCAGACTGGGTTACGCTGCCCCTGCATTGCCCTGGCTGGCTAGCATCAGTCCTCCTAGGACCACATCAACCTTGAAGGCACTGCGTCAACCCTCTTGGCCTCCTGCTGCCTCTTCGCTGCCCCTATTGGGCTATGGCTGCTCTGCATAGCTGCTACTTCCTCTGTGCTACTATGATCTGCTGCTTCTCTGTCCTTGTTGCACTCTTGGCCTGGGATTAAACCATCCCTCTCGCCAATACTGCCCCTCGCTGCAGCTGAAACACTTTTTGAAATTCTTAGCTAACCACGCCGTAGAATTCCAGCTTAGTTTCAGTGCTTTACCACTTTGTGTATTCTCCAACTGACCCCAAGCCCTCTTCTTATACTTTTCTCGTTGAAACATCAACAAGCATGATCTAATCTTGAATCGACGGAGAAGATTAAAAGATGCTTGATCTGTGTGACTTAAGTCAATTTCATCACATGTTTAATTTAATTAACTTTAATCTTTTAATTTTCCTAAGTTAGACTTAGGGTCCTTAATTACAAAGATTAATTAATTAAATATCTCTTAAACAAGATGGAATTTCTTAAATTGCTTCTTGGGTCTTGGAGATCTCATGTACTCTACTCCCTCCACAAAGTTTGGGAGCTAAAGCACATCCGATGCTACCCCAACACCCCAAAATCTAAACAAAGGGTAGCTAGTAAAAGGGAAGCCCACACTTGGGTATATAATGTATAGGAGGGAGCAATCATGGTGAATAAGGTGCCACGACCTTGATTTTTCCACCCTTCCTTATATGCCTTTTGCATTTTATGATTTTTCTTTGATTAACTGCTCGGGGTTCAAAAGATAGAAACATGATGTCTAAGGTATAATAGTGGATACCCCCTTTAAGGTGGGGCGATTCATTGCCCACCAGGGGTTGGGACAATCATGGGTTCTTGGATGACAAGGAGGCTCATCTAGTTCCTATGGAACCAGGGTGATGGCCATGGGTATGGGGTAGAGCTCATGCATTGGCTTTTGTCCACACTCTAAATGTGTTTGTCCCAAACATCTTTTGCATCTTGTGGTACATTTTCCTGTTGAATGTGGCCAAGTATGATTTTACTTTTACTTTTCAACTGCATCAACCTCCGAGGCATTGTTCAAAGCTTGACCCAAGGTGTGGGCAAGGGGAAGGGAAGGCTATCCTTGTGTGGACCCAGTTGGGAAATATGATGAATGGTGTTATAATATATAGAAGGGGAGTGATGTATATGGATGAGGGAGAAGGACCATGCAAAAAAAATCGGGGTTTCTCATTTAGTACCACCCTAGAACCCAATGGTCAGTAAAGGATATCCCACGGGACTAAGATTCAAGGGTAACATCCGAAAGAGGTCTAGGGGATAGAAGCACAGACCTAGCCCACACTGTTTCCACCGAATCCCCCCATTAATCCATGCCCAGAAGTGTCCATGATAAGCAAACTACAATACTCAATTACCAAATGATAAGGCATACCTTTAGGTTCCGAATGCCCACCTTCAAACATGCAATCATGACAAATGGGTGAGGGACCACATGGCTGGCTCCAGTGGTGGATAAATGACACAACGAGCTTGTTGATGGCTGCAAGGGGCTGCTAGTTGCCAGCTGAGGACCATCTTGGAGACAATTTTCTCCCAGGGATATCACCCACAAAATGGTGGGTAATAGGTTCCGTTATCATACCCTAGAATCTTATATCAATCTCTACTAGGCTTTGACGTTAAACCTTACATACAAACATCACAACTTTAACAACTCGTCCAAGTTAGGGTTTCAATCATATAGAAGCATATATACCTAGGGTCTGATTCCTAGGATCTTACATCATCTATTACAAGGGTGTTGTTAAGAAACCCTAATCTTAGCCATTGGATCTTAGGGTTAGGTCTCTCGTCATTGTGAGATAACAAAAAAGAAACTCAAGGAGGAATTAGGCACCATTTGCATGAATTCTTCATGAGATTTGGGGAAGAGGAGAAAAGGAGGTTGAGAGAGCTATCTCAACAAAGGAGGACAAAAATAGTAGGGGTGTATTAGAATACAACAACAGTAGACACAAATTCCAAGGCAGAGAACATGCTCAAAATTTGAGGCAAAGGATAGAGCGATTTGTGAGTTGTCTGAGCACAAAAATCGAGGGGCTTGTTAGCATTTATTATAGGCTGTCAGGGCATATGTTTTTGAGCATTCAATGTTATAAAATCAGAAAGGCAGAAGTATTTCTTTATCTAGATAATTACTTGTGATATATTTGAATTCTTATTAGCTTATTTTATGTCTTCTTTTATCTTCTTATCATCAAGCAACTATCAAAACGAAATGCATGAAGATCAAAACAAGTGACACAGTATGTAGGCTCTTAGCCAGGGCAAAACCCCTCTTCTAGGAGAACCAAAAAATAATCTTTTCTTCCTATAGAACCAAATCGAATGAGACAACCAAGACCCCATTAATCCATGCCAAGAAGTGTCCATGATAAGTAAACCCAATACTCAATTACCAAATGACAAGACATACCTTTAGGTTCGGGAGACCCACTTTCAAACATACGATTAATACAAATGGGTGAGGGACCACATGGCTGGCTTAGGTGGCGGATAAATCGCGCAACGAGTTAGTTGAGGGATGTAAGGTGCTGCCGGCTGAGGTCCATCAAGGATAAATTTTTTCTCCTAGGGATATCACCCATGAAGTGGTGGGTAATAGTCTTTGCGCTTCAAGTAATATATCCATGTCTTCTTGGAGAAATCATCAATAAAGGTTATGTAGTAGAGATGGCCACCAAACAAATGTACAAGTATTGGACCACATATGTTAGAATGAATGAGTTGGAGGATGTTGTTTGTATTTTTCTCGTTAGAGGGGAATGCTCCCCTTATCTTCTTTTCCCTGGCACATCATGGACATACTCCATCATGATGAGCTTCAACATTGAGGATCCAAGAGACCAACTTCTTCAATTTCGGAAGAGCTTCATATTGTAGATGGGCTAATCTATGGTACCACAACTCGCTTTAATGATTTGTGTCATGTACCATTGCTAGAAGAGGTCTTCCAGTGACTATAGAGTCCTTCAAATCTAGATCCCAATATGGAAGCATCTCTCATAGAGGATCCAACAAGCCAAGTAAGTACTTTTCCTTTGATGAAAACAACGCTCATTCATTTGTCTTCTAAAGCAGATATGGATACCAAATTCTTCTTCAATCCCGACACATACATCACATCATGAAGCAAAACAAATTCCCTAGAGTCTAAGTGAAATTTAATAGACCCAAAGCCTTTAATGAGACGAGTGGAGTTATCTCCAAGAATAATCTTGAAACTCGACTCCCTCTCTACCAAATTAGAGAGAACTTCCTTATACCCAGAGAAATGATGAGAGGCCCCACTATCAACCAACCAACTATCCCAAGTATGCAGAGGAGAGGAACTAGAAAGTGCGGAAATAAGGATATATTCAAATTTATTAGTAGCGTTACTTTCATATCTGGAATTTCTTGGCCTCTTTTGTGGATGATAGCCTTCTTCACGAGCATCGGGAGGGTCTTTTCTTATTCTATTATTCCTTCTTCCATCTCTTCTATCATCTGTTCTATAATATGACTTGTTGTTGTAACTACGGTTATTGTTGTAGGACCTCAAAGTATTTCTCCTTGGAGCATCTCGCTTCTCAAGGCAATCTCGAGCATGGTGACCCTTTTGATGACAATTGTAGCATTCAACATCTCTATCTGGTCTTCTTGAGTCCTTGGAGTCTCGTTTGGCTTGAGGATGTCTTCTTGCATTAGATGGCTTTCCCTTTCCTTTCTTCTTATTCTTCTTCTTCCCTTGAGCAACAAAGGAAGTAGGATCTCCTTCATTTGGCCTTTGAATTCTTCCCCTAGATATCTTCATTCCTTCCCCTTGATTGCATAGAGCAAGTAATTTCTCAAAAGAAGGGATCCTTTCCCGATTGTTAGTAGAAGTAATGAACATGTCCCATGATGAAGGAAGACCACTAAGGCTAGTCATCACTAATTCCCTGTCAAGTACAATTTCTTGGGAAGTCTAGAGTTGATCCCTAATTTCAGTGATCCTTATGAAGAATGATTGCACAATCTCTCCCTTATGCATCTTAGATTCCTTGAGTTGATTTTCCAAATCCATAATGTGGGTCAAATTGTTCACTTCATACATGCCAACAATCTTATCGTACATCTCTTTGGAAGCCTTCAAAGATGAAATGTAAACAAGTAGATGATCTCTTAAAGAATCAACAATGATATTCTTAGCTTTAATCTCACCTTTCTTGTACTTTGATTTGGCAGCTTGGGGAGCATTTTCAGGTGGCACCGAAATCTTTCCTAACACATTCCAAGACATCGTACGCATGTAAGGTGACATTGATCTTTGTCTTCCAAGCTGCAAAGTTAGATGTGTCAGCTAGATTTTCATTATCCTTGAAGTATGAAGTAGATTACTTGGCCAAAATAACTTTTCAATCAACTCCTAGAAGCTGGATGCTCTTGCTCTATGTCTCTTGGGCTTGTCTTCAACTCAACTCTGATACTATGTTAAATTTTCACTAAGTATTGTTCTACGCAACAACTGTTACTACAACAATTTCCAATAACATCCAAATTACAAATTCCACTTCTTCAATTAACCAATAACAATAGAACAATGGTAGATAAAACAATTATACAATATGCACAATGAAAGACAACCAAGAGACAAGAGACACAATATTTGGTCAATGATCAGGGGAAAACCCCACAAGGGGGAAAACCCTTTGCAGTTCTTCTATTAGATTGTCTTCTAATGTTCAACAGAGAGAGTACGTGATCCAAGAGTTAAAGTCAAGCTTTGACTATTCAATATCCAAAAACCAATATCCAATATCCAACCAAGTTAATATGCCATGCAATTTATCCAAAACAGAGACAAGAGAGAGAAAGAGTCAGCAAAAGTCAACCCTTGGGAAAATCTGTCCAAGTCAACAGTAATCAACAATAACAATGTGTGCCCTAACTAGTCAACAAAATAGTCCTCTAAGAGCTTGGTCAAAGGTCATAGAATTCAACCTTCTTTGTTGATCAACCAAAAGTCAAAATAGTCCAAATTTGAGTGGTCAAACTTAGTTAATGCAATGATGAAGCCCGCGGTCAAGGTCTGCTGTCAAAGTGGTCAAACAGAAAATCCCAAGAGAAATCACACTCAAAATCAGTCTAATAGCCCCTGGTAAATGTCCTGCAACAGATCTGAAATTCGGCCAAATAGAAAATAACACTTGTCCCTTCCCATGTGTGAGAGATCCCTACAATTCTTGAGCTGTACGAACCAATCAATGAAGGAGAGAGAAGAATGTACTGTGTGATGTGATGCCAAATGAGGAGGATTCAACTTGTATTTATATGTGTTCGAGGGGTGCTCATTTTGCTTCTAGGCCAACCTGAACAAATGTGCCAATGTGGTTTTTCCATCAAAAGTATATTTTTACTTGTCCAAATTGAGTGCTTCAACAACCAGTTTTGGTCCTCTCGGAAAGAGGAATTTAGTCCAATGATTGGAGTTTTCACTAAGATGCCAAAGTAAAAAAAAAATGCAAGCCCTCAAGTCAATGCCAGCGAAAAGATAGAATCATTGAATATGATACAGAACATAGAGATATATGATGCAAGAGCCTTTTTCCATCGATGTATTGAATGTGCTTCCATTAATCCTTATTTATATTAATTGATGGAGTGCCTCAACGTAGCCCTTACTCATGGAGAAACTCGACTTTGTAACTTGGAGGGAGAATTTAAATTTCCTTTCTTTTTTTTTTCAAATATGTTTTCTTTAACAGTTACCTGCCCAAATAATAAATAATATTTCTTTATCTAATTTGAATTTCCTTTTGGGTTGAGATGGGCTATCTTTGGGGTGTTAGGGTTTCCCTTTGGGGAATTCATCCCATAGTTGCGCAAATTTCAAAACCATGGCCATGACACTTAACCATGAATTCTTCCCCCTCCATTGCCATTATTATCACTAACACCTATGAATTGAAGGGTTGACCTTGGAAATCTCACCTTCTCTTAGGGTATGGAAGCACCTAATAGGGTTGATTACCTAGCCACCTATAACAAGGTAGTGAACACCTTTATAGGACTTGGTATAGTTAGATATTTGAAGGTCATTCTAAAGCTATGTTGTAGGAAACGTGGGTCCCACCCTCGTTTTAGCAAAGAAGCGAAACAGAAACACGTTTTGTTGCACCGTACAGCCTGGAAACACGTTTTTGGCCGTATTGGTACGTTTCTTGTTGGGGAAACATGTCTAGTATGGCCGGAAATGCGTGCGTTTTAATTTTTTTTAAATTGTTGAAAGTGTCTTTTGGATGCTTCTAGACGACTTTCTCAACTTATAAAAAGACTCTCGCTTCATTCTCTCATCACATGAATTGAGCAAGCCATTTCACTTGGAGAAGGGCGATTTTAGCAAGGAGAAAAGAGGAAGAGAGTAGTGCTTCAGCTAGGGCATTTTCACTAGTGAGCAAAGGAGATTTCAGCAACAAGAGAAAGAGATTTCAAAAGCAGATTTGGAGTGCGAAGTGTGAAAATTTCTGAATACATTAATGCAGAAATCCTATTGTAGTATCTTGGTTTACTTCTCCTACTTGTCATTAAAATCATACAAGTTATTTCTAGAAAATATTCAGAAAATACCGAAGTAAACACAATTAACAACCTACACACATACATATCATTTACTGAATATTACGCTCATTCAACAAAGTGACACAGATTTTTCGGACAATAGTCCCCAGAAAAACCCTATGCGGGAAAATCGGTGCAACTGATATGAGGGTTTATTATTATTAAGTAGAATCTGGGTACAACAAATCTGGGCACCCAACTGGTTAGCCCGACAGAGAAATAATAGATCTGCAGCAATACTTGTTGTTCTGAGACCAAAAGCTTAACTGATCCACACCCTTAAATGAGATTTACAAGACTCAGCTAATTTTTGGCCCTAGAAACACCAGCGCTGCCCCTGAAGCCCCAACATCAGCCTTGCTAGGCTCTGTGTGCCACTGCACTGCTCAGAAGGGGACTGTGTAACCCCAGACTGGGTGACGCAGTCCTTACCCTGCCCTGGAAGGTCTCTGCGTAACCCTGGTGGCGTCCTGAAGCTACAACGCTGCCCCTCCTGGGCCTACGTAGCGGCTGAAGCCCTCTGCGCTGCGCAGCTGCTGCTACTGCCCTTGCTCCTCTGCGCTGTTTCCTTTGCCTCTTGCTGACTCTTGGCTCCAAGATCAGATCATCCCCTTAGCCAATACTATCCCTCGCTATAGAAAACTCTTCCGGAGATTCTTAGCAAACCTTGTCCTAGAATTCCAGGTTAGTTTCTCAGCTCTGCCTTCTTGTGTGTTTTTCTCCAAATAACCCTCAAGCCTTTCTCTTATACTTTTTCGTTGACACATCAACGATCGTGATTTAATCTCTTATGGACAGCTAAGATTAAAAGATTGCTTGATCCACGTCACTTAGAACATTTCATCACATGTGTTTAATTAATTCTCTTTAATTTTTCTAATTCCCTAAGTTAGACTTAGGGTCCTCATTTAAAAAAAATTAATTATTTGAATAATTTCAACACCAGATGAAATTTCTCCAAACATTTTCTGGCGTTTGGAGGTGATGTGTTTCTTAGCCCCTCCACAAAGTTTCAGGGCTAGAGCACACCCGATGCTACCCCAATACACAAAATCTCAACACTCCCTCTTAGCACGGAGTGTGCTCTAACAATACGTCCACACCATGTATCACAAGATCTTTGCATTGGTCCTTGCGCTGCTGATGCTTGGCCTGTTGCCCTCCATCCACTGCGCTGCTGCTCTCTATATTGCTGCCATGTCACTACCATCGACACTGCCTCACATCCCCATCGTTGCCTCCTTTTCTCAAATTGTCAGCACATGTCAGCCTATACACGCTTACACGATAACTATCAACCGAACTCGCTTGCCGAGAAGTAAGCAATTGAAAGATTCCTGCCCAATCGTTGACAGACAAGTTAGGCTGCATCCCATCACTAAAACTCCTTTGGCTGCTTCTTTACGCTATCCTCCTGAAGCCACTGCACTACTACAGCTTTGCACTGCGTGAACACTACCTCTCTGCGCTGCTGAAGTCCCATCAGCCTCTGCGCTACTGCCTCTATGTTGTTTTCGCCTTTGCACTGTGTTGCTCCCTCTACAACATCTCAGCACTGCCCTCCGCTTCACTGTGATCTCCTGCATCCATCTACTTGTCCCGCTATCGTCTTCGTGCTCTCGTAGCCAATGTTTTAAAACGGAATCGGTCAGCTACCAAGTCGAGGTAATGACTCGGTAATGACTCGGAATCGGTAATGACTCGGTCGACCAGGGTTCAATGACTCGGTAATGACTCGGTTTTTGTAAAAAATACATTAAATATTAATTTTTTTGTAAAAAACATAAATTTAAAGATTTTTATTCATGTTTCCAAACACAAAGCATTACAATATAGACAAAAGACAACATATGATAAAAGTAGGCTCATGAATATATCCATTATATCAAAATTGCACCTAGTGCACTGTCCAAGGACCAATACATGATGATGATATAGAGATCAAAACAAAAAACATAACTAAGGAGGCTCTAAATGGCCTCTACAACAAAACATGAATAGTCACTAGTAACTAGTAACTCCTGGCATGTACTTGGTATGTGAAAACAATTTTCATATTTTTTGAATATTTGTTTTAAGAAGCTACTGTGTCCATGTTCCATTGTGCTGTACTGCAAGCAGCTGACTGAAATATCATATCGTGCATGTTAACTTATTGTAGAGAACAGGAATCTATTGATGTAGATCTCATCTCATTGTCATATTGAATGAATATAATCTGGTACCCCCACAAAATATTGCACATTGGTATGTGATTGAAAAATCAGAGGACATCATAAAAACATCTTTTTGATAAATTAAGCTAGACCCTTAAGCTACAAAAGCTAAATCTTAACTTGTACATATAGTGATCAGTAACTTATTGATGAGTGTTATCAAGCATCTGAATGATCCAGTAGTAAGTACGGCATAAATGGTATTGTCAGCAATTTTTTTTGTATGTGAATGTTTCAGATAGAGAAAGAAAGAGTTCTTAAATAACAAGATCCTGCATAGAGGGCTTAAAACTACAGGGATTCAATTAAATAACAAGATGGCTGGAATGGTGTCAAAAAGGGTTTGGTTTGTGTTTTGGCAGAAGTCCCAAGGGGAAGTAATGCACTTTATTCGCCCAGTCAATAATGAATTAATAAGAGAGGACAAAAATAACTGAGAAGAATAGTCACCACAGTCAATATGCCTTTAAGGTTTGTATTTTCTGGGCTTTCAAGAAAGCAAGAGTATAAAAGGAGATGGGAGAATAGTGAAGGATACTCTAGGACATTAAATTTGGCAGAATCTATTCTTAGTTTTTAATTCTGGCATCGTATATGTCTCCTTGGGTATCTCATAAGTAGGAAGAAATTCCTCTATTATCAACCTCTAATAAAGAGAAAACATAGCTAGACCTCTTGTCAAAGGGCAAACACAAGTATTACTGATATTTTCTGTTGATTTAAAATTCATAATCATCAAAATTATCAATGTTCCTGGCATAATTATTTATTTTGTCAAAATATTTATTGTATTTTTGTAACCCTCCTGTAGCAACTTATTTGAAATTTGTTGGCTTTACAAGTTCACAACTGAGTGGTACAATTTACGAGATTCTTAGTTCAAGAATTGGAAGGAATGCCACTACCGAGACATGAAACACCATGGACCATTTGATAAGGGTATTTGGACAGCTACCAGGGGCTTAGACAAGCTAAAAAAACCCTAACAGCGAATTAAATTTCATTTTCAAGTCCACAAAATCGGGAATGGCTCCACCTACTTACCGTTATGACCAGGCTCGGTTGACCTAAGCCTTACTGTTTGCCGAAGGATATCGAGCCGCTCGAAAGACATAAAACCTACTGCTCCTAGACAAACCGGCCGCCCGGGGCTGGCTTTCTAACTCGCCTGACCGCCGCCCATCGGTTTCTACGACTGCAGTTCGTTCTGCTTAAGGCCAAAGCCGTTTTTTAAAACAGCTCGTGAGCTCGTATGTGATCCAAGAGTTGGGCTTACTCAAGGATTCTGCCACCACCATCTGTAGCTGCTCTACAGATCCATTTCACCCCACTTACGTGGCTCATGAGCACTCATGGCTACGTCATCATCACTCCCATCGTCCTTTGTTGCTGCAGCCTTGGAATCAGAAACTCCTTCGTCCTTCTTCTTAGGACAAGTGCTGGCGAAGTGTCCAAGTTTGCCATAGTTAAAGCACCAGACCTTAGATAGGTCCCTCTTCTTATTCCCTTGCTGCCTTCGTTCCTTTGATGCAAGGGCTGCATCTTCTTCCTCTTCTTTCTTAATCCTGACAGTTCCGCTGTTGCTGTTCTTCTTCTTTGTGATTCTCCTGATCTCCTCTTGGCGGAGGATTGCCCACATGTCCGCCAAGGATGGTAACGCTTCCCTACTCAATATCCTTTGGACAAACGTTTCCCACTCCTCGGTGACTGCATTCAAGGCAGTCCTTTGCAAGAGCCCTTCGTCCGGAGTTGCACCCATGGCAATCAATTGATCCCGGATAGTCTGAAGTTAGAAAAGGAAGGGATCTACCTCCTCACCCTTCTTCATCTAGAATAGCATCATTTGATTCTCTAGAAGCATCTTTCTTTGAATGGAGCTTCTTTGATACATCGCATCCAAAGCGGTCCACATCTCATTTTCCGTCTTCTTCTCGGCAATGTGTGGTACGACGTGATGCTTCACTCCTTCCATGATCAAATGCTTAGCCCGCTCTTGATTTTCATTGAATTTCTTCAGAGGATCAGGATCTGCAGGCTCAACTAGGACATTCCCCGTATGGTTCTTGATGCCGTACTCATGCAAGACTAATGGAATCCTGGTCCTCCAGATGATGAAGTTGGACACACCGTCAAACCTGTCTTGATCTCTCAGTGCATGAGAAGCCATCTAGCTCAAATCTGACGGGAACAATATTCTTCTCCCTCTTTTGGTGGCAACACAGAAACGTTGGATCTGGGTTTCTTGGTGACTAGAAACCGTTTAGTAATTGCTCTTTTTGAGAACTGATTTCCTCTCTGGAAATCTTCAACCAAAACAATCGGACAATTCTCTGTAATCATCCTGATTAAATCTTAGATCTGTTTGGCTCATATTTGCTGAGTAACTATCTTTCTCCCGCTCTTTGTTGACTTAGCTAGGCATAATTCTGCACCGACATAATCTCCACCACACCAGCGCTGCTGAAGAACTAAAGCACTGCTTTTGGACCTCGACAAACAGACAAGAAGATTGGACTGCGTCCCTCTGGCTGACCTCTACGTGAGAATATTGGCCCAACGTAGCCTTTTGCGCTGCTCAGAAGTGGATTGCGTAACACCGGGCTGGGTGACAGTCCTTACGCTGGCCTGGATATCCTCTGCGTAAGCCTGACGGCCTTCTGAAGCTGTAGTGTTGCCCCTCTCTGGGTCTGCGTCCTCCTCTTGTTGAGCTACCCTCTCCGGATCTCTGCCGCTTCCGCTGCTACCCTGCAGAAAAATATTCTTTAGTAGATTTGCTGGAGATTCAGTTTGATCTGCGATCGCTCTGATACCATGTGAAAATTTCTGAATACATTAATGCAGATATCCTACTGTAGTGTCTTGGTTTACTTATCCTACTTGTAATTAAAATTATACAAGTTATTTCCACAAAATATTTAGAAAATACCGAAGTAAACACAACTAACAACCTACACACATACACATTATTTACTGAATATTACGCTCATTCAACAAAGTGACACAGGTTTTTCGGACGATAGTACCCCGAAAAACCCAATGTAGGAAAACCGGTGCAGCAAATCTGAGGGTTTATTATTATTAAGTAGAATCTGAGAACAACAAATCTGGGCACCCAACTGGTTAGCCCGATAGAGAAAATAATAGATCTGCAGCAATACCTGCTATTTTGAGACCAAACGCTTAACTGATCCACACCCTCAAACGGGATTTACAAGACTCAACTAATTTTTGGCCCTAGAAAGCCCAACGCTACCACTTAAGTCCTAGCATCAACCCTGCTAGGCTCTGCGTGCCACTGCGCTGCTCAAAAGGGGTTTCTTGGTGACTAGAAACCGTCTAGTAATTGCTCGTTCTGAGAACTGATTTCCTCTCTAGAAATCTTCAACCAAAACAATTGGACAATTCTCTCTGATCATCCTGATTGAATCTTAGATCTGTTTGGCTCAGATTTGCTGAGGAACTATCTTTCTCCCGCTCTTTGTTGACTTAGCTAGGCATAATTTTGCATCGACATAATCTCCACCACACCAGTGCTGCTGAAGAACTGAAGCACTGCTTCTGGACCTCGACAAACAGACAAGAAGATTGGACTACGTCCCTCTGGATGACCTCTACGTGAGAATACTAGCCCAACGCAGCCTTTTGCGCTGCTCAGAAGTGGATTGCGTAACACCGGGCTGGGTGACACAGTCCTTACGCTGGCCTGGATATCCTCTGCGTAAGCCTGACGGCCTTCTGAAGCTGTAGTGTTGCCCCTCTTTGGGTCTGCGTCCTCCTCCTGCTGAGCTTCCCTCTCCGGATCTCTGCCGCTTCCGCTGCTACCCTGCAGAAAAATATTCTTTAGTAGATTTGCTGGAGATTCAGTTTGATCTGCGATCGCTCTGATACCATGTGAAAATTTCTGAATACATTAATGCAGATATCCTACTGTAGTATCTTGGTTTACTTATCCTACTTGTAATTAAAATTATACAAGTTATTTCCATTTTTTTTTTAGAAAATACCGAAGTAAACACAACTAACAACCTACACACATACACATTATTTATTGAATATTACGCTCATTCAACAAAGTGACACAGGTTTTTCGGACGATAGTCCCCTAAAAAACCCAATGCGGGAAAACCGGTGCAGTAGATCTGAGGGTTTATTATTATTAAGTAGAATCTGAGTACAACAAATCTGGGCACCCAACTGGTTAGCCCGATAGAGAAAATAATAGATCTGCAGCAATACCTGCTGTTTTGAGACCAAACGCTTAAGTGATCGACACCCTCAAACGGGATTTATAAGACTCAACTAATTTTTGGCCCTAGAAAGCCCAACGCTACCACTTAAGTCCTAGCATCAACCCTGCTAGGCTCTGTGTGCCACTGCGCTGCTCAAAAGGGGACTGCGTAACCCCAGATCGGGTGACGCAATCCTTACACTTCCCTGAAAGGCCTTTGCGTAACCCTGGTGGCCTCCTGAAACTGCAGCGCTGCCCCTCCTGGGCCTGCATAGCACCTGCATAGCGGCTGAAGTCCTCTGCGCTGCACAGCTGTTGCTGCTGTCCTTGCTCCTCTGTGCTATTCCTGATTGTTGCTCCTCTGCCTCTTGCTGACTCTTGGCTCCGAGATTAGCTCATCCCCTAGCTAATACTACCCCTTGCTGTAGAAAACTCTTTTGGAAATTCTTAGCAAACCCTGCTCTAGAATTCCAACTCTGCCTTAGTGTGTGTTTTTCTCCAATTGACCCTCAAGCCTTTCCCTATACTTTTTCATTAACACATCAACGACCATGATTTAAACTCTTATCGACGGCTAATATTAAAAGACTTCTTGATCCGCATCACTTAGAACATTTCATCATATGTGTTTAATTAATTCACTTAAATTTTTCGAACTCCCTAAGTTAGACTTAGGGTCCTCATTAAAAAAAATTAATTACTTGAATAACTTCAACACCAGATGAAATTTCTCCAAACGTTTTCTGGGTTTTGGAGGTGATGTGTTTCTTAGCCCCTCCACCAAGATTCAGGGCTAGAGCACACCCGATGATACCCCAATACACAAAATCTCAATACAAAGTTTCCAGCTACGACATTCTTGGTTTTTGGCTCACCTACAACCATAGTTCTCTTTTTTTTGGTGGCATTTTGGAATAGCTTCTGCTACATAAAATTAATTTGGGTAAGAAGCATTCATTTTCTTGGTTTTTCCCATTGTTTCATCTATTTTTCGAGGGTTTATGCTACCAAAATTATGAAAAACGTTTTTTATTTACAGATTTGTTTTTTAATTTTTTTGCAGTAGTGGCTTCCATCCAAGGTTGAAGTTCAAGCCCCAAGTCCAACCCAAGTGCTGAATATTATCCTCTTTGGAAGTATGATCAAAAGCTTCAAATATGTGGAGGTGGTGGCTCATGGGAATGGCGATGTAATCTTTACAGTAATTCTTACAAGGGCTCTTACCCAATAGTGAAGGCACATCTTTTGCATGGAGGAGGATAGGGGATTGTAGGTTGCACAAAAATATTAGACTCTATGGTGAGGAGGGAATATCAAAGAGAGCAAGATCAGGCGGATGGAATTAAAAGAAGTCATGATGAGATTAGTCAAGATACTACTAAAGCTCCAACAAACATTGAGCCAAGGATTGTAGCTGAAGCAAGGAAGAGGAGAGCCACTCAAAAACCAGAACAATGGCCATCCAAAGGGGCATCCAGTACAGTTCAAGATAGCAGAATTGCTAAATTGGAGAATGGGAAACCAAGAGAAGAAGCTAATTCCAGAGTGGCTAGGTGCATCTATGCATGTGGTATCCCATTCAATGTTGTTCTTTCTCCTTACTGGCAAGATATGATAAGGGCACTTAACAAAGCTCCTCAAGGGTACAAGGGGCCCAACTATGAGAAAGTTAGAACTCAGCTTCTAAAAAATGAGAAGGATCTTGTGGAGGATGTCTTATCACCAATTCATTCTTCTTGGAGTAGCTCTGGGGTTACCATAATCTTAGATGGATGGATAGATACAAGGAATAGACCATTCATAAATATCATTTCCACTTCACTAAAAGGAGCAATGTTTTTAAAGGTGGAAGACTACTCGGGAGAGGTAAAAGATGCAAAATTGATTGCTAATGTTATTATAAAATCTATTGAACAAGTAGGTCCTAACAGGGTGGTGCAAGTTATCATGGATAATGCACCAGTATGCAAAGCTGCAGGTTTAATTATTGAGGAGTGGTATGACCACATCTTTTGAGCACCTTGCATTGTCCATCATCTGAATCTGATCTTAGAGGAGTTCAACAATAAAGTCCCATGGATAAAGCAACTCACACAGGAAGCAAGTGACATTGTTAAATTCGTCACCAACCACCGCCAATCTCAAGCAATATTTCAAGAGTACTCCAAATTGGAGTTGTTAAAAGTTGTTGAGACAAGATATGCATAAAACTTCATAATGTTGTGCCGCCTTGTTGAGGTTAAGCAAGCATTAGTGTCTATGGTAGTGAGTCAACTTTGGGCTGAGTGGAGACAAGCAGATTCAGAGCGGGGATATACGATGCATAGATTGTGCCTTGATGAGGATTGGTGGAGCAAGATAGATTTCTTGCTATTGTTCACAACCCTTGCATTTGAGCTTCTTCGGAATGCTGACACTGACCAACTTTTCTTAGGAGAGGTATATGATGGCATGGATTCCATGGTTGAGAAAACTATGGAAATCATTTCACAAGAGTCTCCACAAATTTTGTTTGTAGATGATCATTTTGCTGAGTTAATCAAGAAAATCATTGTTGATAGGTGGAACAATTTCAACACTGCATTGCACACTTTAGCACATGCCTTGAACCCCAAATAAAATGATGAGGAGCTTATTGCTCAAAGCAATGGGAAGAGGAAGGCACCCCATAAGGATAGAAGGAAGAATTTTGCAATTTTGCTGCAGGAATAGATGATTATTCAAATATATCATCTTTGGAGGAGAGAAGCACCATGAATCCAATTAGGTGGTGGATTTGTCATGGAGCAAATGGTGTACATTTGTAAAACCTTGCCATTCGCCTCCTTTCACAAGTGGCAAGCTCTTCATCAATAGAAAAGAATTGGAGCACCTATGGTTTTATTCATTCTGTGAAGCGCAACAGGTTCGACTCATAGAAGCCAGAGGATCTTGTTTTTATGCACTAAAACCTTCGCCTGGCATCTCGTAGGGTTCCAAAATATGGCAATGGTACTTCTAAAGAATGGGATGTTGATCCAGAAAATCCCGACTTGGAGCTCGCTCTTGCTACCATGAATAGTGAGGACCAGGAGCATAGAAGTGGAACTGGCCGAACATCTTCTGTGAAAAATCCTAGATTCGGATTCCTACTGCAAAAAATTTGAATTACTTCTATTATGTTTCATAATTATTTCATTACTGTAAAATATGAAAGTAATTTCTGAAGCAGTCTACACAAATAATACTACGGAATAAATCTAAGTGCTGAAACAATCTGAACAAAATATAATGAAAAACATCCACATGTGACAGTTGTTTTTGGACTAAGTACCCAGAAAAACCTAGCTTGGGAAAACCAGTGCAGTAGATCTAAGGGTTTGTATAATTAAGCAGCAGAATCTTGAATACAACTAGGGTGCCAACATCCGACTAACCCTTTAGAGAAATCTAGACAATTTAGTGAAAAATGTGAGATATACCTCACCCCGCAAGACTCCAGCTGATCTGACAGCATTAGTGAAGCCCTCATTGCCTCTGCATGATTGCCTACGCTGGAATTGGCAAGCCTGCATGGGAAGCTTGAGGAACTATGTCACCTTCCTCTGCAACTGATCTAAGACTCGATTTTGGCCCTCCTGGTATCAGAGCCCTAGCCTCTAGCTATCTCCAGACTGACTCTAGGAGACACTATGCTATTTCTGCATGATTTTCTGCAGAGTCTGCGTCACCTCTTCAGAAAATTGCGCTGTCCCTCTCTGCATCACTTCTGCCTTTCTTTGAAATGCACTCATGGTCCACCTGACCAATCTCTGCTTGTGCCCCTCTGGATTTGATTGCTGAATCATAATCACTTAGCAAACCTTGCCCTAGTGATTTGATCCTGGATCAAAAGCTGTGTCTCCTCACACAAATTCGAAAATGCTCAATGGCTCAAGTGTCACAATATTTTTTCCATAGGCCCCTCACCCTCGTTATATTCTTCTATTGAACCTTCAATGGCCAAGATTAAAACATAATCAAGGGCTAAGATTAACTTGGAGGTGATCCATGACTTTATCTAGAAGATTCACACTTAGTTTAATTAATGCCCTTTAATTAATTAGTTTCCCTAAGTTTAGACTTAGGAACATTAAAAAACGATTAATTATTTTAATTAAACCATCTCTAAGTGGAATATTCCAAAACCATTTCTAGGTTTTATGGAATACATGTGTCCTAGCCTATATACAAAGTTATAAGGCTAGAGCGCATTTGATGCTACCATAAATCAACATCTTCTTCAACTACACCATCCAGGCTGAGTATGCTTCTGCTGCTATTTTTGATGAGGATTATGATACTAAGTATTAGTATTTTTGACATTATAGTACTTGCAACCTCATAGTCTTTATTGTACTTGCAGCGTCATATATATAATAAAGGCTGATTTTGAGATTTTGATATATAATAAAGGCCTGTTTTGGATCCTATATTGCTATTTTCATTATGTCTCTGTTATCATTCACGAGTAAATGTGATGTAATAGTTTATGCTTTGAATGTAATAAATTATAATTTATCATGTATGTTTTATGATTTCACATAACATTTCTTAAATGTCCTAAATTCTAATATCTATATCTATATATATATATCGCGTTTCCTTGTTTCCAAAATTTGGGAAGGTCACGTTTCGTATCGCACCTTGTTTCTGAAACTCGTTTCCGTTTCCACATTTCGTGCAACTTAGGTTTGAAGTTTTACTATGTCCTTACCAATTAAATATGGTCTAGTATGATGCATCTATGGTCATTCTCTGTAATGAGTGGTTGCGTTCACTTGAGTTTGAGATGTTTTTGCTAGGTGGTTCTTCACAGAGCAGCAAAGTCCTTAAGGGCACACTCATTCTATGCCTACTCCACATGATGCCTAGGTCATACTACAATTCCAAGGAACAGGTATGACCTTATAGATGTAGCGTTGCCTCTCCACACCAGAAATTTGGAATTTTGATGATCCCAATACTTGATTCACACCTCTGAGCACCACTACATGCTGAAATGCTGAGCACACTATGCTTAGCATTGGATATTCTTGGTGACGTATCCAATTGACCCAACATTCCCCAAGCTAGATTTGACATTTTTTGATGGGCATGCATGTATCTAGAGTCTAGATGATGATGATCATCCCCAGGATGATTAGGGAGGGCTTTGACCACGTCATGGAGCCCCAACACTTGAGAGAGATTGCACCATGTTGTCTTGATGATGCTCATGGAGATGTTGCAGGGTACAAAGATATGGATTTTGGACACATGATGTTTTGAGGCTTGATTTGAGGACTCTTCCTTAATTCATTTTTGATTATGATGGTTGGAGATGCATCTAGCCCTCATCTTGCACTTTTTGGAGCCCTACTATCGCTAAAGGGGCATTACGTCATGCTTGGAGAGGATTTTTGGCTAATTAGTGGCTTATTTTGTTGTATTGAGCTATTGGGTTGGCTTGTAACCCATTTAGTTCATGTTCACTCAAAATCAATCTTGTTATTCAACTTTTAAACAAATTAATGGATGTGACTGACCTCGCATAAATAGAGGATTATTCCATTTTGTTTATTCATCATCACTTGTGGATTTTGTCCTCCTTTAGAGAGCTCGACTTATCCTAGATGTAACTCAACTTGTGAAGATGTGATATTTTTGGAGCTATTTCTATTGGAGAATAGTTTGTATCTTGGAGATGTCTTTTTGGGAATGAAAGAAGGCTATTACTTGGAAAAGTCATAAGTGTAATTGCATATTTTTAATGGTTTTTCATGTGATGAATGATGTATGCAAGGGTTTTTCTTATTTCATTTGCATATCTTTATTGGAAAATCTTGCTTGATCATTGCATGTTAAATTTATTTTCCTTGAATGCCACAGAGGAGCTCCTAGGTAGCTTTCCTCTACTTAATTTCTCCCCCTGATAAAATGACAGCCAGGGTTTATCAAGAGAAAACATGGGTTTTCACCCTTACACAAAGCATAAATTTAATTTCTCTTAAAGTTAGCCATAAAGACTCCATCACTGAAGTAGGGAAATGCACTGGGCATCCTTATGGTGGTCAAAATCATAAAAAATTACTGTTTTCTTCCTCCTTATTTTTCCAAGTCCTTCAAGGCAAGCTGCTAGGGCTAGGGCTCTCATAGGGCTGAATTCAACTAGGGCTCTCATAGGGCTGAATTCAACTAGGGCTCCTATTAGGAGGACGATGAGGCTTTTGTAGCTGGAATTCACCTTGATTGATCATTGGAACTCAAAATTTAGTTCATTTCATGGTTGAATTAGCCCTAATAGGGATGATGTCATCAACCTTAGGCAATTTGTGCCCTAACAACACACTAACCTTACCTAGGGCATCAACTTGAGACTTATTTGAAAGTGTCCTCTCCTTTTGTTGATTATATTATTTGCAGACCTTTTCTTGGTGCTTGCATGCCTAGACACTCCTTTATTGATCCACATCTTGAAACCCTAGGTGTCAAGTGCCTCTCTAAGGCTTTGTATATGGTACTTTGCTCCTACACAGAGAATTGTGACCTTGTTCTTCAAAGAAATACCTTACATATGTTTGATTCATATCACCTTAAGCCAATTAACTTAGAATATCCTTTAGGTGAAACTTGGGAAGCCTCCCATGTGGTGAAATTCTACTAAAGAGCAAGAGGAGGATTGCTGAGGTGACAGTTGCATTCCATCTCATTGTTGGATCTAGGTTTGGCCCTTGCCTTGTGAGGCTTCTCACAAGGCCTGCTAGATTTTGAGGCAACATAATCTTTGGGAGATTTTATGAGTGGAAGCAAAGCCACCATTGGGAAATCAATAGGCTTATGAAATTAGGGTTGATTTCTCTATGCATGATAATTACTTGTGAAATTGCAATTCTTGTTATTTTACATGACAATTTGTTTTTTGATATTGTTTTGAGGTCCTTGTACACTGTATAATTTTAAGCTTATATTTTTATGTTATCTGTGCGTTTTAGGCGTAAACATAGATCATGGATGATATAGGTACATTGCCTCAACGTACCACTAGATATATTTTATTTCCTAGGTTGCTTTCTAATATCATATTCTTGAATATTGCAGATATGACAGGTCAACAAAAAAGGGCCTTTGCAATGGGTATTTTCTCTGGTCAACAATTGGATACGGAGTTGGTGTGTTACATTCTTTCTACTTTACTTTGATTTGGTTTGTGCTAAATTTATATTATCTGTGTTACTGCAATCTAGGATTACTTAAGCAACCCAGGTAATGTTTTCTTATTCTGAATAGACTTTTGATTAGTTGTGTTTCTAACTTTTTTCATTTAATTTCCTACGCAATGAAATAATTGCAAGGGTTTAGGAAACAAACTGTGACCCTGTATATTCCCTGATCTTATCACTTCTAAATTGTAATACAAATTTATATATGTGACTTGGAAAACTGAGTTCCTGTTTGATAGTTCTCCCATCCAAAGATCTCATTCATCATGAGGAAGAGTAGAAATACTGTGTTGGCATTGAGATTGCATGGCACCTTCCAAGTGGGATTGGTAATGAGATCTTGACCTTGCAAATGAAATTGGCTGAGCTAAGTTTTCCTAGACCATCCAAAGTAAAAAATTGATGGGAAACTAACAGACTGATCCAAGATGATTGGCAACTTTATTGTAATTAGTCATAGAGAAGATGGTATTCTTGAAATAAATTATTGTTCTCTTTAATCACCTTGAATTTTTTGCCACTATTTTATAAATTTATGTCTACTAAGTTCACACCATTAGTCAATTTCTAAGAAGAGTTTACGTTGGTATTAGTCTATCTTAGTGTTGGTATTAGAATGCCAATGGCTCATACATCATTTAGTCTTTTCACATACCTACTGAAATAGGACTTGTTATAGTCTGAGTTTTGATTAGTCAACTTGGCTTGGCGGTTTACCAAGTCAATTTGACACTCGTCAAAACTGTCAATTGTCAATCAACTTCATGAGTTTGAGCAGATTCACTGTGTTTGACTGAAAACTGGCTAGTTTCATAAAGCTTAACAACTCCACACTATTATCTCGACTAGCAGTATTGTAAGAGAGATTGCTTTTTTTCAGCATTAGTTTTTATTGTCTTCTATTTTGGACTGATTGTGACAGTAACTGTCCAACATTTTAGAGTGCATTTGGAGAGGATGTAGAAATTTGTGTCTAACTTGTAGCCTAACCCAGTTTTATGTTTTGCATGGTTTAATGCCCAAACCCATCATGAAACATGAGACTGATAATTGCGTTTACATAAAACATTAGGACTACTCTACCATTTAATTAGCACAACTAAAACAGAAGACAAATTACATGCACACACACAATTCGACACAAATTTTTGGTCAAATTGATCCTGGAAAACCCCACAGCCTCTTGGGGAAAACCGGTCTTCTAAGGAGGAGATTTATTTGCTTCTTCAGAGAATTTTTTTACAACAAAAAATAATAATAAGAGATTACTTATCTCTTCCCCTTGTTGAAGCTTTTCTGAGGTACTTTATTCACTGCAATTTAGGACTGATATTTCTTCACACACACTCTCTCTCCATCCAGAGAAAAACGCATCCTCTAAGAAGCTCCTCAACACAGGAAATTAAATCTCTGTTCAGTCAGTTGACTTCTCTTGGAATTCGTGTTTCTTCAGCAGGGAATGTGGAAACTTGGAACAACTTCCTCCTCCCTTTACACATACGCTGAACCACTGCAAAAAAGGTCCTGAAATATACGCTGAACTGCTCAGGAATCTCCAGCTACAGTGTGGCTGTCTGTAGGAATTAATGGCTGTCTGAAACCTGAAGTTTGGGCCTGGATCCTATTTGTTCAGACCTCCAAATGTCCTCTCCTTAAGCACTGAAGGTGGCAGTGCTAGAAAATGATAAAGTGACAGCTTATTAAAATTATTTCCTTTAACCTTGATACTTGCTTGTGAACCTTTATCTTCTTTATGTTCTTTTAGTTAGATATTTTCATCAAACAATGTCAAGAAAAAACAACAACAAAAGAGGACACAGATATAGGCTCTCAGCCAGGGCAAAACCCCTCCAAGCGGAAAACATGAAAACTCTTCTCCTCTTAGAATCTGCTTCAAATGAGATACAAAGACCCAATCCCTAGACTAAGTCTTTCTCCCAGTACCAAGTCAACCCTTCTTCAAGTCATCCTTGAATCTGCACCAAACTGCTACACACTGCAACTTCGATCTGCCAGCTACAACATTGCTACTCGACCTGCAACTTCGACCTGCAATTTTGGCCTTGCAGCTCCTGAAGAAACCCTGATATAGCCTTCTTCTGGGACCTTCCAAGAGAAAGACAGCTCTTCCTAAGGTCAGCGAGGTCTAGATAAACTTTCCTTCACCCTAGCTACGAGTTTCTGCATTTCACCCTCTGCAACTCGGACCTGCAACATCGACTTCTTTCTGCAACCCAGAAACCCTAAATTTTGCATGTGTGAGAGATAGAGCCCCCCGAAAAAAAAAACAAATTTCGTCCTTCTTCCTTCTTCTTGACCTTTGCACTCCTCCTTGCAGCTAGCCATCTATAGATCAAATTCTTTCTTGGATATCGAACTTGTGAGTGAGTATGTTCCAAATGAGCTCGAATTGCTCCTTTATATAGCCTTCTCAAGGGGTCGAATTCCCTCCTTTAGGCTGACTTGAGGATCCTAGGGCCGACTTTTACTCCTGGAGATTCCAGGGCTTTCTAGACTAAAAAATAATTCTTTTTACAATTACAAATTGGCCAGAAGGGTCTTATAAACATGATGTTGATTCCATTGACGCATGACAATAAATCTTAAGACCAACAAACCCTAGAAGCACGAAGAACATGCTTTTATCTAGAATACCATCAATAATGAGCATAAAACCCAAGCTTTAATAATAATAATTTTCTTTCTTCTCTTCTTGTTTGTTACATAGGATACTTATTGAAATGAGTACAACAATTATGAAGCTCGAAACTAGTTACATTTCTCAACACTCCCTCCTAACTAGGGAGGTATTCATAATTGTACAACTAGTACAACATCATATCTCAAACTGAAGAGTTCTCAAGAAGAGTCAGATTGATAAGCCATATTGTAAGCATCATCATCATGACCAACATTGTCCCTGAGGCCTAACTGGACAAGCTCTTCTTTAACCAAGAGCATTATGTTGGGAGGCTTTATGTGTGATACCGCACTACCTCTCTAAGATACATACCTCATCCAATTGTCCACAAGGTATGTTCTTTTAGGAATATTCTTATCTTGGATCTCCATACTTGAGTCCTTAAAGAATATCAGTCCTCTTCGACCACTCTTCTCTTAGATTCCTGACACATCCTCAAAGAGTGTGAGTCCCTTTCCTTTCTTGGAAATTATGTCCTCAAGGAAACTGCAAATGCTTGTCCAATCCTCCGTCATTCTCTCTTCATCATCTGGAGAGGAGAATGTGTTGAGAATTAGGTAGGACTGAGTTTAATTCAAATTCTCTACTTTGATAACTACTTGTGAGCTTACTTCCTTTACTTATGTCTTCTCTTCTTAGCTTGTTATGGCTTTTATCAAGTTAATTATCAAAACACAAGAGACACAAATTTAGGCTCTTCAAGCTAGGGCCAAAACCTCTCCCTCTTGGAGAGGAAAACCCACAAGAAATTCTTCTTATAGAATTTCAGTTGGCCAGTACCATGACCATGACACAGACACTTGACCCTTGTATGCCTTCAAGACCTTGTCTCTGCTTATTCCTTGATTCCTTGAGCCGATCCTTCTTTTCTGCACCGTCCTACATCGTTCTGCACCTTTATGCACAAGCCTTAGAGAGCTCGGTTTCTAGTCCTCAGTTTCTCCTTTACCTTGGATCCTTTTGGCTTCTTCTTATCTAGGTTTATATAGAAGACATAGTATTTTTCTTGCACTGTATACTTCACTGAGCAGCCCTTACCTTCACATCTCACTGTAATTCTTTCCCTCCTCCGCACCAAAGTATAATCCTGCAATTTCGCATATATATATGACAGCCCCTTTATACGTGATACCTTCTCGTTGATTTGTCCTTTTAAGCTTCAATCCACATTTCTGTTCTCCCTTTTTCGCACTATATCTCAATCCTGAAACTCGCACTAAATCTTAGAACACTTGTCTGAAAATCTGTGGCAAATTGAAATCCGCATGCTCCTATAAATAGTTATTCCTGACTGTAAATTAGCTAACCTGCGTGAGAATTTATGAATATACTTAAACAGAAACCCTACTGTTAAATTCTTGATTTACTTCTCCTACTTACATAAGTTATTAATCTGAAATCTTCAACACTAACATCAAATTAAATACATTAACTGCCTACACATGCAGATCTAAATTGTATAAAGGACTTCCCATGGCATTAGGGCATGCTAGAAACAACTTCAAGGTCCTTACACTTTGATTTTGCAATATTTGATTACTTATCAAGATAGATTTGACACAAATGATCTCTAGGAACATTCACTCATTCATACCAGGTGCATGACATGATGCAACACTATAAAAGATCAAATTTCCACAATTTCGCATAAGATAAGCAATAGATTTCAGCCTAGTATAGCAAAAATCCCAGCAACATGCATGTGACAAAAGTAAATAACAAAATAGCATTAAAATAGCACTTTCATGTAAGAAAAGAGTATATCCAATCATCAAGATATACCAATAGAGAAACTCTAAGACAAAATGAAAGAGATTGAAACATCAAAAATCATCCATTCATCAAGCTCTTCCTCCAAAAAGGATAGAGAAATTCTCACAAGAGGAGATAGCCCAATCCAAGTGATGATGATAAAAATGAATCATCTCACTTCTATTTATACACTCGCTAATAGATTCGATTTAGCTGAATTGGCCTAATTGAGCCCCTAAAATAAAATAATGTGCATAATAACAATACTTTTGGTGACAAGCACACCAAATAGCTCAATAATGTAAAGGTAAGGCTCTCAAGAGGGTCGAATGATCATCAGAGTGAGTTAGTGGGCGTTTGAGGAGGCCTAATGAATTCCAAATGGTGCCATGATGTAGAAATGGACTCCCATCATAGTGGACAAGGGATTGGCCCCTTGTTTTTCAAGCAAGAACCCGTGGTGCTCTCAAGTGGGTGTAAGAACACAAGGTCATCCTCATGGGTTTCCAAATGGATCGAAAGTGTCTGTAAGGTCTGGAATGTTGACATAAGCCCTGCCTCTGCAGTGGGGAACCATGTACTGGATCGTGGAACATCTGCCAAGTTTATGGTCAATCTATGGAGTCTACTGGCCATGGTGAATTAGAGGCATCACCCTCACCCCAAAGGTGGAATATGAGCAATCAAAAAACACTGTTGGGGATCCCTGAAGTAATCTTGGCTATTGTGGAGGCCCATGGCTCTCAACGCTCACCCTACAAGTGTCAATGTGGCCCTCTGGAGGGCTAGGACCCTGTATAGGGAGACCAAGCCCCAAATGGGAATCCACCTGTAATCCTGCATAAGATCCAATGCGCCCCCTTGCCCTCCAATACAACAAATCATTAGAATAACCAAGTAAAAGAACTTACAAGTCATGGAACCAATGGGACACTTCATGGTGGCATGCCCTTCCACAGTGGGCTTGGCATGTACAAGTGTCTCCAAGGTCAATTGGGGGTTAGCCAAAGACCCTATTAGGTGGTTTCAACCTCCAGAGGGGGTGACGTGTTCGTGGCACAACCCTCAAATGGTAGGTGGAAAATGATATAATGATGGAATGAAGTGGAGACCAAGGGAAACATCCAAACCACATGTCAAGGTGTTAAGGTAGCTAAAGTAAGGGAAGCCCACACCTGGGTATATGAGTGTAGGAGGGAGCATATCATGGTACGTGAGTTACGCTGACCTTTGTTTTTCCACCCTTCATCATATGCCTTTTGCCTTTTATTGATTTATCTTCGTAGCTGCTCAGGGCTCCAGGGGATGAGAGCATGATGTGTAATATGTCGCAGTGAATACCCCCTTAAGGTGGGGCGGTTCATCGCCCACCAGGGTTGGGACAATCATGGGTTACTTATTGATAGAGGGGGCCCATCTAGGGCCCATAAAAACCATGGTGATGGCCATGGATAAAGGGTAGAGATGATGTTTGGCTTTTTCACACGTGCTAAATTTGTATGTCTTGGCCATCTTTTGCATTTTGTGGTACATTTCCTGTTGAAAGTGGCCAAATTTTGCTTTTTTTTCTTTTTAGTTGCATCAACATTCGGAGCATCGTTCTAGGCCTGACCCAAGGTGTGGACAATGGGAGGGGGATGCTAAACCTATGTGGACCCGATGGACATATGTGGACCCGGATGGGAAAATAGATGAATGGGGCTAAAATGAGTGGAAAGAAAGTAATGTAGGTGGTATAGAGAAGTGGGTCGACTCAACCAAGATCAAGATTTCCCATCTAGTTCCAACCCTAAAGCCAAATGGTCACTAAAGGAGATCCCATGAGACTAAGATACAAGGGTAACCACGAAATCAAGAAGTGGAGACAAGAATACAAAGTTACAAACCTAACCCACTTTTTCCGCCGAATCGCCCCATCAATCCATTCCCAAAAGTTCCAACGACGAGTAAGGAAATTTACTCAACTATACCAATGAAAAGCCATACCTATGGGGTTATGAGACCCACCTTCAAACATACATTCATGACAAGTGGTATAGGGACCACATGGCTGGCCCTGGTGGCAGAGAAAATGTCACATTGAGCTATCTGGTGGCTACAAGGCGCTGCTGGGTGCCGGCTAGGGATCATCTAGGAGAATTTTTTTCCTCCTATACACACTACCCATAGGTGGTGGGTAACAGGGGCTCTCGGCCCCTCCTTAGCCCAACGACAACCTTCGTAGGCTTGTCGTGAGGCCTTTGTGTGGCCTCTTGACCCAACCGCATGCCTCTTAGGCTTTGCGTTGCCTCTTCTAGCCTCCTTCCAACCCTCATTTGACCTTGATTCATCTCTATTTGGTCACTTAATTTCTGAAGCTAATTCATTGGTGGGTTTTGCAGAGAAATTAGTAAAAATCTTGTGTTTTCAGGTGGCATACCCATTGGAAAAATTTGGGAGAAGTTGGACAAGTTTTCTTCAAGCCCTAGAGGCCAAGGGTTTGATCTCTAAACCCTATTTTCTCTCACTGCTTGCTACAGCTCTAAATACATTCATAACAACAGTAAAAAAACACATATAAGTGGCATACAAATCACATCTAAGATATCTAGCATATTGTCAAGTTATTTAAGCAATTTGGGCATTAATCTCTTGGCATAGATCTACTTGTTTAATGGCTGTTATCTCTGCATAAAATGTGTGATCAGATCTGATAATACTAAAAAATACATCCTAAGAAGGTTGATTAGCTCATAGTTACATTTGGCAAGATATTAGCTCATATTTGGCTCATACAGGCTTGTCATTTGTTGGAACTAAAGTGATTTTACTTATTGTTGTCCTAAAGGGTTTAATAAGGGTTTAATAATTGCTCATTTGAAGGTGATTGGGACATTAGTAGGATAAGAAATTTCCTTGCTCATGCTCTATAAATCATAATTGCCTTGTTTTGTGGTTTTATAAGCAAGTTGGTTATAAATCATAATTGTCTTATTTCATAGTTTTATAAGCAAGTTGGTTTCTAATTGTTTCAAGTACACTAACATTCGTGGTTTCATTGTGAGTTTTATAAGTCTATAAGATCACATCTAACTCATTCATATAAGCACTAAATCAAGAAACGAATATCATTTTAAGTGGTAATCTCATATTTACATTAAGATCCAAGTGCTCTTTAATGGAGTCTTTAAATTGACATTGAAGTAACTTGTTTCTCTTAAGTGGAAATCTAATTGGCAAATAAGTACTCTCATATGGTCATTTTGCTTCACTACTAATATCCATTTGTGAATGATAAAGACACATTGATATTGAGGTTCTAAGTGTTTTAATCTAATCAAGCATCTCTTGAATGATTGAGTATTATTGGCATTTATCTCTTTTGAAAACTTCTAATTGAAGTAAGAGCATTGAAAATTATGCAGTAATAATTGTTGGTATCTTGTTAAGCATTGGTTAAACTATTCTAAGTGCCTCAATTGTCATTGAATGAGTTATTATGGGATCTTGGCACACTTTCTTGTGGTTAAGATTGTATTTCACTGATAAGTACCTGAACTTAAGATCAAATCATAAATAAGTGCTTAAGCAACTTAAACAATCTTACCCGCAGAAATCACTCAATCCATCTTGCATTACATTCTAAGCTAGCCTTGCGTTAATAATTTACCTCCACACATAAGCTTGGTTGATAGACATTTTGGGTCACCCTTTCTTAATTTAGCTTGAGCAACTTACACACTCTTTAGTGGTTAACACGATGACTTTGCAGTCGTCAGAGCCACAATCTCTATAGTGCCAGAGGAATTGGGTGGCTGGAACACATTGGGAGGTATCGTTAATCAAGCCTTTTCTTGCTTCCCATTGGCTTCTATCCCACAACCTACTCTAGAGACTGGTTCCAAAATAGTTAAGAGGAAGGTTATGCTTAGAATAGACATTTAACTTAAAATCAACCCAAATTCTGCATTTCACCTAACTTGTAGGATTTGCACTTCATGTTGATTTCTGGTAGCATCGGATGTGCTCTAAGTCTTAAATTTGCAGGGAGGCTTAGACACATGTATTCCAAAGAGCCCAGAAAGGATTTTGGAAAATTCCACGCAGATTATGTTTTTATGGAAATAATTAATTATTTTTAATGGGACCCTAAGTTTAAACTTAGGAAATTAAAATAATTAATGGATATTAATTAAAACAGAGTGTGAATCTTTTAGAAAAATTAGAGATAAAGTCAAATTAATCTTAAGCGTTGATTAACGATTTAATCTCGGTCATTGAAGACTCAACAAGAAAATTACAAGGACTTGATGGATCATTTGGAAACGACATCAAGATAGAGAAAGAATCCAGATATCAAAATTCTTTAGTGAGCAATGCTCAGGGAGAAGATCGATTAAGAGGATTCTCGTAGAGAGTGCCATGGATAATTGCTGGTTGGAGATTTTCTTGAGCTAGGAATACACTGCAGAGAAGACAGAGAGTAGCACGAAGAGAGGCAACGTAGTAGCTATGCAGAGCTTGCGCAACTGGCTTGAGGAGATCTGTGATTCAGCTGACGATCAATCAAATCTAGTGTCGGAGAGTCGGGGTGTGAGACCAAAAGGGGTTAGAAGGTCAAATCCAGCCAGTAGAAGAGTCAACTAACAGAGGTGATGCAGTACCCACGTAGAGTGACATAGAGACTACACAAAGGCAGCGTAAGGCTCATCAGCTCAGAGTTTGGCCAGTTCAGCTTTCTAGTGTCAGTGTGATGTAACCTCACTAGCTCATTGTCAGTGATATTTTATGTGTGGATGGCCAGCAAGGCATCCCAGATTGTATACAAAATTACTGCATAATAAATAAACCCTTAGCTGCTGCACCGGTTTTCCCACATTAGGTTTTTCTGGGGACATTGGTCCAAAAAATAACAAGATCATGTGTCTATGATTTATTCTTGCTTAGATCTCGTTTCAGCACTTATTTATTTTTTCCGTAGTTAATTTGTGAAGGCTATAGTGTACGAGTTTTCGATATTTACCGGAGAACACAGTCAATAGTTTGTTCAAGGAATTAACAAATAGAAGAATTCTTAGTAGGATTCCCGATCTAGGAATTTTCACATGGTATCAGAGCTTGTTTACCAATGCAGGAGGAGCAAGAGAGTAGATCCAGTAGATCCAGCGTTGAAGTAGAAGCCGAGGATCAAAGAGTTGCGTAAGCAACATATCAATCTCCCCAATGGTTGTGCAATCCAAGCTAGGAGGGCTAGATTTGCAAGGAAATCTCTCTCTGAGTGAGCCGATAGAGAGGTAGGATTTTCCAGTTTGCAGTTTGTCAGAGACAGAGGGAGCAGCGCAACAGATTCAACGCAGATCAACAAACTGGTGGGACACAGTTTCTGTGTAGCAGTGATTGCTGGTGCAGAAAGCGTCAGAAGAGAATAGTTGAAGACACAGAATGCCTAGCCAAGGAATTCTAATTCTTGATAGTTGAGCAGCAATATTGAGTGGTAGATCTACTAACTTCAGCAAGGAGTGCTTAGGCCAGGC
Source organism: Pinus albicaulis (assembly GCA_034641835.2). Lineage (NCBI taxonomy): Eukaryota > Viridiplantae > Streptophyta > Pinopsida > Pinales > Pinaceae > Pinus > Pinus albicaulis. Next base: position 349,650,166 of record CM076582.1, read on the forward strand.
CAATAGCTGCGTAGAGGAGAGAGAGGGAGCTAGTTCGACATTTTTTTTCAATTGACAGAAATGGCAGCAAGCAGGCTGAGAGATCAAGATCCGTTGGAGGGAGCCTCTAATTATGTGATTTGGCAGGCTAGGATGAGATGCTTGTTAGATGAACATGATCTCAAAGCTTTCATCGATGGTGTGGTAGCTGTACCAGTAGACGCAGATCCACTAAAAGCATACAAGAAAGAAATGGCAAAGGCAAAATGTTTGATCCTCGATGGACTAAGGGATCATGTCGTATGTCACATCGCCAACAAAGTGACAGCTAGAGAGATGTGGCAAGCCTTGGAGATGCTATATCAGGTATCTTCCGAGCAATGAAAGATGTTCTTGGAGGAGAAGCTACGTTCTACAAGGATGAAGAAGGGCGAAGGCATTGATCCATTCCTATCTAGATTTCAGGAGAATCGAGATCAACTGGCAAGCTGTAGGATCAGCGCCTCAGGCCACTTATATGGTCAGATTTGCCCTGAACTCAGTGTCAAATGAGTGGCAAGTCTTCGTCTAGAGCATTCTAGGCAGAGAAAGACTACCGGATTGGGAAACAATGTGGGCTTCTCTTTAGCAGGAAGAGACGAGATGAGACATGCTCAAGTGTAAACTTGAGAGATGCAACAGTAGTGGGTCGAAGCCCAAGGAGGAGGAGGAGAATGCGACCCTTGCATCGAAGGGACAGCAAGAGCAACAGAGACATAAGAAGGACGTCTCAAAGATCAAGTGCTTCTGGTGTGGCGAAATGGGACATTACGCCTCACAGTGTCCTCGCAAGAAGAAAGACAAAGATGAGAAGCATGATTTGTAGGCTGCAACTGCCCGGATCGAAGAAGAGGAGTTTGCTATGATTGCCCATATATCTCCTAGGGAGAATTGGGGTGATCTGGAGCTATAGTTCAACAGAACTGCAGTTGGGCAAAATCCTTGAGGAGTCCACCCCTTGGATCAGTACCTTGCTATGGGAGCCCAAATCAGAAGTAGAAAAATGGACTAGTTTTAGTTGGTGTAGAGAAGTGTAGAAGTGACATCTCAGTGGCTAGAGAACTCCAGTGTCTGAGAAACATAGAGCAGAGTTGGCAGCAGTGTAGGGAGGCACAGTGCTGAGTCAGCAGCAACGCAAAGGCTTCAGAGGGTCAGCGCAGAAACTAGCAACAGTCAGACTTTAGTACCGAGATGCATTATGCTAAACACGTAGTTCAGAACTTGGATGTTTTTTTGTTGCAATGAACAGCATAGTTGCAGTGTAGTAGCAGTTGGCACCAGTACGTAGGGTCAACAACAACATAGATGCAACAACGTAGTGTTGGTGGGCAGTAGTGTCAAACATGAACATGTTGGAAATACTGAGAGGGGGGGAGGGGTGGGTGAATCAGTATCCCTTTCAATTAGAGCATTAGTTAATCTTCAATTATTATCAGTGTTTGTACAATGATTGTAGCAAACAAGAGGAACATAAATGCACAATTTTTAAGGTGGAAACCCACTCCGGGAAAAAAACCACCTAATGCTTTTCTAATAATTCTTTAATATTCAAATCCAATTGAAAATAAAGCTCCAACTTCCTAGAATCTAGAAAAGCATTCTTCTCCAGCTCCCACTGGATGGATGCTCCAACGCCTGAGATTATTTAGTAGTCAACTAAATGGATGCCCCAACACTCAATGAGCTACAACTCACCCTAGCACCACCCTACCACCCTATAGAAGAATAAAAGAAGAATGGACTCCCATACCAGGGAAAATGGTCCACTTTACAATGATATAGAATGATGTAGAAGAAGAAGATATACTAGACCATAACCCCAAATTTGACACAACTACCTAATGATGATCCTAGACCTCCCAACATTGCCTCTTCAACCCTTGGCAGATAGACACTAGTACAATTTTTACAATAATGTATTTACAATGACTTAGTACAAAGATACCTTTACAATGATTGTATGCAGTGCTGCCCACTTGAAGACTTCATATGATGAACTTCTTGCTGCTGTTATGCACCTTGGTTGTCGCTACCCTTGGTTGTCGCTTCTTTCATGCTACTCTCTCACAGACCTTGCTTTGCCGTAGAAAGTCCGGGTCCTTTGCAACCCTTGACAACACATGATCTAGCTTTTTCTTGCCTTCTAGGAGCTCGATATTGAATCTGGTGTATCTCTGTTATTTCAGGTCCTCAATATCTGATTTTCAGTCCTGTAGTAGTCTTTTGAGTCGTCTTTCCAATGCCATAGGTCTGACCCAATTTGGATTCTTCAAGAGAGAGTTATACCCAATTTCTCACAATGCCCTAATTATGGACTGTTTCAGCAGAGCGCACTTGTACGACGTGTCACGTGTCACTGTTTCTTCATTTGGCTCTGAAATTGATAGAGTGAAAACTATAGACTGTGCACTATCTGCCACTTTTTACGGAATTCCAATCCGATACTCAGAGAGAGAGTTATGACGATTTTACCAAGGTCACTTCTTTGAGATGAATTTCAGGAGCCTGCAAAAACCCTGAATTCCACAGATCATATCTCCAAAAATATTGCGCACCTTGATCTGAAATTTTTACAGCAGCTTCCTCAAGATTTCGGCTTCACCTCATAAAAATTTCAGCTTTTGAACCTTCGTAGAAAAAAAGTTAGAGCGCAAATGCCACGATGACCTGTTTCAGATAGCGAAATCCCTTGCATAAAGAGGAAATGAAGATCACAATTTATATAAATGCTTAAGTTGAGAGGGGCTTCAACAAGTGGATGTGGGAGGGATTTTAGGAGCTTAAAAAATATTAATTATGACTTTTCAATGACCCATGCCCCAACCCCATGGGGTTTTAGCCCACTAACTGGGGGTACAAACTTCAAACATGAATATCTCTCAAACCGTGAAGAATTACATGGCGTGCCATATATCAACGGAAACATCTCGACCAGTAGAAACCATCAAAAGCATTATTGACCTAGAATATATTAATTTGGCAGGTCAAAATTCCCATGCAATATTGTGTTAGCCCCTGGTGCTGCTTGGGTTGACATCAATGACAACCGCTGATCAACAGAACAACGCAAAGGGAGATGTTGTAGAATTAGAGCAATACTTCAGCTGGGTGTATTGCTAGAGCACATTCCTCGCTAAGAGGGAGTGTTGATTTCTGGTAGCATCGAATGTGCTCTAAGTCTCAAAATTTGCAGGTAGGCTTAGGCACATGTATTCCGAAGAACCCAAAAAGGATTTTGGAAAATTCCACTCAGATTATGTTTTATGGAAATAATTAATTATTAATGGGACCCTAAGTCTAAACTTAGGAAATTAAAATAATTAATGGATATTAATTAAAATAGAGTGTGAATCTTATAGAAAATCATAGATCAAGTCAAGTTAATCTTAGCCATTGATTAACGATTCAATCTCGGCTGTTGAAGACTCAAAAAGAAGATTATAAGAAGGACTTGATGGATCATTTGGAAATGACATCGAGACAGGGAAAGAATCCAGAGATCGAAATTCTTTAGTGAGTAGTGCTCAGGGAGAAGATCGATCAAGAGGATTCTCGCAGAGAGGGGCAAGGATAATTGTCGGTTGGAGATTTTCCTTAGCCGAGAATACACAGCAGAGAAGATGGAGAGCAGTACGCAGAGAGGCAACGTAGTAGCTATGTAGAGCCAACAAAGGGAGCGCAACAGCCTTGAGGAGATCCGTGATTCAACTAAGGATTAGTTAGATCTAGTGTCGGGGAGTTGGGGTGTGAGACCTGAAGGGGCTAGAAGGTCAGATCCAGCCAGCAGAAAAGCTAGCTAACAGAGGTGATGCAGTCCCCACGCAGAGTGACACAGAGACTGCGCAGAGGCAACGTAGGGTTCATCAGCTCAGAGTTTGGCTAGTTCAGCTTTCCAATGTCAGTGTGAGGTAACCTCACTAGCTCTTTGTCTGTCAGATTTTTTGTGTGGATGGCTAGCAAGGCATCCGAGATTGTATTTATAATAACTGCATAATAAATAAACCCTTAGCTACTGCACCGGTTTTCCTGCATTGGGTTTTTTCGGGGACATTGGTCCATAAAAAAACGGTGTCATGTGTCTATGATTTATTCTTGGTTAGATCTTGTTTCAACACTTATTTATTTTTTTCCGCAGTTAATTTGTGAAGGATGTAGTGTATGGGTTTTCGATATTAACCATAGAAAACAGTAAATAATTTGTTAAAGGTATTAACAAATAGAAGAATTCTCATCAGTTGCTGCAGTAGGATTCCAAATCTAGGAATTTTCACACTTAATATAGGATAGTCATTCATTCATGTAGCGATTGTCCATCCAGTTACTTGGCATTTAATTGGCAATAAGCAAGAAGTTGACTCCATAAGGCACTGGTCTCATAATTCAATCTAATGTAATATTTTAATCTTGCTAAAATTAACGAGGTAGCTAGACCACTCAATCGTGTTTCTCGGATTTGTTGGTTGCCAACTTGTCCTTCATCTTCACATTTCCATAGGGACTACCCCCCATAGCCTGCTGTTGGGAGACAACTAGAATGAAAATGTCGGAGATCAGAGTGACAACCCACGACCTAAGTCGTCGTAATGCTTATACAATCTAAGCGACAATAGTACCAAGGCAAAACTTTCACATATTCTATCTCAAGAAAAAACTCTTCTTCCATTTCAAACTTCATTCCTCCACTTCATCTCTCTTCTTTTGCAAAATTTCAGACCAAAAACACATCTAAGTGTGTGTCCAAATGAGCTCATATCATCTTCTTTTTATACTATCCAGAGGGGTGTGAACAAAAATTTCCATTGGGGCAGGGCCAACTTGTCATGTACACCGACTTGGCATCTAAAGGAGTTTTGACCCAAAATTACATAATAAAAATTATTTTTCTTTCAAGTTTTTTCTTTTCAAGAGGTCCAAATAGGACTTTGACTCTTTGAGTCAACAAAACCTAGAAGCATGAAGAACATGCTTATCTAATAAAATAATAATAAAAATTCTTTTGAGCTTGAAACCCATGTTTTGAAAAATAAATTTTCTTTTTCTTTTTCTTCTTTAAAAAAATAAAATTATATAATGGCACAAATATGCAGACCGAAACTAGTTACATCTTTCAACAAGGAGGACTATTTGTGTTAGAGGCTGGGCTTTGGGCATCTTAGAGGAGGTCGTTGAGCCTTAGATGGCATGAGGACACTTGCTTGGAGTCTTGTGCTCGACTTGAAGATGATTGGGTTGAGTGGGTGATCATGTAGGTGGGGTGGACCTAGAGGAGCACATAGCTTGGGTGTATTGGAGCTTAGGAGGCTTGGGAAGGGGTGTTTGTGCCATGAAACGTTGCTTGTTGGATGTCCTCACCTTGGAGCTTGACATGTGTCACTTGTAGAAGGAGCATTCCAAATGTGCGCCTATTTCTGTAAAGTTAGGTTGCATGTAGTGGACTAGGTCCACTTTATATTGTTGGCCACCCTTACCTCCCATATAAATAAAGGAGTCTTTCATACATTCATTCACACACTTGTTAGAGATGCCGGGAGTGGAGTGAACTGGTCTCTTTCTTTTGTGTGCACTTCTTTGTATTATCTCTCTGTTTTGAAGCACTAGGGTTCTTGGAGAAGTTCAAGAGAAATTCTAGGGTCAGGTTTTTATCTTGAAGAAAAAATAACAAAGGTTTGTGATAATTGCTAGGGAGCCAAAGATGTCATTATATCTTGTAAGTTTGTAACTCTTGCGAGAGAAGAAGACGGGTGTTGTGGCATGTGGAAACCCTAGTGTTACTTGGGAATGCTTGTTGTGGAGAAGAGATGCCTTGTGCAGTTGTGGGATGCAAGTTTAGGCGCCAAGGAGGGTAAACCAGTTTTGGTTAGGAGCGATTTCTAGCTAGGAGAGTTGGTGGCTAGGTCTTTCTATGTTTTCCCTGCTAGGGTTTGGTGAGCATGAGATTGTACCAGCTTGTGATAAGTTGTATGTACACAAATTTCATCTCTTATATAAAATAAAGTGGTTCAGCTGTCCAATTATTGTGTACATGCATATTTGGTTTTCAGTGTATGTCATCTTCTTGATTGGGTAAATTCCTGCACTAGCTGTTCTTGCTGATTTGGCATAACAGAGTTGAAATTGTTAAGAGGTTTAACATATATCTAAAATATAAGAGGGCAGATTTACTGCTATAAAATTTGCCATGATAAAGTTATTTCATAGTTGTTATATGCATGAAAAGGTTTGCCCTAAGGGATACAACTTGTTGACATAAAGTACACTTGTTTGGTATTTTTTCTCTAGTAGCCTAGTGGTTTGGACGGAACTGAAGTATTCACTGCTGTTTACTGCTGTAATTAAATATTTTAGTTCATCCCCAAGGCTGAAATCGCTCAGTGATTACATTCAGGAAACCTGTAGTGGTGAAATTTCTGAATTCACAATAAAATCCCTAAACAAAGAATTCTATATGCAGTGCAAGGGAACTCTAGAATATTGTAGTCATGTCTCCATGCATGATATGCATGGAAAATGAAAGTGCTGGCAATCCATGACAGAATGGATAAAAAAATTCACATCCCTGTCACACAGTACATACTGTTTGAATTCAAATTTTATTGCAAAATAATTGAGAATGTTTACTCCTAACCAATCATTTTCAAGGGGCTCTATAGAATCTATATAAGGCATGAGCCCACAATGCTAAAGAGATTATCATATAAGAAATGTAACCTATTTCTCCTCAAGATTGGGGTTAGTCCTCCTCCTGTATTCTACAAGGGGACAATACTTCTAGATGAGATGAAGCAACTAATGGATCCACCTAATCATCTCAACAAATGCATGCGATCTTGCCGTGTATAGTAGATAAGCAAAACAAGACACATTCCACTTCTTACAAATGTATGTTGGAATTTCTGATCTTTGCTGCCAAGGAAGAAGGTTGACCTCTGATTTGCCCAGGTCACACCATCACTGATTTGTACTACTGCACAAATGGTCCCATCCATTGCTGGACAGGGCTGATATGGAAATTGTCTCTGGCCCCTGGGACATGAACAAGATGGTCCATCATCAAGCAGCCAGCCATAACTAGATCCTACAAAAGCTGTCAAAACGCCCTGCCATAGCCGATTGAAAGTTATGCATGGATCTCCTCCCTTGCTGCTATAAAAGTTTCCAATACATCATCCAAGAAGGAAACGGTGGCTCCAAGAAAAATCGGCAAGCATGCTTCCCTCCTTTGCTGCCTCCAAGAAAAACTCCACAAAACTCAAGTATAAAGAAATCAGATTAGAGAAAAATAAGTCAGAATGCATTCTGGGGTTTGGTGCCGTTGTTTTGGTGTCTGAAATATGCTTCCACGTATCACGAACACCTATGCAGCTGGCACTGCTGGCCATAGTATCTGGATGCCTGAAATTGACACCTTTTGCAGAATTTACATGTGTTTGCTGCATGGTAAGGGTCTTGGCTGAAAAGTCAATGGCTGAATTAGCACACCTTACTGTTCTTTTCCTCCCTGTACCACCAGCTGATGATGACTCTGCTCATCATGATTAAAAATGATGTCTCCTTGCTGAAATCAGATGGATGTTGATCTGTAAAGTGGGAAGATGCATAACGCTCCTCGACATCCATTCATGGGCTGTGCCAAATTACAGGGAACTAAATCTGAATTGTTCTCTTCAAGCATTATGAATTTACCCTTGAGGCTGATTGGAAAATTAGGGTGCAATTCTGAATATTCAGCGACCAAGCTCTCACAATGTGTCATATATGGGATCTCCATGTGGCATGAACAAACAAGCAATCAACATTCCATATACACTTCCCAGTCAGGCAAAGAGTGCTTTTGTTATAATGACCTTGGATGCCTTGCTCTTGATCACATGAGACAATTGAAGCACTCGAAATTTTCTATGCTCCACCAGGTTTCCAGGATGGGGGAGCACAGGAGTGGGGAGATGCACAAGGGGGACATGTGGGAGACCCCCTCAAATTTTAGCAAAAAAAGGGAGGGACATTGGGGTCCCTGGCATAGGGTTTCCCCATCTCTAAAATTAAAAAAAATAAATAATAATAATGATAAAATCCCAACAATAACAATTTATCCCATGCAAGTTCATCATTGTGTGACTAGTGGAAACATTATAATACTGCCAATCCTGAAATCCTAGAAACTGGTAAGTCTGCTGAATTCTGAATGGAATTTGACAATATACTTCATCCATATGCATTTCAATGAGGTTGGAACCAGTCTCAAACATCCTAAAACAATCGATGGTAATGTTAAGAAATTTAATTCAAAGGATAGAAAAGGTAAGATGAAGGAGAACACTGCATTACTATTAATTACCAAGGTCATATTCTCCTCAAAGCTCAAACAGTAATTACTAAGGTCATAGACTCCTCAAAGCTCATACAGTAATTACCAAGGTCATAAACTCCTCAAAGCTCATACAGTAATTACCAAGGTCATAAACTCCTCAAAGCTCAAACAGTAATTACCAAGGTCATAGATGACTCATCTCTATCCACTATGTTTGTTCTATCTTCATCGGGTCTTGGAAAAAAGATAGGGAGAAGGGGGGGGGGGGGTGAAGGGGGGCTGTGATTGCCCAGGCATCTCCCTTTTCTGGGAGGGGGATGCCCAGACGCCCCCTTTTTGGGAAAAAGCATTCACTGCATTGTGAAAACGTTTTTCCATGTATTTCCTTGAGTTTCCGGGGGTGTGTGAAACATTTCCTCAAGTAGCCCCTATCACAGAGTGTGAAATTTAATTATATTAATTTCCTAGAGCCTTGAAAGACTATTTTTGACAAAGTTGCTTTGAATTTTGAGGAACTTTGGATTATTTTCATTTTGAAGGTTTAATTGACATTATGATAATGTGATAAGAAACTTAAATCCATCTTTTAAACTTATGTTTGCAGGTCTCTTCCTCACTTATGTTGCCTTGTACCTAATGCATGGGCAGGGCCAACCAGCTCTGCTTTATCTTGTTCCATGTACACTGGGTATGTGAAATTTGTAATTTGCAGCCTCTTCCTATGGACTTCTTTTGTTTATTGCCTAATATTTTTCTTTGGAATATAGGTGTTATCCTAATTTTGTCATTTCTGCGACGGGAATTCAAAGACTTGTGGTTTTATGAAGAGTGTGCTTGTCCAAAACCTCAAGATGAAATTCAGCAAGCATGATGTTAGTATTGGGTATATTATAATTCAAAAGCTTAACCTGGTCACACTGAGCTTATAGCATGCTACCTTTTCCAAATCCAAAATATATAGAATACAGGTTTGATTTTCAATAGCTTTATATTTATCTTTTATCTTCTTGAGGCAGAAACAGAGGCATTTAATCTTGGAAGCGTTGTAAATGATGTTTGAACTTTGTTACGGATTCATTTCACCAATAATATCTGGGGAATGGATTTCTGGCTTCCTCACATTGTTGTCATGCATAATTTTAATTAAGCACTGGGCAAAAAGTCCAATGTGATCAATACTGCTATTGTTTGAATGAGTGTAATGCCCATTACTAGTCATATTATATTTCAATGTGCACATAGACTTTCTGGTCTATGTGACCCAAATTAAGGTTGTATTTCAGAACATTTGTGTCATATTCTTTTACAATTCTTATCTGGTTAGGATGTTCTTGTTGACTTTTGTCTCCTAAAATATTTTTGAAAACTACTTTATACTTTGTTCAAGATTTTATTGTGGCGCATGCCTTCCAGTTGCAATTGAATATGTATATTACATCCTCAACGGATTTCCATTTGAATTTGTACTCACCTGGCCGAATGTCTATTGATTAGTTACATTTTAATGTGTTGACAAGTTAATAAGGATTTTTTATGTTCTCAGTTCTTCAGAGTGCAATATTGAGGCTTAACTTTTTCTAAAGATTCTCTTTTGTATACACTGGATATGGCAGTGTTGGGTAAACGTACAATGGATTTTGCTGTATTTAGCAGTCTTCATACTTTTTAGAGTACCCAATTTATTATCTGTTGGCGAAGGCTGAAGATTGGTTGGTGTCTCAAATGATTGAGTATAAATTGCAAATGCAAGCAAAACTAGACAACTGTTATCAGGTTTGTTTTGTCTCTGTGGGGTCAAACATTTGTAGTCATAGTTATGCACAAGTATCTGCATCATATGGTGTTGACGATGATAGCTCGGACAGGTGCTTTTGCATAGGCTAGGTGTCAAGCATGCAGAAGGTGTGCAAAATCCTCTTTAGGTACTTGCTCATAATGAGTAGATGACTTTATTGATCTCTTTCCTAACTCTAACTTAGAAAAAATACATTGATTAATTTAGTAATTAATGTTGGCTGTTGGGATAAGATTTTCTAATGAAAAGTAAATAAATTTACTTCAATGAATTAGATGTAATCTCTACTGCAATTTACTTTAATGCAGTAGATCTAATCTCTGCTGTTGATCTCATGTGAGGCTTAGGATCTAATCCTAGCCACTCATCAATTAATAGATCTGGGGTTTGAGATCTAGCTGAATGAGAAATTATAAAAGAAGCCTAAGGGAGAGGTGAAAGATACATTGTTATGAATAATATATATATATATATAAATAATATAAATATAAATAATAATGAAAATTGTAATAATGGTTAATTAATTAGTGATCAGTATAGAAGAGGCATGTCTCTAAACGACATTTACAATCATGAAAGGGTACATGCCTAGGTATATATTTAGGATCTTCAATTGTAATCACATCATCCCACTTGTATTTAAATATTCATATATATAATTACTTGTCCTATGATGGATGTCTTGTCTTCGAAGTATTCTGAAGATTATTGAGTATACAAGCTTTGTCTCTAACATTGGTATCTGAGTTGCTCGATCTTTTGGCCGCTCAATTACTGCATGGAGAACCAGCCTAATCTGGCTTTTGACCATCAATTTCCATCACTTTGTTGTCATCGTAATCGAAATGTTTCGCTACATAGTATTGAAGGTACTCCATTGTGTCGTCAAGCCTTTGGACATAATTTAAAGAATAATTTAAAAAAAAAAGAGAATTAAAAAAAAAGTGAAATATATATATATATTAAAAATAAATAAATAAAAGTCGATATATATTGAAAAAAGTAAAAGTCAAAATGCTTAAAAAAAGAAAAAAGAAAAAGGAAAAGAGAGAGAGAGAGAGAGATATATATATATATATATATATGAAAAAATCAAAATCATAATTGTCCGACAACAACCAACAACTGCCATCGTTAAGGCTTGCAATCACTGTAACTTTGGGGCGCCCATTTCCCAACGAAGTTGTCTTTAGTGCGACTTTTTGGAGTTTCAGGTGCCGGAATCTGGTGAAAAAAATTGAGGTAAAATCTTGATTTCTGTTATTTAAAATGGGTTTTTCCTCGTATATATGGATTCAACACCCTAAAAAACCCCTATGGCACTTCGATTGTGCAAGGTTACCCATCAAACTTTTATTTTCAATAAATTCCTGTCAGAATTTAGAGAAATTAAACCAGAAAAAACTACCGTGAAAGCCTTAAAAAAGTCGCACTATAGACTACTCGTTTCCCAACTGACTGCCGTCTCCATTGCCGCTGCTTGGTTATTTTAAGCACACAACGCTGAATTTGTCGAAGAACACCTTTTGCCACCTTTCTTTGCCCACAATTTTTTTCTAGTAGTCTACTGTTACCTGCCTTTTCGCCCGCCGATCACATTTTGTTGCCATCATCACCGTACGAATCAATTGAAAATTGAACAAATAGAATTGTCACCACTCTTTCAGTGAAAGTCATGACCATTAATTATTGTGTTTTAAATTGATAAGGGATTAAACTGAATCAAGTGGAGTCATATGGTATTAATAAGCATAGAGTTATTAGGAGTAAAAATATCAACTACCTTATTTATATTGAATAGAAAAATAAAACGCTTTAAAAATTGACGAAAGAAATAAAAAATTAAGTAAAACATTAGAAAATTATATTTATAGCACAAAGATTGCAGAGGTTGAATAAACATAAGTGAAAGTTATAGTTTGAAAAAATGGGGCATAAGTATTTGATATTCCACGAACAAAATGGATTCTAATTTGAAAATGATGAAGGAAGAAAAAATGAAGATTATTGATGGAAGATTTCCTAAAACTTTTAGAATGTGTGCTATTGCACTATTTAAAATCAAAGGATCACTTGCACAAAATGATGTTATAATCTTTATCGATCCTACTCAGGATAAAATTTATGTTAGTACTAAACGCGCTAACCAATTAGTGATTTATGAATCGAACATAATTAAAATGATGAATTCAATGAATAATAAACAATATAACATAAACAATCTACAACTATGCATTGGAGACTATATTTTTGTCTCGCAATTCATTGTTACAATAATAATATAATTCTAGGTTCACCTTGGATGGAATCACTATGTCTTTATCCTAAATACGAAAATAAGTTTTTGACATTTTCCCACAAAAAGAAAAAAATAATGCTACAATACGTTACTTTGAAGCTAGATTTAGTGAAGCCAGAAGACATACAAAATATCTCAAAAGTAATTTTTCAAGAAAGTAAAAAGGCGATACAAAATATGCAAAGGGAAGTTGACAAAATAACTGGTAACAAAAACAAAGAAATTACTAATCTTAAAGATCATAGCGATAAATTACTTGCTCAAATTAAGAAACTTAAAAATGATAAGCAATCATTGAAAAATAAATTAGAAGAACTAAGCACAAAAGATGTATCGAAGTCGTTAGATGTCACTGTCTAAATTGACGAAAAAGGAACAAATATCGATCTAGTCAATATCACAACTCAAGAAGAAGATAAACCAATTGAAGTGAGGATGTACTCAGATGTTGCAGTCCAAACAATGAAAATTTCAAGTAAAGATCTCCCAATTAATCAAGCAACCTCTATGCCTGAAAGAAATTAGATACCTCCATTAAACCAAGAAATCACAACAAACAAATTAAGGCAAGATCAAACCACAAGAACTCCTTGTCAACATCTGAATGACAAGCAAACAACTCAATCAATTTGCATATAAGTATCACTCAAAAACAAAAACAACGAACTTATGTATAAAAGACTACTGATGTGAGTGCAATTCAGTCTTGTGATAAAAATTCACGCAAAATATCCAGTAACGGTAAAATTCCACAGGAGATTGATTTAGTATGGCTAGACCCCCTTTCAGCTCAGTAATTTTATTTATCGCTCTAAGGATCTTATCATCTTGTATCAACGGAGATGACAGATCAAAGAATTCCAAAAGGTGCAAATAGATTTCAAAGACGGAACAAATGATACGTATTATCATAGATAATATTTGAAGGCAAAGCTCTTTGAAGAAGAAGAGAATGTTGTGAATAAAATATTTATAAATAATATAAATATAAACAAGACGAGCTGGGAAGCAGCAAGTCCCTGCAATGTACTTTTATTGTTGACTAGCAGACATGGCAGAGTATGAATAATGATAAACCAAACATATACTAGTCGAGCTCTTCACAGTTGTTTTATTACTTACCATGCCTAACCTGAACATAGAGGATATGACAAGCAATGATTATGAAACTATGCAGGGTACCTACTAGCTAGTCATTAAACAAGATATTGGTTTGGAGATTAGATGAACATGCCCACCAGAAAATTAGCCAAATGTATAACATGCACATAGCCCATTGTATCGATATCAATATTGAAAAAGGTTATAATAACTGCGATGTAGACGCTTCTTGTATGATATAATTAATAAAGTGGTGGGAGGGCGATGTTTATAAAATTCGAAAAAACAACAAAACGAACCTTGAAGGCATTTATCACAACATAAAAGTTTTCATTTTCAATTAACATGACTATCGTGGTTCATGCTTTAACGCCTTGATTATGCGAGGAGTTAAAAATAATGAATCCATGTAATAAACATAACAACGAGATAGAACGAAGCATGTCTCTCTTGCAATTCTTTCAATGGTGTTGTATCGGAAGTCCAATGCTCCATTTCCATCGAATTCTAAACGGAAAATACAACATTTGATGTAAAAATAAACTAGTTCAAGTATTTGTTTTCTTAAATGATGTAGTGATAGATTGGGTACAGTTACATCCACTGGGACCTTTGTGAGTACTCTCGTTTGTCCATGAAACAAACATATCATGACCTCTATTCCCAACCTGAAAAGGGATGACATTTGTCTTGGAAAAGGCATGCATGTATCCCAAAAAGGGATGGCATTTGTCCTGGAAAAGGTGTGCATGTATCTGCAGAAATAAATAACGGATGACATGTGTTTGGAAGGGGAAAAGTCATGGTAGATAATTTTGTGGCTTTCAAAAAAAACCGTGCAAGGGTATAATAACCGCCAGGTAGAGGCTGCTTCTAAGGGATAATTAATAAGTTGAGAGGGCCATGTGAAGAGAAATTCACCATTAACAAAGAAAAATGAGAGGCAAACAACTTTCGATTTTTCAGGTTATTAATCAACTTAATTGAGTCTTAGTATGTCCCTTTGTGAAGTGTGCATTGCTGGTACATTTGCAAAGCATGTGCCATTATCTAATACTATTACTTTTTCTACATATGTTTTCGGTAGTATTCCGTTGTGGTACATCCTGGTTCAAATAAGGTACCTCCTGGATATCATTCAATTTTTTTACCTGGTGTGAGGCTTGGCCAAAGCTTGGCCTGAATGTTTCATCTGCCTTATTTGATCTTGCAGCTCCTCTATGGGCCACTTTCATTGTTGAAAGAGCTGCGTGTAGTATCCCACCAAACTGTATTTTCATAGGCCGTCTAGGGGATTCTTTTAGAAGGATGCCCAGGGGATTATTTTGCCTCTTCAATGTGTTGGGGCTTGTCACAGCTACAGAGAATTACAGGCCTGAGGGCGATTAGTCGATCCAGGATGACAAAGAAAGCTATGGCGATCTTGGTACAAAACCTTTAATTCTGTTTTGTCCAGGACCAAACGTGCCACCCCCAGGCATCTCCAGGCCATAACAAGAAGCTGAAGTGAGTTTCCCATGGTTTAATTAGGCCTTTTGCTTTTTCGAAATTGTTTTATTGATATTTTATTAAATGAATGTATTTATATATTGATATTTTTCTGCCATATGTTTTTAGAGATTCAGGTTTTTGAACTCGGAAAACTTGTTGAGTTATTGTTCGATTTATGGTTCTCAACCCTATTTATCTATCTGTTGCGATTTTGTATTGTATTATTTTATGGTCCTTGGTTCAAATTTGGCAGAGTTTTGTCTGTCAAGCAATTCCAAGATGAGATTTCGTTTCAGATTACCATAATTACTGTTATGTGCAAATGTTTTTTTAGTTATTTTCATGGTTAAAAATAATTTTGTGACCATCAAAACAATTGTTGAGGTCTTAGAGAGGGAGAATTGTTTTGATCTGGTATTTTTTGTGTTATTTGTTTCCTATTCATCTCAGGTTCTAAATTATCTTCAGGGATGACACAACTGTCAGGCTCTTAACAGTTCTTGAAATTATCTTAAGGTAGTTGCACAAAACTTGTTTCGCTAACTTAGATCTTTATAGCATTAGTCCACATCATTTTCCAGGCCACTGTTGGAATATTTTTCAGTCAACATCAAGTAGCGTGTTATGTCATTTGTATGTGTCAATTTGGTTTTAAAAAACTAGCAACAAGAATCTATATGCCTTTCATCGTAGATGGTAGTTGAAAATAGATACATATGTAGGATAAAAAGGTAACTAAATGCACCTTCTTTGACATCCGTTTACAGTGTTTCTTGGTGTTTTTCCATTGAAATCCAGTAAAATTCGGTTTTACATTTGATTGAATGGTGAAATCCAATTGTCCAATGGTTGTGGAAACTCTAGTAGGAGAAAACTTATCTTCAAAGAGAAAATTACTCTGAAACATAGTGCATAAAAATAAAAATAAAATAAAAATCACTATCAAGCTTTGAATTTGGAAAAGCAAAATAAGAGGGAATTGTGATAACACGATTTTTACAGCCCTAGTCCATTTACTTTAACCCAGAAAATACCGTTTACTTTAACCCAGAACACCAGAATAACATGGAGTAATAATCTAACCAAGAAAAACATGGAGTGATAATTTAGCATTGTAGCCCTAGCCTATTTACTTTAATAAGAAAACATGAAAGTGTAATAATTTAGCACTGTAACCCTAGCCAGTTTATTAACAACAAAAACATGTACTTTAACAAGAACAACATGGAGTAATAATTTAACCCAGAAAAACATGGAGTAATAATTATGCATTGTAGCCCTAGCCTATTTACTTTAATAGGAAAACATGAAAGTGTAATAATTTAGCACTGTAGCCCTAGCCAATTTATTAACCAGTAAAACATGTACTTCAACCAGAAAACATTGAAGTTGTAATAATTTAGCACTCCAATTAATAAATTTCTAATTTTTTATTTTATTACGAAAATTTAGTAAATTTTTTCACATAAAAGCAGGGTTTGCAACTCTAGAAATGACTGCGTGCGTACTCATGCTTTGACCTGATGATCTAAATTTAGCGATGCATTCTCTTTTTCAGTGAAGATTGATCTTCAAACCAAAAAAATTGCAAAATTGAAGTTTACATCTAATGTAATCTGGATATTTTATGGATGAATAACATCGATGAAAAATATGTTTCTTTACATCTATAGAGAATTCACAGACGCTTGAAGAAAGGGTAATAGTAAGTAATAGTAATAATCCAGAGTAATAATAACATTAACATTAGGAATTTGGCTTCTGTGATCCATAAATTATGTATAAAATCTTTCGGTGAAAATCACATTCGAGCAAATTGTGTCGACGCGTTTCGAACCAGCAAGTGTGGTTCATCCTGATGATGAACCACACTTGCTGGTTCGAAACGCGTCGACACAATTTGCTCGAATGTGATTTTCACCGAAATATTTTATACATAATAATACTAACAATTGAGAATTTTTAACAAAGAGTTGTACCGTTCAATGTGTGGGAAAATAACATGATGCATTTGGCTTGATTATAAGCATTTTGGGTTCCACAATGTTATCACTCTAGTAAATTCTCAAGTTGTGGGATTTTAAGTTTTTAGTCAAAGAATACTAGAGGTAACTACAAACCTACTTCAAACTCTAGGATCTAGCCTTCCTAGGGTTCAAAGAGAGCTCTCTCTTTAAAGTTTAACTTTGTTTTGATTTATAATATTAGGCTAGTTATGAAAGTACAATTTGGTTTTGGTTTAAAGGGTTTGGTGAGAAAAAATCACTTGGAGGTAAGATAGAGAGAAATCTACTTGTCCATTGGGCTATGAGGTCTAAATCAAACTAGTAGCACTAGAAATCAAGGCCAAAAAGGTACACATATATTCAGGGCAAGATAGATAACCCTCATAGATTTGGGAAAATGGTTTTTTGTGAGGTGGTATGATTGGGATAAAAGGCACTTAAGGATCCTTTGATCTGAAAAATGGAAGTAGAAGGCAAAGGTCAAACGGGAGAAGGAGCAATTAAGGGTTCCTTGCACCGGAAATCAGAAGAAAACATAAAAATGACAACTAGTTAAAGACAGGGAGCACTTGACTAATCCTGTAGTAATACTCCTAGTTACACATTCAGACAGAACAAACATAAAATGAATGCATGAAACTTAGAAAAGGAAATAGTGACAAGTAGGAAGTACTTCACTCATCAGCGTATCACAGGGATCCTGAATTATGATGCCAGTCAGCTTGTCCAGTCTGCTACTTCAAATTCAAATACACAATAGCCTCCAATGTTCAACAAAAATGTCTATATTAAGTCCAACAATTTTATTCCACTTTGAATACTTTAATAGCCTTTACCAAAGCTAAGGCTTGTTTTTCCATTATGTATATTTCAAAGGGACATCTCTAAGAGTTTTACTGAAGAAAGCTATAGGTCATTCAAATCCTTGGTCATTTTTCTGCAGTAAAACTGCAACAATGGTATGTTCTGAAGCAAATGAAAAATTATGAAGTCTTTCTTGAAATCAGGACTTATCAGGACTGGAGTTTTGGTTAAGGCTAGTTTTATGGATTCGAATGATTGTTTAGCCTCAACAATCCATTTAAGAACTGAATCTTTTTTGAGCATGTTATTCAATTCTCTAATTATTTCTGCTAAGTTGAATGAATCTTCTTAAAATTTTTATCTTACCTAAGAAAGCTTGTAATTCTTTGATATTTCTAGGTGGATGAATGTTCAAAATTGCTTCTATCCTAGCAGGATCTATTCTAATTCCTTCTTTTGAAATTATATGTCCTAGTAACTTACCTTCCTCTATTCCAAAAAGACTTTTCTTGGGATTTAAAGAGATGCCAAATTTCCTACATTTAATAAAGACCTGTCTCAAATGATCCAAGTGTTCATTATCTGATTTGGAAAATACAACAATATCATCTAGATAAATTACCAAGAAGTCATGAATCTCCTTTGCAAAGGCTATGTCCATAGCTCTCTGAAAGGTTGTTCTTGCATTCATCAGACCAAAGGACATTTTCACATATATGAAAGTGCCCCAAGGAGTGGTGAAAGCTGTTTTAGTCTGATCTTCCTTTTGGACTAGGATTTGGTTGTATCCTGAAAAACTACCCTTTGTAATATATGATCCATCTTTGGTAAAGGGTAATTATCCTTTAAAGACACTTTGTTAAGATTTATAAAGTCAACACATAATCTAATTTCTCCAGTTTTCTTTCTTGTTGGAACTAGGTTTGAAACCCAATCAGAATATCTGATTGGTGCAATGATCTAGGCATCATACATTCGCTTTACTTCCTTTTCTATCAAAGGTAATAGTACAGGGTTAATTCTCCTCAAATTTTGTTTGAATGGTTTTTGATTCTCTTTTATTGAAATTTTGTGTTGGATTATGTTTTTATCATAAGATTTTAAATCTTCATAACTCCAAGCAAACACATCTTGATATTCCTTTAAACGTTCAATATATTTATCCTTTTCTTCTTGAGGTAAAATTTTGGAAAGTTTTATCATTTTAGGTTTCAATTCTGTACCAATATTACACTCTTCTATGTCAGATCTTATTGGCTCCATTTTTGGTTTTCTAGCTACATCATTAGAGTCAAAAAAAATTTCTAAGGGTGTTAATCCTTTAGGTAAGAAATTATCTTTGAGGTTTAAAATGTCAGATTCATCATCGATAATTTCTTCAATTTCTACTTTCTCTAGGCTATCTATGTCAGCGTGAGTAAATCTAGTTGGTTTATCAAACTTTATTCTATTCACATCTAAGTTATTTGAATCTATTTCACAATCCAAATTATTATCTTTTGTACAATTAGTATCTATCATACAGTTTTGAAATCCTCCTTCATTGTTCAAAAACCTGTAAATCTATTCATCTTGAGAAAAAATCTGCCAATACTTAAGATTTTCTGGAATTATTGGCCTATGTTTGACTTCAGCAGTATATCTGTGATTTGGTTGGAATGGTAAATTGCATGTACTAGCAAAAGTAGCTAGACAATGTGCTTGCATACTTTGTTTTCTAGGTATAGTAGTAAATTTACATTCCAATAAATCATTAATTAATTCAAGCATAATGTCTCTATATCGGCCTAGTCTTGGATTATGAACATAATAATCTCCATGTATTTGTTTTATGATTAATTCTGAATCTCCCATGATTAAAATTCGTTGTCCTCCTGAGTTTCTAATGATTTTAAGTCCTAGAATTAAGGCTTCATACTCAGCCATGTTGTTTGTACATTTGAAATTAAGCCTGAAAGCATGACCTTCTGAATGATTATTTTCCATTTTTGTTATCCAAACTCCTTCTCCTGCTCCTAATTTGTTAACTGAGCCATTAAAGTCTAAATGCCATAGGGATTGATGAAAGATATTATCATTTTTTGGTTCTTTATTTTTGTCAATTAGTTTAGTTTGGATTTTTTTCAGTTTCAGAGTTACACAGGATAAAAGAATCAAGATCTATTGGTGTAGTGTAAATTGGAAAATTCATAGATCTTTCAGAACTACTAACCATATACTTTATCAATGTTTCTCTATATAACTTTTTAGGTTGACCAAACACCGTGATAGTAGCATAACTCATGTCCAGTTGTAGAGATCCCTGCAACTTTGCTCCCCATGAGCGAGAAAGTAACATCCCATATTTAGGGGGGATATCAACTATTACAATGTCCATTAATATGCTCTTACCAGGGTACTGAACTAATGTTGCACATAAGTCTTTGATTAATCCCAAACATTTAACCTTACTTGAGTCGAAAGAAAACAAATCTTTGTAAGGCCTTGTTATTTCTAGATTTAGAGTTTCCATAATGGCTTTAGGCATTAAATTGTGGGAAGCTCAAGAATTTAGCATAACGTTATGTAGAATTTGATCATGAATGGTAAGACTGATATAAAAAGGAGGGACTGCTCCATCTGCATGTTTTCCATTCACATCTGGGCCAAAGATCAACTCTGGTTGATCATCATTCAAATTAATTGAATCTTCACCATCATTCATATTCAATGTTTCAGTTATAGTTGATTTGTATAAGTCATGTTTTACCAGTTTAGTTAAAGGAATTGGTATTTTCAACTTAGCAATTTCTGTTTGAATATTAAAGGTTGGTTGAGACTTACTGATTTGAATGAGTTCCTCTTTATTAACTGTAGTTTGGCTTGGTTTATCTTGAGTTTCTACAGTTATGTTTTTATTTTCAATTTGTTTGATATTTTCTGTCCGAGTTTCCTGAGTTTCACTGCTTTTAACCTTCTTTTCAGGGACTGTTTGTGTAACAGTAGAAGTTTTATCAGACTTAGAATTATCATTAGGCGTTCTTGAATTATCAGTTTTTGGTTTTGCTGATTTAGAATCAACAGAAGGTGTTTTGGGATCTAAATTTGCTGATTTAACAGAGTTAGAGGCTTTTGCTACAACAGATTTTTGTGTGTCTTTTGAGGCTTGAGCCACTTCATCAGTGATATCAACAATTTTAGGACTAGAAATGTTTTGGGGAGAATTGGAGCTTTGCTTGTTTTCCCTTGGGAGAATTTGCAAAAATTTTGTTTTTGGAGCTTCTACTGTTTTCCTATTATGATTTTGGGAGGTTTTTTTAGTAGAAGACTCGTTATTTTTCTTAATTCTAAGGTTATACTAACTATTTATTTCATTTATGGCAAAGTCATAACCCTGTTTATAATCAAAATATTCACTAGATTCTAATTTAAGCTGTTGAAGTTCAAACAATTCCTGATCTTCTTGAGTGAGGAAATTAGTATTGTCATCATATATTCCCATTAAATGATTCATTGAATCTTCATCTTCATCATTATTCTAAGAAATTTCAGCATAGTTCTCTTGGAACGGTGGCCTTATTGTTTGGTAACGGCCTGTTTCTTTTGCTTTTCCCTGATTTATGTTTTTTCTAAAGTTGGAATTTCTGATCTGTTGTTGATTATCCCAATGGGGTATTTTCTTTATATTATCTAGTCCATCCATCATTCTTTCTAAGGTTTTGGCTAAGCTATCTATTTTTGCATCTGAATTTTAATTTTCTTATTTGATAGTCACCCTTCTTTCATTTTTGAGTCTAGCTTTTTTAGCTAATATGTTTATTTCTACACTAACAATGTCTAATTGCATTTTTTCTAAGGTGTATGCATCTCTTTCCCTTAATTGATAAGCCATATCTGCATCAAATCCATCAGGGAATTTGAGCATAATAGAATAAAGAGTAGGTTTAAGAGTTGCAGGAATAGAATTATAGACACTATTATACCTAGTGCAGTAATCTTGAACTGACTCATTTGGGGATCTTTTTAATGCATCAAATTCAGATAATATTTGAAGGGGGTTCTTTTTCTTTTCCAATTTACTTAAAAACATTGTAAAAAATACAGCTAAATCAGTTATGCTACTAGCAACTTGATCTTTAAACCATTTCTTTACTTCTCCAATCAAAGTTTGACCAAACAATCTCATTTGAACAATCTCATTTGAACATCTGAGTAATCTATTTCATAAATTTCAAAGAAGTCTGTGATTTTAGTTATGTGCTTCTGAGCAGTATATTGTGTAGTACCATCAACCTCCCTTTTTCTTTAAAATTTTAGAAATAAAATTCATTTAGAAATAGGGTCCCTTTCTTTTTCTTATAGAAATAAAGACTTGGAAATAAAGATTCATTGTTTTGGAGAATTCATATTCTTTACTAAACAAATTCAACATTTAAAACTTATGATCTGATCCAATATACAAGGACTTATCATAAAAAACAAACTAAGTTTAAAAATCCAATCGCAATCGGAGAATCGGAGGTAACCCTTAAAAGAAGTTTTATATGCTTATTTCAAATCCTTCGATGTGATTAGTTCGATCAGAAATTTTCAATCGCTAAGAGTTTAAAACGGTTATTTATAACTTCCGATGCGATGCGGTCAATCGCAATCGATTAATCGGGATAGTCTTTAAGAAACTCTTTACGGTTAATTGAAATTCCCCGATCCGACTCGCGTTATTACAATAAACGCTTTCAAAAGAAAAATCAAAACATTTGTTCAAAGTCTTATATGGTAGACCCCACCATTAGAGATCAGAAAAGCTTTTCAATCGGAATCGACCAATTGGGAAAAACATATTGTAATCCTTACGAGCCATTCAAAAACTCTCGATGCGATTCATAAATGTCATTTATTGCATACGAAAAGTTCAGAATGAGTGAATATTTTAATATTTCACAAGCACCAAATCCCTATTGGTACGAGGGCATTCAATAAAAAATCGAATGAATATGGTTAATGATTTGGTTTTAAATACGTGAGTGTGACCCAAAAAGAGAATTTATGCGATATACGAAACAAATAAATGAAAAACATAAGTTCATAAATCATTCCGTTTAAGTTGCTTGTTTATCACGACTGAGAGTTTATTGTCTTGCAGAGCCGAAGAACACTAAGCTCTTTCATTCACAGACAAAGGGAAGCAATAGCAAACGAAGAAATGTCGAAGAGAGCGAGAAGAGGCAAGACTGCTGTTCCAGTTAAGTTTGTTGAAACTCCTACGGTTTCAAAAGAAAAGCCCATAAAACTAAGACTAGTCACAGATACATCATGCCAGGGGCTTGGGAAAATGACATGGGAATCAGTCTACAACCTATTGGAAAGAGAAAACCCCAAGGTCACAGTGGAAAAGGCATCAGTTCCAGACGAAGATAGCTCAGATTCCGACTCTGAGATCACTGAAAAATCACTTGCAAATTCGTTTTTGCATCGAATTGCAACCAGAGTGAGCATCATGCCTTATTATGATGCAGTTCGATGGGTTATTGACAGTGTAAAGATACAAGACAGAACGTTTGTTTCAGCATCTGGAGTGCCTTTTGGCTCGTTTAAAGCAGAAGACCTGAAAGCAATGTATCACCTTCCCAGGAGGAGCGAAGGTGTATAGCAATTTATCAAAGACTTTCTTTGATAATAACAAAGTCAATCTGACCCTATCAAGGGTGGAGGAAAAATCGAAGCTAAGTAAACTTGTCAGGTATGTATTCTGTAGAGTCCCTTTTGCCTCCATATTGCTATGCCGCTGCCATGATGTGTAGATTATTTGGCAATGATAATTCAGCTAGGTTTTCTATACAAATGGTCCCATTAATCCTAACTGCTGTGAATTCCGAAATTATGGATTGGGCTGTTATTCTTTCTGATAGAATGGCCAATAGGATACTTGAATACAGACAAGAAAAAACCGCTGGAAATTCTACTCCTTTTTTCTTTTGCGCCTATATTCTTGATGCTCTTTGTTTTAATTCCGAATTTCCCTTATTTGGATGGAAATGGACTCCCAAAGACCCTACCCCAATTCATATTTATCATAAACTGCTTTGGAAGGTTCATTTCCAAGATAATGTATATAGAATCTGCCATGGTTTCCTTATCCCTATTTTCAAAACCATTTTTAATCGCTTCCCTCCTAGATTCTCTAAAAAAGCTAAGGCCGACTTATCTGCAATAGGAGATTGGTTTGGGGAGGAGAAATTTACATACATCAGGGTTTTTGGTAGTATCTTAGTATTGTGGGAACCATATTCTTCTCTTTTGTTGAGACAAACTTCTTGCTCAAGAAATTTCCTATCAATTGACAATTGAAGGAATATCTAGGTCTTTGAATAACAGTAAGAAGAGAATGTGGCCTCAATTCCCACTCAATTGTGGTCAGTTTACTCTAAATGATTTCAAGCATGCAGAAAAAGAAGTCTCCAAGATAAAAGGTTGTAAATTTGCAACCATTCCTAGAAGACAATATGATCCAAAAAAGATAGCATTTGATGTCACTGCTTCAGTTTCAATTGCTCGATTTGAGCATGAGCCAGATCCGTTTGATGATTTGTTTGTTTCATTAAATAATTTTCCTTGAATTTATGACTTGGCCAAGTCTAAATTCCAACAGGAGGAAATGAATAAATTTTTGTTATTCAGAAGCCAGAGATTGTTAAGAGTTCCTCTGGACCAGCTAAGAATTCAAACACAAAGGTCAGAGACAGAAGGTACATCCAGCCAAACGCCAGTAAAAACATCTACCGGCAA
The DNA here is from genome assembly GCA_034641835.2 of Pinus albicaulis. Lineage (NCBI taxonomy): Eukaryota > Viridiplantae > Streptophyta > Pinopsida > Pinales > Pinaceae > Pinus > Pinus albicaulis. The sequence goes on from CM076582.1 coordinate 349,674,753, forward strand.
GGTCATTACACAATCGGCTGTCAACCAGCCAACTGTACATACTCAAAAAGTGGTCACTATTGACAAACCTGATGTCCAAAAGGGAAATACTGATGATACATCCGGTCCAAATACTGGTCAGAAATCTACTGCTCAAACAACAGAGAAATGCACAAGTATCAATGATGATGTGCATAATCAACAAGGCGGATCGGATGACAAAAGCACTGAGCAGAACATAGATACAGAAAAAGGAAAAGAAACAACTAAGGAAATTATGGTTTCTACTGATCTTAATATTTCTCCTCAGCTATTAAAACAATATGATCAATTTTCTCAACAGCTTGGATTGCAGGATAAAGATAAAGAACAAATAGAGCAGGATGTTGAAGTCATTCCTGAACATCCGACAGGGCATATTGTATTAAAAGTTGAGGAGATCCCTCCTCTGGATGTATTTTACAGCCCTAAGCATAAGGTTGTGGTTAAAAGACAAAGAAAGAGAAGAAAGACAGAACAGGACATATTTTCTACTCCATCAGAGGAATTTATGAATATTGTTTATAAGAACAATGAAGTGAATCCATTCGAAGACCTCACAAAATTGTCCCAGTATACAGGAGCTTATAGTGCTGCGACAATGGATAAAGTTGTAGAAGTTTCTCAGCTGATAACTCAGAAAGATCTCCACATAGCTTCACTGGAAGAGCAAGCTAAGGAAAATCAGCAACAGATTAGCCAATTGCAAAAGCAACTACAAGATCAGACACTCAGGTCCAAAGAATTGGAAAAACAGCTTGCTGAAGAAAAGAAGAAAGTTGATGAACAGCTCTTAGGCAAACAACAACAGCTAAATGAAGAAATTTCTAAGTTACAAACTCTGTTACAAAATGAGAAAAATGCAAAAATGATTCAAGAAAAGGAATTTCAAGCAACTTTGGATAAGTTTAAAGATTACCCAAAGTTAAGTGAATTCAAATCGAAAGCCCTTGAGGCTAATAAACTATTGTCTCAGCAATTAATTGAATTTTGTGTAAAGCTGTCACATGCAGAACCTTTTTGTGATATTACTTCATCTTTGATCCAAAATGTTATTACTCTCAGACAAGAAATAGATGATGCTGATGAAAAGATTTCCGAATTTCTCAATTGGCAAGACACAGAAAAGGGAAAAGAAGCCAATCTTCCTAGAATAGAGGAAAAACACAAAGAAATCTTGTTTACAGAATGGGAACATCAAATAATGAAATCTGAGAGAGCAATATCAAGGGCCAGGAGTATGATGAATAATATCATGCAATTCATAAATGACAGCTTATACTCGATCAATCTCATTTCAGACTGTGTTCCTGGCAGTTTGCCAAAAGTGAAAGAAACTGAAAACAGGTGGAGAGAAGAAATGGAAAAGAAAAGTCAACAAATCATCAAACTTCAAACAGTATCCTGGGACAGTATGTGGACTCATCTGATCAAACCAAACAATCAACAGACGGCTATCAAATTCCTATCAAACGCTGTCGATTGTTTAATTCCAGAATTTTCCGATGCCACCTATGCTGGACAGTTGCATTCTGAGATGAGTCATCCACCGAGACTCCGAGATATGTTGAACATTTGCAACTTGGCTTCATCAAGCGAGAGAGAAAAACAATGAATCGGTTTCATTCAAGATAGCCTTTCAATTTTAATTTGATAGATTGTAGCAGTAGTATTAGGATTTTGTTATGTAATTTCTTATTTAAATCCCTCTCATGCATTTAGAGAAGGATCGGAAGTTGTAATATTTTTGGGATTTGGAGCTAACATTTATGTACTTCATTCCTTATTATATTTATATGACAGATCACATCTGGTGATTTTTGTGCTCAAATTATCTTTGAAGTGTTGCATTTCTGTGCCTTTGGATTTAATTTTACATCGGAGTTACTAGATCAGAGTATCACATTTCATTTGACAGTCTTCAAGATGAATGAGGTATTTCTATCTGTTCACGGTTGATTTTCTTTGTTATATGGTATTAGTTTGAAGAATTTTCTATCATTTATATATATATTTGGTTTTCATAACTTTCCTTTTTATATATCATTTCTGAGTATAATTGGAATGTTATCTTTTAAAAGCATATATAAATGGTATACATGATGAATGCAATATGTTATTATAACTCTGTTTAATTTCTTAAACAGAGTTATCTTTATTTGTTTCTGCATATTTCAATTTGATTAATAATACATTTTCATGGTTATTATTAGATTGAAACAATCTTAAATTGTATTCACATATAATTACCCGGGTTAGTAATAGAATTTCCTTATCAGTATTTAGCTTAGATTAGATAGTTTTATTTATGTTAATTTAGTCCCATTTCCACCCATCCAATCCAATCCATTCAGTTATAAGGAAACTGGTCCTTTAAATCCAGTCGGAGCCACCATCCCAAATGGAAAAGGAGCTGTCTTAAGGTCCCGACCGGGTGGTTTTCCCCAATGTTTGAAGTAGAGATTTTCTAGACTTCAACATTTTTGGCGCTAGAAGGAGGGCCAACTATGAATGGCGAGTAAATCAAAACCTACAGACCATTCTCAGAGTAAATCACCCTCCACCTCACCTCAGACCTCCCGTTTGCATTCTGAATCACCAGTATTCAAGCGAGAAGAAGAGGGATCAACTATCACTGCTCAATCACACCATACTTCAGAACATTTAAGTCCGGAGTCCCCTGAAGTTCAGTCTATCATCCAGAAACTTCAAGGCTTCTCCATATCACCTCAGAGATCTGAAGTATCTCAAGGCAGTCAAACTTCGCAATTCCACCTACCTCATCATCTCACCAGACTTCAAAGCGAAAAACTTGGCATTGAACCAGCTGAGTTACCTTTACCCCGAAGGAAAAAGGCAAAAAAGAACACTGAAGGTTCTGATAGTGAGACCTTTTCTCCATCATCTTCCATCTCATCATCTCCAGTGCGAAGTCAAACACCCACTTCCCCATTACATATTATTGTTCACCGGGGATCATCACCTTCAACATCACAACCTCTTCAGTCTTTATTACTACCTCCTCCTCATTCACCTCAAACATCATCTATTCCAACAACTTCCATTCAAACACCGCCAGTTACTACTACTCCCCCGATAGTCGTTCCGATAATGGCTAGACCATGGGCTACTCCAGGAGCAGTGAACATGGCTGCACCTTTACATGATTTACCAGATAATCCTGGAAAATGGCTTCCAAAATTTAGCCTAGATCTTAACATTCCAGCTGAAGAACATATTAATAACTTTATGTTGGCTATTAATTTGAATGGGGTTACACAGGAGGATGTTGTAGTTAGACTATTTCCTTATACTCTTCAAGGAACAGCAGGATCATGGTATTTTTCATTACCATCAGGATCTATAACAAGTTGGGATATTTTTTTCAGATTATTTCTTAACCAAATTTGGAGATGATCGATCAATAGCTACTTTACTCAATGATCTCTCAAATTTGAAAATAGAACCCAAGGAACCAATTAAAGAGTTTAATTCCAGATTCAATAAGCTCTTGAACAAAATTCCCACTGATTCCAAACCAAGTGAACAGGTCAGAATTGAATGGTATATTACTGCCTTACCCTCAAACATAGCTATTTTCGTAGATAGGGCTGCAAAGCCTACATTAGCTGAAAGTATGAAAGAAGTTATTGCTGTTGAAAAATGAATTACTTCTCTGGAAAAGAAAAACGCTCTTGAGGAAAGAAAATCAAAGAAAGTCAGCTTCAAGGATGAATCAAAGAAAAAGGCTAGAGATCCATTTGACATGGAAGGTTTACAAAAAGTACTTAAAACCATGTCAAATGAAATGGTTGAAATTAAGAAACAAGTAGCTGAAACTTCTACCAAAAAACCATTCCGAAATTTTAGAAGAAATCAAGCTGAATCTAAACCTCCTAATTCGATCTCTAATGCAGAATCAGAGGAAGAAGAAGAAGAAGAAGATACATCCTTAATATCAGATGAAGAAGGTGAAAATGAAGAAATCGCTGAATTACATGGAATGTGGGATTTTATTCTCCCTAATTCTGACAATGAGGTAGAACAAGAAGCTATGCCTGTAAGTACTAGGAGTAAATCTACAACAGAGCCTATACAAACAGCTCCTAAAAGAAAAAACACAACTCCAAGTATCAAAGACAAATCTCCTTCAAAGAAAGCTTCTCCACTACCTAGTCAGAATCAGCCATCTTCTTCTAACCCACCCACATCAACAACAAAGACTTTAGTAGTGTCAGATCCTATGGAGTACAACATTGTCGAAGACATGAAAAAGATCAAAGCCAACATTTCGTTACATGAACTTAGCAAATTGAAACACCAGCAGAAGTTGTTATTGAAAGAATTAAATGCTACACCAATCGCTCCTTTACCAAGCGGTGTAGTTGCAAAAGCAGCAAGAGGAACTGGTAAGCCACCAGACAAGGTAGATGCTACTGATACTGTACTCATTGGGGAAAAGTCAAATTCTCAAACTCCTCCTTTTCTGTTGACTTGTGAGATGTACAATAAAAATATGCACAATTGTTTGATTGATTCGGGAGCCTCCTCCAATATAATGCCTATCTATGTGTGTGCCAAATTGAATATCGAACCACAGAAATCAGCAGTACATATTGTTCAATTAGATCGATCCAAAGTTCAAGTTGTAGGAGAAATCAATTTAGTAACTATCAGGCTAGCTTCTGATCCTAGAATTGTCCAAAGAATTGATATTTTGATTGCTGATATTCCTGAATTCTATGGATTAGTTTTAAGTAGGGACTGGTCTGCGAAACTCAATGGTTATATCTCGACTGATTATTCTCATATGTGGCTACCCTATAAAGGGAAACCAAATCAAATCAAATTTGAACGAGAAAAACATATGAGGCATACTGTCACTGAATTTGAACAACCTAATGAACCAGTAGCATTCAACAACAACATTCTTGGAGGTTATTCTGCTGAATCATTTCTTGGAAACTTCAAAGCACCCCAATCACCGTTTTCTGTTAATACTTTTGTTTCTCAAGTAGAAAAATTTTCACAATCTGATTCTTCCAGAATTTTAAATACTTCTGATGTAATTGGAGATGAGTCAATAGATAAATCTTTGTTTTGGTCATTATATTTCGATGGATCAAAGTCTAATGATGGAGTTGGAGCAGGATGCATTTTAATCGATCCAAATGGAGAAAAAACCATGTTGTCATGTAGGCTAGAATTTGAGAGTACTAACAATACTGCAGAATATGAAGCCTTGGTTCAAGGACTTTATAAATCTATAGGGTTAGATGTTAAATATTTGAAAGTCTTTGGGGATTCCGAAATTGTTATAAAACAAGTTAGGAATACTATTCATTGCCTTTCAGGACATCTTAAACATTATCAAACCCTAGTACAAGATCTCACCACTCATTTTTTAGCAATTAATATTTCTCCTATTCCTAGGAATCAAAATACATCAGCTGACTTATTAGCTAATGTTGCATCTAAACTCCTACCTGCTGAAGACTGCAGTCCTGATAGGTTTTCTGTAGAATTAATTTTTCGACCATCTGTCCCAGACAATGTCACAAATTGGAGAGTTTTCTATCATGATCAAGATATCTTAAATTTCATGACTTCAGAGAAATCATATGATGATCAAATTATTGACGAAGAAGATCATGATTTACAAATTGCTTCAAAAGCTAATGAAAATCCCATTCCGAAATCTGTTGTTAAATTAGAGGACTTATATGATATTAAAGACAGATTCAAGAAAGTCACTAATACCAAGCTTCAAAGTTCCACTTTGAAATTTGAATTAGTAAATCTTGGTTCTGATTCAAAACCTCAAAATGTTAATTTAGGACTTAATTTAACATCAGAGGAAAGGGATGCTTTCATTAAACTATTGAACAAATATAAAAATGTTTTCGCTTGGAATTATGATGATTTAAAAACATATGATACTTCGGTTATTCAGCACACAATTCCAATGCTTCTTGATATTAAACCTGTTCAACAAAAGCTAAGGAAAGTTCATCCAAATCTTGAAGATCAAATCAAATCAGAACTTAATAAACTTTTGAAAGCCAAAATCATTTTTCCTGTCAGGCATTCCAATTGGGTTTCCAATATGGTACTTGTAAGGAAGAAAAATGGTGATATAAGAATCTGTATTGATTTCAGAAATTTAAACAAGGCATGTTTAAAAGACAATTTCCCATTGCCAACCATGGAACAGATACTTCAAAAGGTAGCTGGTTCTGAACTTATGTCCTTTTTTGATGGATTTTCAGGCTATAATCAAGTCTTAGTTCATCCAGATGACAGATTGAAAACAACTTTTAGAACAAAATGGGGAACTTATGCTTATCAAAAAATGCCTTTTGGATTAATAAATGCAGGAGCAACTTTCCAAAGAGCCATGGACATAGCATTTAAAGGTCTGATCAATAAATCGGTTGTTGTTTATCTCGATGACATAACAGTATTCTCAAAAAAGAGAACCAATCATCTACATGATCTAAAGCAAATATTTGAAAGATGTAGAAGGTTTGGTATTTCCTTAAATCCAAAGAAATATTTCTTTGCTTTGGATGAAGGAAAACTTTTAGGATTTGTTGTGTCAAAAGATGGTATATACATTGATCCAGACAGAGTTAAAGAGATCTATGATATTTCTTTACCTCATAACAAAAAATCCATGCAATCATTTCTTGGACAGATCAATTTTGTAAAAAGATTCATTCCTGATTTTTCTTTAATTGTTTTACCTATGCAAAATATGATCAAGAAGAATTCAGTATTCAAATGGGGGCATAAAGAGAAAGAAGCCTTTAAGGCAATCAAACAGGCAATCATTAATGCACCAGCATTAAGTACTCCGGATTTTTCTAAAGATTTTATTTTGTATACCTTAGCCACAGAGACATCTTATGCAGCTGTTTTAACACAACTCAATGATCAGAAAATTGAAGCACCAATTTCTTTCTTTAGTTCAAATCTGCAAGGAGCTGAAATGAATTATTCCGATGTTGAAAAACAAGCCTTTGCTGTGTTCAAATCAATCAAGCATTTCAGACCTTTTCTCTTAAAAACTCATACAAAAATCATTGTCCCATTCTCTGCATTGAGACAATTATTAATTCAGAGAGAAGTAGGAGAAAAACGAGCTAACTGGGTAACAGCTTTACAAGAATACGATGTTGATATTAAACCAGCTAAGATTGTTAGAGGACAAGGTTTTTGCAGATTATTAGCAGGAGCCCATAACATACCAGAAAATGAAGATTCAAATCAAGATATTCAAGTAAATCAGATAAGTATTACAGATTCTGAATCTCAGTATGCTGATCTCATCTATTACTTAAAAAATGGGTATGCTCCTTCTGATCTCAACTATAAGAAAAAACGTGCTTTAAGATTAAAAGCTATTAAATATGAGATCATTGATAATGTGTTATTTAGAAAAAATTATGATTCAATTTTGTTAAGATGTCTTGAGAAGACTGAAGCTGAAAAGGTTTTGCAGGAGATGCATGATGGACCAGCAGGAGGTCATTTTGGAGGTGATACCACAGCTCACAAAATAATTCGCGCTGGCTATTATTGGCCTACCCTTTTTAAAGATACTCATGACTATGTAAGAAAGTGCAAAATCTGTCAAATTGCAAGTGGAAGACAAAGGAAACCAGCTTTTCCTTTGCAACCAGTAAATATTGAGCAACCATTTGAACAATGGGGGCTTGACATTATTGGTGAGATAGTACCTCATTCTTCCAAACAGCACAAGTACATTCTTACTGCAACCGATTACTTTACAAAATGGGTAGAGGCAATCCCTTTGAAGATAGCCAATTCTGATGCAATTATTGATTTCATAGATCAATTTATCATAACCAGGTTTGGTGTACCGCAAGCTCTTGTCTTCGATAATGCATCTTATTTTTCCAGAAACAGTTTAATAGAATTTGCAGTTAAAAGAGGTTTTAAACTCAAATATTCAGCAAATTATTACCCACAAGGTAATGGTTTGGCTGAATCCACCAATAAAAATCTCATCAAAATTATTAAAAGGACTATCGATCAAAATCAAAAGAATTGGCATAAATCTTTAATCTTTGCATTATGGGCTGATCGTATTACTGAGAAAGCTTCAATAGGAACTTCACCTTTTAATTTAGTTTATGGAAAAGAAGCTGTGATAACATCAAATTTAACTCTTCCATCATTAGCCCTAGTACAATTTATTGAAGAAAATCCTTCTTCATCCATTCAATTGAGATATGATCAAATCCTTAAACTAGAAGAAGAAAGAGATAAAGCTAAAATTGTTCATGAAAAACATCAGCAGTTTGTAAAATCTTCTTTTGATGCAAGTTCTACCAGCTCAAAATTTTTGTCAATTGGTGATCTTGTTCTAAAATGGGATAAGGCACATGAAGAAAAAGGTAAGCATACTAAATTTCAGAAAATGTGGCTTGGACCATTTCAGATCATTGGAAAGATAGGCTCAAATACGTTCATGCTCCAAGATCTAACAGGTAAGAGAGAATCTCTTCCTGTAAATGGGCTTATCTTAAAGAAATTCTTCTCATAAGGAGGTAACCCCTTCTTAAACTGTACATATTCCTTTCTGCAAAGTTTTTATTGTTTTTGCAAATAAAGGTTGTTAATTAGTCTCTAATTGACTGTTTACTTGATAGAAAAATTCTTAAGAAGAATATTATAAATATTTATTTTAGTGTAAATAAGAATTTTTAAAGAAATGATTATATTCTTTTGATAGTTTTAAATAAGATGTTAAACTTTGAAAGATTATACCAATTATTTGCATAATCTTTTTGGAAAAACTTGAGGGAAATGTAAATCATTACAAGTTTATTAAGCAGAGAGAAGTTATCTATAAAAGTAAAGATTATTCAAGTCTTGGTACTCAAAAAACTCAGAAAATTGTCATCCATTGATTCTTAAGGATAAGACTAGTTCACCCCATTCATTTAGATTGTGATTTTTTAGAATATAATTCTAAGAAATTATTGTAAAATTCTTTAAGAGATAAGAGGTCTCATCATGAGCCGACTTACCATATTCATAAGAAATAATAAAACTGACATTACCAATACTGCATATCAAAACAGGGTAATGGCTTATTAATATAAGACAAGGGGTCTCATCACGAGCCAGCTTGTTCAGTTTAATTATAACTATTGAATGGCATTGTTATCAACTGGCTACCAAACCAGAACAATGGCTCTTAAAAAGAAATAAAAATAAATAAATAAAAGACAAAAACATGAGATAATATGTCTTATGAATTTATCTTTTAAAAAGTCATAATCTTAGTTGAATGGGACAATGAATAGTTAATGGTTAAAAGGTAACCCTGTCGAAACTATGAACGTTTGCAGGCAGCAGAGGAAATACCTATGACAATAGAGTATATTACAAAACCAAACTTGAAAAAATCCACTTACTTCATTACTAATACCAATCAAAGCTTAAAGATAACTCAAAATGTTTTTATTCTCAAGAAACTAGAAAGAAATTGTTAATAATTTTTATTCTTTTTCATAAGTTAGATTTTATTTCTAATTATCCTAGGATAATTTTTATTACCTTTAAAAATCTTTACTTACTTAAAATATAGTATTCATTTTATTTTTCAGAGATAACTGGTTCTTTCAGTGAATCGCCAATTGTTGTACTATACAAAAACCCTCCCTTTTTCTTTAAAATTTTAGAAATAAAATTCATTTAGAAATAGGGTCCCTTTCTTTTTCTTATAGAAATAAAACACTTAGAAATAAAATTCATTGTTTTGGAAAAATTCATATTTTTACTAAACAAATTCAACATTCAAAAAACTTATGATCCGATCTAATATACAAGGCCTTATCATAAAAAACAAATCAAATTTAAAAGTTCAATCGCAATCGGAGAATCGGAGATAACCTTTAAAAGAAGTTTCATATGCCTATTTCAAATCCTTCGATGCGATTAGTTCGATCGGGAATTTTCAATCGCTAAGAGTTTAAAACGGTTATTTATAACTTCCGATGCGATGCGGTCAAATCGCAATCGATTAATCGGGATAGTCTTTAAGAAACTCTTTACCGTTAATTGAAATTCCCCGATCCAACGCGCGTTATTAAAATAAACGCTTTCAAAAGAAAAATCAAACATTTGTTCGAAGTCTTAAATGGTAGACCCCACCAATAGAGATCGGAAAATTTTTCAATCGGGATCGACCAATCGGGAAAAACATATTGTAATCCTTACAAGCCATTCGAAAACTCTCGATGCGATTCATAAATGTCATTTATTGCATGCGAAAAGTTCAGAATGAGTGAATATTTTAATATTTCACAAGCGCCAAATCTCTATTGGTACGAGGGCATTCAATAACGAATCAAATGAATATGGTTAATGATTTGGTTTTAAATACGTAAGTGTGACCCAAAAGGAGCATTTACGCGGTATACGAAACAAATAAAGGAAAATCATAAGTTCATAAATCATTCCGTTTGAGTTGCTTGTTTATCACGACTGAGAGTTTATTGTCTTGCAGAGCCAAAGAACACTAAACTCTTTCATTCACAGACAAAGGGAAGCGGTAGCAAACGCAGAAATGTCAAAGAGAGGGAGAAGAAACAAGACTGCTCTGCCCGTAAAGTTTGTCGAAACTCCTACGGTCTCAAAAGAAAAGCCCATAAAAATAAGACTAGTCACAGATACATCATGCCAGGGGCTTGGGAAAATGACATGGGAAGTAGTCTACAACCTATTGGAAAGAGAAAACCCCAAGGTCACAGTGGAAAAGGCATCAGTTCTAGACGAAGATAGCTCAGATTCCGACTCTGAGATCACTGAAAAATCACTTGCAAATTCGTTTTTGCATCGAATTGCAGCCAGAGCGAGCATCATGCCTTATTATGATGCAGTTCGATGGGTTATTGACAGTGTAAAGATACAAGACAGAACGTTTGTTTCAGCATCTGGAGTGCCTTTTGGCTCGTTTAAAGCAGAAGACCTGAAAGCAATGTATCACCTTCCAGACCCGCAGAAGGTGTATAACAAGAAATTTATCAAAGATTTTGCTGATAATAACAAAGTCCAATCTGACCCTATCAAAGATTGGAGGAAAAATCCAGAGAAGCACCGAAATGAAGCATCCGGTATGTATTCTGTAGATTCCCTTCTGCCTCCATATTGCTATGCCGCTGCCATGATGTGTAGGTTATTTGGCAATGATAATTCAGCTAGGTTTTCCATACAAATGGTCCCATTAATCCTAGCTGCTGTGAATTCCGACATTATGGATTGGGCTGTTATTCTTTCTGATAGAATGGCCAATAGGATACTTGAATACAGAAAAGAAAAAACCGCTGGAAATTCCACTCCTTTTTTCTTTTGTGCCTATATTCTTGATGCTCTTTGTTTCAATTCCGAATTTCCCTTATTTGGATGGAAATGGACTCCCAAAGACCCTGTCCCAATTCATATTTATCATAAACTGCTTTGGAAGGTTCATTTCCAAGATAATGTATATAGAATCTGTCATGGTTTCCTCATCCCTGTTTTTCAAACCATTTTTAATCGCTTTCCTCCTAGATTTTCTGATAAAGCTAAGGCAGACTTATCTGCAATTGGAGATTGGTTTGGGGAGGAAAAATTTACATACGTTAGGGTTTTTGGTAGTATTGTGGAACCACATGTTCTTCCTCTTTTTGTTCCAGACAAACTTCTTGCTCAAGAAATTTCCTATCAATTGACAGTTGAAGGAATATCTAGGTCTTTGAATAACAGTAAGAAGATAATGTGGCCTCAATTCCCACTCAATTGTGGTCAGTTTACTCTAAATGATTTCAAGCATGCAGAAAAAGAAGTCTCCAAGATAAAAGGTTGTAAATTTGCAACCATTCTTGGAAGACAATATGATCCAAAAAAGATAGCATTTGATGTCACTGCTTCAGTTTCAATTGCTCGATTTGAGCATGAGCCAGATCCGTTCGATGATTTGTTTGTTTCATTAGATAATTTTCCTCGAATTTATGACTTGGCCAAGTCTAGATTCCAACAGGAGGAAATGAATAAATTTTTGTTATTCAGAAGCCAGATATTGTTAAGAGTTCCTCTGGACCAGCTAAGAATTCAAACACAAAAGTCAGAAACAGAAGGTACATCCAGCCAAACGCCAGTAGAAACATCTACCGGCAAGGTCATTACACAATCGGCTGTCAACCAGCCAACTGTACATACTCAAAAAGTGGTCACTATTGACAAACCTGATGTCCAAAAGGGAAATACTGATGATACATCCGGTCCAAATACTGGTCAGAAGTCTACTGCTCAAACAACAGAGAAATGCACAAGTATCAATGATGATGTGCATAATCAACAAGGTGGATCGGATGACAAAAGCACTGAGCAGAACATAGATACAGAAAAAGGAAAAGAAACAACTAAGGAGATTATGGTTTCTACTGATCTTAATGTTTCTTCTCAGTTATTAAGACAATATGATCAATGCTCAACAGCTTGGATTGCAAGATAAAGATAAAGAACAAATAGAGCGGGATGTTGAAGTCATTCCTGAACATCCGACAGGGCATATTGTATTAAAAGTTGAGGAGATCCCTCCTTTGGATGTATTTTACAGCCCTAAACATAAGGCTGTTGTTAAAAGACAAAGAAAGAGAAGAAAGACAGAACATGACATATTTTCTACTCCATCAGAGGAATTTATGAATATTGTTTATAAGAACAATGAAGTGAATCCATTCGAAGACCTCACAAAATTGTCCCAGTATACAGGAGCTTATAGTGCTGCAATAGTGGATAAAGTTGTAGAAGTTTCTCAGCTGATAACTCAGAAAGATCTCCACATAGCTTCACTGGAAGAGCAAGCTAAAGAAAATCAGCAACAGATTAGCCAATTGCAACAGCAACTACAAGATCAGACACTCAGGTCCAAAGAATTGGAAAAACAGCTTGCTGAAGAAAAGAAGAAAGTTGATGAACAACTCTTAGGCAAACAAAAACAACTAAATGAAGAAATTTCTAAGTTACAAAGTCTGTTACAAAATGAGAAAAATGCAAAAATGATTCAAGAAAAGGAATTTCAAACAACTTTGGATAAGTTTAAAGATTACCCAAAGTTGAATGAATTCAAATCAGAAGCCCTTGAGGCTAATAAATTATTGTCTCCGCAATTAATTGAATTTTGCTCAAAGCTGTCACAGGCAGAACCTTTTTGTGATATTACTTCATCTTTGATCCAAAATGTCATTACTCTTAAACAAGAAATAGATGATGCCGATGAAAAGATTTCCAAATTTCTCAATTGGCAAGACACAGAAAAGGGAAAAGAAGCCAATCTTCCTAGAATAGAGGAAAAACACAAAGAAATCTTGTTTACAGAATGGGAACATCAAATAATGAAAGCTGAGAGAGCAATATCAAGAGCCAGGAGTATGATGAATAATATCATGCAACTCATAAATGACAGCCTATACTCAATCAATCTCATTTCAGACTGTGTTCCTGGCAGTTTGCCAAAAGTGAAAGAAACTGAAAACAGGTGGAGAGAAGAAATGGAAAAGAAAAGTCAAAAAATCAGCAAACTTCAAACAATATCCTGGGACAGTATGTGGACTCATTTGATCAAACCAAACAATCAAAAGACGGCTATCAAATTCCTATCAAACGCTGTCGATTGTTTAATTCCAGAATTTTCTGATGCCACCTATGCTGGACAGTTGCATTCTGAGATGAGTCATCCACCGAGACTCCAAGATATGTTGAGCATTTGCAACTTGGCTTCATCGAGCGAGAGAGAAAAATAATGAAACAGTTTCATTCAAGATAGCCTTTCAGTTTTAATTTGATAGATTGTAGCAGTAGTATTAGGATTTTGTTATGTAATTTCTTATTTAAATCCCTCTCATGCATTTAGAGAAGGATCTGAAATGGTAATATTTTTTGGACTTGGGGCTAACATTTATGTACTCCATTCCTTATTATATTTTATGAAGGATCACATCTGGTGATTTTGTGCTGAAATTATCTTTGAAGTGTTGCATTTCTATACCTTTGGATTTAATTTTACATTGGAGTTACTAGATCATAAAAGGTGAGGAGATCCCTCCTTTGGATGTATTTTACAGCCCTAAACATAAGGCTGTTGTCAAAAGACAAAGAAAGAAAAGAAAAACAGAAAAGGGTATATTTTCTACTCCATCAGATGAGTTTATGAATATTGTTTATAAGAACAATGAAATGAATCCATTTGAAGACCTTACGAAATTGTCCCAGTATACAGGAGCTTATAGTGCTGCAACAGTGGATAAAGTTGTAGAAGTTTCTCAACTAATAACTCGGAAAGATCTTCACATAGCTTCACTGGAAGAAAAAGCTAAGGAGAATCAGCAACTGATCAGCCAATTGCAACAACAACTACAGGATCAGACATTCAGGTCTAAAGAATTGGAGAAACAGCTTGCTGAAGAAAAGAAGAAGGTTGATGAAAAGCTTTTAGGCAAACAAAAGCAGCTAAATGAAGAAATTTCTAAGTTACAGAGTTTGTTACAAAATGAGGAAAAGGCAAAAATGATTCAAGAAAAGGAATTTCAAGCAACTTTGGATAAGTTTAAAGATTATCCAAAGTTATATGAATTCAAATCGGAAGCCCTTGAGGCTAATAAATTATTGACTCAGCAGTTAATTGAATTTTGCTCAAAACTGTCACAAGCAGAACCTTTTTGTGAGATTACTTCATCTTTGATCCAAACTATCATAACTCTTAGACAAGAAATAGATGATGCCGATGAAAAGATTTATGAGTTTCTCAACTGGCAGGATACAGAAAAGGGAAAAGAAGCAAATCTTCCTAGGATAGAGGAAAAACACAAAGAAATCTTGTTTACAGAATGGGAACATCAATTAATGAAATCTGATAGAGCAATATCAAGGGCCGGAAATATAATGAATAATCTCACGCAATTCATAAATGACAGCTTATATTCAATTAATCTCATTTCAGACTGTGTTCCTGGCAGTTTGCCAAAGATAAAAGAGACTGAAGACAGGTGGAGAGAAGAAATGGAAAGGAAAAGTCAACAAATCGGCAAACTTCAAACTATATC